>CM059229.1:7517443-7977443 GCA_030347435.1 Clarias fuscus
TGTATTTCCTTGTTCTTCCAGCAGGTGGCAGTCTGAGCCTTTGGAACTCGTTCCATGAAATTAACCAACTCCTCCATCAGCAGTCTAACGCCAAGGAAGATCACAAGTGTACTGTAAATCCTGGAAATCCACCTGCCCTGCACATTTCAGTGCTTTATAAGCTCCCAGCACTCCTGATTTAACTCATTAACAGGCTTTTAATTGAGGTGGGCATCGTAGAGCAGGGAAAACAAAATATGCAGGACAGTCGTCCTCCAGGAATAAATTAGAGAAACACTGTATTAAAGCACTATTTATTATAATTAAACAGGACAATAGTATAGAGTGCAGAGAATTAGACAACTTTCAATCATTGTGTCTTTGCTGTGTTTATGAGCAGCCTGAAGTTTTGCAAAAGGGGAAAAAATGGCAAAGCAATTACTGTTTTTCAGTATGAGAGAAATTATCAAACTTCTGCATGAACTCAATGCAAAGTGTAATTACACGGTAACATTAATAAGACATTCTTTATAGGAATTCAAACTGAAGCTCTTGACTTCTGAATTATTTTCTTCATTGTGCTGCCATCAAAAGAACTACATTTTTCACGCTATATCAGATGTCTTTTTGTCATATTATCCATTTCTTCCTCATATTTGTTCTTTTGTTCTCTCATGTTGATGACAAATGCACTCGATCCACCCTGACTGTGGAACAGAAGGGAACCCTAACTGTGTACACGGAGTGTACCAGAAAGCAGGAAATCCTGCTTCATCGCGTCTCAGTCCAGGAAACATCTGGAAGGCCCGAGTCCACTGGGACACCAGTGTTTCCAGGTTATGTAGTGGGACAGAAATCACAAATTAGATTCATTGAAAATGAGAAATACATGAGACGTAGATTACCTGCCGATCTGGAAAGTGGGCTCGGTGGCGTAGACGGTGCCTGAGAAGCCAGAGTGCTCTGTGATGTAGGGCAGAGCCATCATGCAGTGGTAGTTAGAGATCAGGATGACGTCAATAGTCGACAGGTCTAGCAGATCTCTCTGGGGAAGAAAAAAATGAATAATACAAATTTTTTTAAAAAAAGACCCAACCACTCAGATTCAATATGAAATAATAATCATCTGAGTCTCAGGTTCCTCATTCGGAAACACACTTTTAATATTATTTGACATGCTATATACAGTATACCGTATATTGTTAGAAATATATTTTTCTATTACGAAGCCACGATTGTCAAAATGTTACCAGGAACAATTTTTTTTTAATTCGCTAATGATTTACATAAAATATGATGACTTTTGTTGTTAAAGCTTACAGAATTCTGGACTGGAGTATAATGTTATTATAGCTGATGGATGCTGACATGCTGAAAAAAAAAAAAAAAAAATCCTCAAGAACACACACTTTTCCCTCGTCCCATGAAAAATTTGGGATTACCGTACTTGCAAATTCCCAATTGCATTCTACAACAATACTGGGGATTTCAAAACTATGATACAACACTTATGGAATTAGGTAATTATGTAACAACAAGTCATTTGTTATTTTAAGACACCGGGGTCAGCCTTTCTGGAATAGATATTGCAAGGACAGTATTGTCAAGTGCATCTGCAAAACCCATCAAGCACCATGATGAAACTGTCTCTCTTGAAAACCAAAACTTACTTCTGCTACAAAGGAGACGTTCATTTATAATTACCAGCCTCAAAAATCACGAATTAACAATCAGCACCTCGGATCAGAGCGCTTATGAAGGCTTTACCGATCATGAGTAGCAGATACGTCTCAGCATTAACTATGCACATTTAGGACACCATCAGCATTGCTTTACAATAAGGAAATAAAAATCAGTAACAACCATGGAGTTAGAAGGTGATCCCAAATCTTAAGTGTATTTTTAAGGGATTGCCTTTAAACATGATTTTCGAAATAAGATTATTGATCAAGCACAACTTGTATAGCCTCCAGCTCTACTGCACATGCTTACAATAAAGGATAATGCAATCAGTTCGCATTGACATTGGCAAACTCTGCCTGAACAGTACATTATATTCAGACTTACTCTGAGGGAAATACTGGCCAGTATTATGTGCTCAGTGTTGTTTAATGTCAATTTTATACGTAAAGGTGAACTTACAGACATCACTTCCAGATCCGTGAAGGCAATTTAGATGCTAAATGCTATTATGGAGAACTATTATTACTTTTATTAAGGCTTAAAGCATACCTCAGGAAGACAAAACTCTGGCTCCGAGTCCACAAATACACGACCGGCGCACTCTTTCAGCTCCTTCAACACATAGCAGTCAGAGCATGTAGAGAGTTATCCACTGATTTTATTGAACATTTTCACATGTCATACATATTACATACAGCAGTAATTTACTAACTATCCAAAAAGCCTCACTTTCTCAAGGTTCACTGTTCCATCCTTGGAGACCCATCCTGGGAGTTTGGACAGTCTTGGACTGAAATATAACAATTAAAAACTCATCAGAAATTTAATTCACAGTTTTTTTTTTTTTTGGGAGACATTTAAGCAGTTTAAAGTGTATACACATACCACAAGACCACTACTCTGTTCTGTACAGTGTTAATTTTGTCAGCTATTTTCAATTTTAGACCCTGATAGTTTTTTTTTTTTAATCATATTTAGTCAATTTTACCCTATTTTTGTTTAGTCAAATTTTAGTCGACTAAAAGTCTGAACATTTTAGTCTAGTTTTAGTCAGAGGAACCCTGTACCTTATCTATCCAGTAGGCAGATTGATAAGGTACAGGGTTTGTATACATCCTGAGGTACTATGGTTCTGGATTAGTACAGCTCTATCGTGATTACTGTAACCTTGTGACTGCAAAATCTCCAGTGCAAGAAACTACAGGAACTGTAGTTTGAACAGCCACTACCCTTATTCTCCAGCCGTGCAACATCCTAAACTGTTTTAGAGCAGAAAAACAAACATAAATAAGATCCAGTGTAGAGATGAGTGGTGGTCTAACTGACCTGTGCACCAGAGGCAGTGGAAGGAAATACAGAGCTGACGTGGTGTCCAGCCCGCAGTCCAGCATGATGGTGGTGCATTTAAACTTGAGAACATTGCAAGGCAATGTCGGGTGACCAGACAAACAATACTAGGATAAAAAAAGGAAGGAGAAACATTAATAAATATAATTTGCTAGAGAGAGTTCGCTCTAAAGTTCACTCGTGAAATCTTAGTCAAGTTTTGCTTGCTACCATCATCTTTGACTTGACATTATCTTTGATGAAGCTGAATCTACATCTATAAACTGGATTTCTGTAAAGCTGCTTCATGCCAAGTTAAAGAAATAGTTAAGAGCCTTCTATTGAATAATTACTGCTGTGATTAATATGGTTCATGTATTTTTAACGCAAACTGATGCAGTGAGTGGCTTCAACAGACATGTCAGAAGACAAACTACTAAAACTGGGTTAAGAACTATTATTATTAAAAAATTTTTTTAAAAAAACATTTTTTTTTTAAAATTGTTATTAAAACCTGGAAGGATAAGGGTCAATCTTCTTTTTCTGAGTGGTCAAAAAAACATCCTGAATAACCGTAATAGAAGATCACATAAACGCTTAGTAAAATCAAAACCGTTAAAAATAAATAAGTTCTTTTATTCATTCATTTAAAAAAAGATGAACTAATGGCTATGCTGAATAGTGAAAGTAAAAGCATTTCCACATGCACAATGTGAAGAAAACTCAAAGGACTGCCATTAAACAGCTGTGTAGCCTTAAGAAAATCACTTATCGGTTAAGGTAATTGGGGAAAAAAAGGCTTTAATTTGCTAGTGAGCATAAAGAATGCACTGTGGAGCACTAGAAAAAGGTCATGTGGTCTAATGAGTCTGTTTCAGAGTGATGAATGCAGCAAGGTAAGAAGAAAGGCGGATGAAGCAATGCACTCATCATGTCTAATGCCTCCTGTACAAGACTCCAGAGGTGGCGTTATGATCTGGGGTTGCTTCTGGTGGTCAGGCCTAGGCTCAACAACATTATGTGCCAAAAAAAAAAAAAAGAGTTCAGATGACTACCAGATTATACTGAATGAGAAGGTTTTTCCATCAATGGATTTTTTTTTCCTTTTCCGATCGCCCAGGCATATTCCAAGATGAGGATGCCAGGATTCACAAAGCACAGATTTCACACATGGATTGGCCACCAGAGAGTCCAAACCTTAACTTCCATTGAGAATCGTTGTGATGTCCTGGAGAAGAATTTTCTGCTGTGGTCCAACTGTCCCATTATCAATGCAAGATCTGTGAGAGGAATTAATGCAATCTGGATGGACGTGCGTTAAATGTGCTGACGTTGCAGAAGATTACCGACGAAAGTATTTGGCCAAAGTTTTACTTATTCAATCAGGCCCCTTCAATCCCCATTGCTTCAGGTTACCAAGATGTCTTGGACAATACTTTTGTCCATATACTGTGTGCTCCACTCTTTCTGTTTCATACATGACAATATGGAGATGGTCAGAACCACATGATCCTAATAAAGTGCGTGTTTGCCATTAAGAGATTTATAAACTAGTAATAAAACTGTATAGTCCATTCATTTCTAAAGGAAGAAGTGGAGTGATGATAAAACAAACAGTCAGTAATCTGGCTTTTGTATCTATAATACACACACACACACACACACACACACACAGGGCTTAATTATTTTGTGCAGAACAGCATATAAATGCCATCTCATGTACAGTAGAACAACTTGGCTATTTGGGCTGCATCCTAAATTGCTCATGATTTTGCCCGAATCTAGTGGACACACATTTGAGATTCAGCCATAACAACGTTAGCTTTGTTAGCTTCACATGTTTTAGAATTACCTGTTGTGTTTTAACCTAAACAAATCCATTAGAAATATTTATTAATAAACAAAATCATACTCGATTCATAAACTCACCAATTTCATATCCGACACTGTGTCGTGGGATTTAATCGTGAATAAAATTCAATTTAACGAGATTGAACCGAAACTGCTAATGCACTAGCCAGGCTGACTTCTTCTTCTTCGGTTTGTAATAGCGACGATTTTTTTTACTCCGCCATCTACTGGCCAGTCAATGTACTGCTGTTTAAAAAGAAAGGGAAAAAAAAACCTCTCCACCCACTTTGAACTGGATAAAGAGAATTACTAGAAAGCCTAATGGGATTTGGGGGGAGGGAGGTTTGGGTTAGAGCGGTTCAGACGGGATGTTTTTCTTCCATTCAAAAAAGATAAGCACAAGTTCCTGACGTCCTCCTGTTTTTTTTTTTTTTTGTACTTTATTTATAGGAATGAAAATGAAAGTCAGTAGAGTGATTAAAAGAACGGGAAATATTTTCTATTTAAAAAACAAACAATAAATAATGAAGGATTGTCATGCATTATATTTAAAAAAAAAAGCATGGCATCTGAGGTATAATTTGACATACTTCAGCTGTACACGTGTGTGGAATGTGAGGTGAGCATATGGGCTGGAGCAGGGAGAGGATCGAGCCACGCGCACCTGTTTGCCGGATTCCGGATTTTCCAGGTTAAAACGTAAAATGGCGACAAACCGGAAATGAAACAGGTGGACATTCTCAAGCGCTACATTGTGTTTCTTTTTGTTGTTGCAAGTGTGATAAGAGTGGACTTTTCTCTTCTTTGTCCTGGCTGGATAAAAGGCGGACAGAGCGCGCTGCGGTTCCTCTTCACTCCGGCTGCGGTGCTTTTGATCAGCTTTACTCTCCTGTGCAGGAATCTGGACGTGAACAAGCCGAGCGAGTCTCTCCACCGCACGGTAACTTCACATTAAACATGAGCTCTCCGCTGAACACACACACACACGCGCGCGCGCGCACACACACACAGGACTTAAGTCTGCCATACATGGGGTTTAGAATTTAGTTTTTGAATGTAAAGAAGTTCGAGCGCTTCAATTTTAACCCTTACAGTGTGTGTGTGTGTGTGAGACAGAGAGAGAGTGTTATTCTTAAAAACCTGAGTGAACCTTTCCCCTGGTCGTTTAATCCATATGGTATAGAAGTAACACGCGTGTAATTGCTGTGTAATTTACCTCAACACTGTGAGTTTCGGAGAAACATTCTTAGATCTGTCTGACCTTTAATGGGTCCAATAACTCTCAGTAACACGGTGTTGAATCTAACCCGTGTCCTGTTTAATCAATCTGTACCGTCTTAAACTGACCCGGGTTCCATTTAACCAATCCCGGGTCAGTTAGAAAGTAGACGGGTGAAGTTGACGTGGTACAGATTAGTTAACTTTACCCGTTTCCTTTTTAACCAATCCGTACAGTCTTAAACTGACCCGTGTCACGTTTAACTAATCTGTAAAATGTCGAATTAACCCCTTTTTCTTTTAAACCAATCCATACAGTCTTAAACTGACCCGTGTCCCATTTAGCCAATCCATACAGTCTTAAACTGACCCGTGTCCCATTTAACCAATCCGTACAGTCTTAAACTGACCCGTGTCCCATTTAACCAATCCGTACAGTCTTAAACTGACCCGTGTCCCATTTAACCAATCCATACAGTCTTAAACTGACCCGTGTCACGTTTAACTAATCTGTAAAATGTCGAATTAACCCCTTTTTCTTTTAAACCAATCCATACAGTCTTAAACTGACCCGTGTCCCATTTAGCCAATCCATACAGTCTTAAACTGACCCGTGTCCCATTTAGCCAATCTGTAGTCTTAAACTGATCTGTGTCCTGTTTAACTAATCTGTAAAATGTCGAATGAACCCGTTTTCTTTTAAACCAATCCGTTCAGTCTTAAACTGACCTGTACATATTGGTTAAACAGGACACGGATCAGATTAAGACCGTACGGATTGGTTAAATGGAACCCAGGTCAGTTAAAAAGTAAACAGGTAAATTTGACTTGGTACAGATTAGTTAACTTTACCCGTTTCCTTTTTAACCAATCCGTACAGGTCTTAAACTGACGCGTGTCCCATTTAACTAATCTGTAAAATGTCGAATTAACCCGTTTTCTTTTAAACCAATCTGTACAGTCTTAAACTGACAGGTGTCCCATTTAGCCCATCTGTACAGTCTTAAACTGACCTGTGTCCCATTTAGCCCATCTGTACAGTCTTAAACTGACCCGTGTCCCATTTAACTAATCTGTAAAATGTCGAATTTACCCGTTTCCTTTTAAACCAATCCATACAGTATTAAACTGACCCGTGTCCCATTTAACCAATCCATACAGTCTTAAACTGACCCGTGTCCCATTTAGCCAATCTGTACAGTCTTAAACTGACCCATGTCCCATTTAACTAATCTGTAAAATGTTGAATTTACCCGTTTCCTTTTAAACCAATCCATACAGTCTTAAACTGACCCGTGTCCCATTTAACCAATCCATACAGTCTTAAACTGACCCGTGTCCCATTTAACCAATCCATACAGGTCTTAAACTGACGCGTGTCCCATTTAACTAATCTGTAAAATGTCGAATTAACCCGTTTTCTTTTAAACCAATCCGTTCAGTCTTAAACTGACCTGTACATATTGGTTAAATCCGTACAGTCTTAAACGGGATTGTGTCTGGGTTAACTAATCTGTACCATGCCAAATTTACCCATTTCCTTTTTAAGCAATCCGTACAGTCTTAAACTGACCTCTGTCCCGTTTAACTAATCTGTAAAGTGTTGAATTTAACAGTTTTCTTTTAAACCAATCCGTGGAGTCTTAAACTTTCCCGATATTCCGTTTAACCAATCCGTACGGTCTTAAACTGACCCGTGTCTTGCTTAACTAATCTGTACTGGATTAAACTACTGGATTAAGCAATTATCCTGTAGACTATCAAATAAACCCACAGAGTGTGAAATTAACCCGTTCGTTTTTTAAATAGCCTGTATGCAGTTAGACAAATCTACATAGTTTTAAAGTTATCTGCTCAGTTTGTAATTCAGTTCAGTTTAATCCAATTGTATTTGAATATTACTTTTAACAAAACTCATTGTTGCAAAGCAGCTTTACAGAAATAATAAGCAAACAATTATGCTGTGGACCATTGCATTAACCCAGTGTTCAATTAATCCGCGCCATGTTAAACTAATCCAAACAAAGTTGAATTGACCCATGCAGTGGTAAATAAACATGGTCGATTTATAATTATGGATTAACCAGTATTAAATTATAGCGTTAAGATAAGACATTACCCATGCCCTCCTTAACTAACCCATGCCCTGTTTACCTAAACCATACAATGTTGGATTAACCCATAGTGTTAAATTAACTCATGCCCTGTTTAACTAACCCTTGCAAACCCTTTTAATTAGCTGGTTTAGTTTGTAATTAACCTGTGCAGTGTTGGACTGCCTTGTGTATACTGAAGAGAGAACCGCAACACTGCAGGTGTCATTTCTACTAAAACTGACAATTCAATAGTGTAAATATCAGTACACGCCATGTGCTAACATACCATGTTCAGGTGCTAAATAAACTCTGCAGGTTATAACACAACACTGTTCAGTCGACATGCCCAGTGACGATGCAGAAATATCAGTTATATTAAGAACTCAGTTTCGCTTTCTTTAAATATATACTCCATCATGACACGCTGGGAATTGAGCAGTGTCGAATTACAACTTGCTGTCTTCAGACGGGTCTTGATAGACATCTAGATGTTAATTCAACATCTTGTCTTTTTCTATAGCTTTAGATTGAAAACGGACGTTTTTAAAGGACGTTCCCGCCTCGACACTCTTCATCCATACCATCTGTTGTTCATGAGGCTGTGACCTGGGACCATGGAGGGCCCCCCTGCGTGCGAGTCCAACGTGACGGTGGCTGTTCGGGTCCGACCGCTCAGCAGGAGAGGTGAAGCGATGTCGAGCGTTTATAGCTGTGTGAACATCGTGATTGAAAACATTTGGGTCCAGCTGATGCTTGTACATTAGCAGAATCATTTTCTTCCAAAAACGTATCACATGCATATCTCAGTATAAAACATTTACGATTTAGAGATTCAAGGGCACATCATGGTGTTAAAAGTTTTCCCTGCCATTTCCTATTGGGGTGGATCAGTTGTTACTCATTGTTTTTTTTGTTGTTGTTGTTGTTGTTGAAAATACCCTGAATGATTAAAGGATGATTCAAATGTATTTTTTAAGGACAAAATATCATAGTTTTATCTGTTTACAGTTACATTTAATGATCTAGAACATCCACAAAACAAGTTAACTTCTGTTATCACTGTAAACATTGGTTCTCTCTGTTTGTCCAAAAGTGAACAGCTTATCACGTAACCGAAAGCTAAGCAAAATCTGGCAGGCACAAATTGTTAAATCTTTCCTTTGGGGAAAAACCTTGATGCAACAGCACAAAATAATATGGCTTTAGCTTCTGATCATGTAGTGCCTCCATCCTTGAGTCCCACTACATGCACATTTAAGCCACTTGGGCATTGGGTTCCACTCGTGCGATGTGGCCCCTTGGGACGTGGCTCCGCAGGGAGTGCTGTGGTGTCTGGCGTCCGGACATTGGCACTGCATCCTTTGTGGGGTGTGGCCTCTGTGGATCGGACTTGTTTGTTTCCATGGGTGCCTGATCTGATTAGGTATGGGGGAGATTGGAGGCTGGGGTCAGGCCTTGGGATCTTTGGTGTATTGGATGTTCTAGCGCATGCCTATTATTATGAAATTGCGATGATGGTTTGTGCTGCATTGGCTTTTCTGTGGGATTGGAGCAGACAGGATAGTCTTTGGTCCCTGCGGCGCGTTAGTGAACTCATGATCCTGTCAAAATAAAAGAATTAGGCCTTACACTATAAAATACACTATAGAATGGAAGACAAGATACTATTTTATTGCCTTGATATAGTGCATTTACTGTTACTGTTTTGTTATTATAATTGGCCTTTTCTCATACGGGTTTTGATTTCTAACGCAGAAAGGGATTTAAAAACAAAATGCGTGGTGGAGATGGAGGGAAATCAGACCGTGCTGCACCCAGCAGGCAGCAACCTCGGAAAAGGGGACAGCAGGTAAGAGTGTGTGCGGCTTCTTCGACTCAATCACGACTCAACGTTTCATTTTGATAGTATGTATGTATATACTGTATGTACTAATAAAGGACTGTGTGTGTGTCAGTAAAGGTTTGTTCCCACTCACAAGATGCTATTTCGTCCCGAATATTTTAGCTCATTATGTAGTTGTGTGTTGACTCCTTGCTGTCTGGTATTTGCTGTTTCTCCCACCCTTACTCGCCCAAATTCCACCACGCTCAGCCCTCAGATGTCATAGCAACTAGTTAAAGGTCAGTGCAAGGTCGAGTGTAACCAAGGATACTCGCGGTGAAGAGAAAAAACTTCTCATGTCTCATGGGACCATTTGCAACACCGACTTTTGTGGTTATTTGATGCTAGAACATGTACTACTGTACGTGCGAGAAGCTGTTTTAGCGGTTAGCGTTTAATTCCTACAAGGAATATTGCATTTAAGGGAATTTTTTTCTCAATATGTGAGGTCAGGATAATCATTGTCAATACCAGTGGAGAAGGTGTGGGAAATAAGTGCCGCCGCTAACCTGTAACCCTCCCCCGAAAAAGAACTTCGTCTGTCCTATAATGTATATTAAAAAAAAATAATAATAATTGCATTTACAGCATCTAGTTATTGCTATTCATCCCATGTGTTTTATACATTTGAAAGTTAAGGGCTTTGCTCAAGGAACCAATATTGGTAGTGCTGGGGCTTGAACCTGTGACCTTCTGATCAGAAATCAAAGTCATGGATCGAATACTGATCTGCTGCTGCCATAGACATGAGCCCCTCCTGAAATGTCACTTACTTAGTATTAATATCTTGTTAATATATCAGCCTGGCTGCCATTATTTGAGGCGCATGTTTTAGTTTGCATAATTTATGGCCTTTGTTTAAAGGTTAGTAGTGATATAAATAATATACTCTTCCATCTGCCATTCCAGTTTAACACCCCCCCCCACCCCCACCCCCCCGCCTTTTTTTTGTTTTTTTGTTTTCTAAATCATTTATTACTGCTAGCTATAAATGTATCATTCATACACCGGATCTTGGATCATGTATCCAGATTCCCATCATTTCACCTCCGCTCCTTGTCAAGGAATTATGATACGATATTCGGATATTAGGCGCCGGATACGTGACGGCTGCAGCTGCGTCATCTGTCATTACAATGGCCGCATTGTTCGAATCGGATTGTCGTCGGAATTTTAATCCATCAGCAGCAGTTCATTTCTCGCTCATCAGACTAATACGACCCCCGCCTGTCAGTCAGCACACATTCGTTATGAGACTACCTCTCTCTGCGCTCCCAGGCGAAAGTTTAAGCAGTGACCAAAGGAAAGTGTTAAACGCATCATGTTGAGCTATAATAACAAGCTAGGAGGGATTAGAAAAAAAAAAAGGAAGAGTTCCTTACTGCTTGACCTTCTTTCTTTCTCAGTTTCTTACTCCTGTTTACAAAGGGTGTGTCTCTTCACCTCAGGGCCTGCCTTTGCAAGTTTTATTGCATGCATTGTGTCTGCGTCCGTCTTCTCTATTGCAAAAGTTAAATTTCCGTATCGTCTGTATACTATTTTTTTTTCCACCCCCCCCCCCCCCTTTTTTTTTTTTTAACATTTCAACTTTAATTCATGCTTCTCTGCATAGACTTGCATGTTCTGTAACTCCAAACAGGTCTCACAAGCTCAAACAAGAACAGGGGTGTGTACCATCAGTATGCTTGAAGGGGCGGTACAGGGTATCTTTTATATAAGTCAGCGTGTCATGTGATATTATGATATGACATTAGTCATGTCAGATTTTTTTCCTTCCTGCTTCCGATTATCTGTTATCCGTAATGTGAAAAAGAACAAATTGCACATGATCGATGTTATAACATTGTTCTTAAAGCATGCTCCCTGGCTTAAATAACTACTTTCTCGAAAAACGACTGAATATGTGCCAGCTATTTGTGGAATGTTCTTTAAAAAGTCCAGCTTTCTTGGTGCCAAGTAACTCGAGGTGCAGAGAAGAGATGGAGAAGGTTAAAATGTAAACTGTAGGAGCTGAAGGAAGTTCAACACTGTACAGTAGCTTTTGTCACTTTGCATAGTATTGGCCTTATCATAGTACAACGATAAGCAAAAGATAAGCAAATGATAGCTCCCTGATTTAACACACACGTTTTAACCTCTGTGAATGATGGGGTAGGGAGGATTTAGAGGTTTAACGCTATTCCGAGTCCTCGTGAGCCGATTCAGTTCATTATTAAATTATAAAATGCATACGGTAAAAAGCCGTGCATTGCATTGCGATCTGTCAGTACCGATAGCGAACCCGTCTACATAAATGGTTAATGTTTGCTCAGACTCAAATAATCCCTTTTTATAACCATTTTATAATATATGGCCTTGTTTCTGTACGTTCCCTCCAGCTTTGCCTGTACTGATGCATCAGACATTTGACTTTGTCTTCTGTCCAGGGACTATTATTTTCAATTTCCATATGGTGGTTAAGCCAGACGCTCTTCCTGAAGAGCTGCATGGAAAATTAAAGGGTGCAGCTTTAACTTACTTATAATATGCATGTAGTGTAGCATATGTGCTGTAGTATGCAGTGATGGTGCCAAGAGCGGAAAAACACCCCCTGCAACCTCCCTAAAGCAAAGCAACTTAACTTTTTACAAAATTATATATATATATATATATATATATAAGTTTTAACGTAACTTTATTCTTTCATGAGTTATTTACAAGTTTCTCTTTGTTCACAGCCATTGACATGTCAAAGAGGTTAACACGTGATGAGCGGGTCGAAATGGTGTTGATATCTGGTGAACGCTGTAACCGGGTCACTGCAGCAGATTTCAATGCAAGACACCCTACGAGACCACCCATCTCCCATGCTACAGTTAGCAAACTGCTTGCTAAGTTTCGTGAAACTGGTTCAGTGTTGGATTTGCCAAAATGTGGACGCATGAAAACTGTCACTAATGAACAAACATCAGTGGCTGTCCTAGCTTCATTCAGCAAGAGCCCACAGCGGAGCACTCGCCGCATGTCACTGGAGAGTGCCATTAGTCGAACATCCCTCCGGCGGATATTAGCTACTCACAAATGGCACCCTTACAAACTCCAGCTACTGCAGCATCTCAACGAGGATGACCCAGATCGGCGCACACAATTTGCAGAATGGGCAAAACAAAAATTGGAACAGGACCCTCAGTTCACGCAGAAGATTTTGTTCAGTGATGAGGCAAACTTTTATGTGAATGGTGAAGTTAACAAACAAAACCACTGCTATTGGTCTGACACTAACCCACATTGGATAGATCCCTCCAAGACTGTTGGAACAAAAAAAGTGATGGTATGGTGTGGTATATGGGGTACAAAGATAGTGGGGCCATTCTTCATCAATGGAAACCTCAAGGCCACTGGATATTTGAAATTGCTACATGATGATGTGTTTCTCTCTTTATGCACTGAAGCTGGCACGTTCCCTGAGGTTTTCCAGCAAGATGGTGCACCACCACATTATGGGTGTCAGGTCCGAGCATTCCTAGATGAACAGTTTCCGAAAAAGTGGATTGGTCGTCATGGGCCAAGGTCTCCCAATCTGACCCCCTTAGACTTTTATCTTTGGGGTCATCTGAAGGCAATTGTCTATGGTGTGAAGATACGAGATGTGCAGCACCTGAAACTACGGATACTGGAAGCCTGTGCTGGCATTTCTCCTGCGGTGTTGCTATCAGTGTGTGAAGAGTGGGAGAAGAGGGTTGCATTGACAATCCATCACAATGGGCAGCACATTGAACACATTTTATAAGTGGTCAGAAACTTGTAAATAACTCATGAAAGAATAAAGTTACGTTAAAACCAAGCACACCATTGTTTTTCTTGTGAAATTCCCAATAAGTTTGATGTGTCACATGACCCTCTTCCTATTGAAAAACAAAAGTTGGATCCAAGATGGCCGACTTCAAAATGGCCACCATGGTCACCACCCATCTTGAAAAGTTTGCCCCCTCACATATACTAATGTGCCACAAACAGGACGTTAATATCACTAACCATTCCCATTTTATTAAGGTGTATCCATATTGGTCTGGACAGCAGTCTGATGCTACAGCTATGGATTGAAGCTGAAGTGATGGGAAAAAGTACCAGGACCAGTTTTTTGACCGAACATGTTCAGTAAATGCTTAGCTGTACAATATGCTTATACTTACAGCTATACAATTCATTAACATTTCAGTTTTGTCCTGCACTAATTTTCTGTCATTTTGTAATTTGATATTTTGTTTATTCTGATCATCTGGTATCTCTCTTTATTTTCTTTTAGGAATCAGTCCAAGGTAAGGCCAATTTATTTCTCTGAATCAGTTTGAGAGTTAGAATTAGAATATCCTGGTATTTAGGATATTACTTTCTATTTATCCATATAATGAAGTCATGAGATGTTTGTAAAATAATGTAACTAAAATAAGTCCAAACCAAAGCCATAGGGGGCTTCCCCCACATTTCCAGACTTGATCCTGAACTCCTGAACCGTGTGCTAGGAAATTAAAGGGAGTGCATATAAGTATGTGTTTGTGTGTGTGTATGTATATGTGTACAGTCATGGCCAAAAGTTTTGAGAATTACATAAATATTGGAAATTGGACAAGTTGCTGCTTAAGTTTTTATAATAGCAATTTGCATATACTCCAGAATGTTATGAAGAGTGATCAGATGAATTGCATAGTCCTTCTTTTCCATGAAAATTAACTTAATCCCGAAAAAAAACTTTCCACTGCATTTCATTGCTGTCATTAAAGGAGCTGCTGAGATCATTTCAGTAATCGTCTTGTTAACTCAGGTGAGAATGTTGACGAACACAAGGCTGGAGATCATTATGTCATGCTGATTGGGTTAGAATGGCAGACTTGACATGTTAAAAGGAGGGTGATGCTTGAAATCATTGTTCTTTCATTGTTAACCATGGTGACCTGCAAAGAAACGCGTGCAGCCATCATTGCGTTGCATAAAAATGGCTTCACAGGCAAGGATATTGTGGCTACTAAGATTGCACCTAAATCAGCAATTTATAGGATCATCAAGAACTTCAAGGAAAGAGGTTCAATTCTTGTTAAGAAGGCTTCAGGGCGTCCAAGAAAGTCCAGCAAGCGCCAGGATCGTCTCCTAAAGAGGATTCAGCTGCGGGATCGGAGTGCCACCAGTGCAGAGCTGCTCAGGAATGGCAGCAGGCAGGTGTGAGCGCATCTGCACGCACAGAGAGGCCAAGACTTTTGGAAGATGGCCTGGTGTCAAGAAGGGCAGCAAAGAAGCCACTTCTCTCCAAAAAAAACATCAGGGACAGATTGATCTCCTGCAAAAAGTATGGCGAATGGACTGCTGAGGACCGGGGCAAAGTCATATTCTCGGATGAAGCCTCTTTCCGATTGTTTGGGGCATCTGGAAAAAGGCTTGTCCGGAGAAGAAAAGGTGAGCGCTACCATCAGTCCTGTGTCATGCCAACAGTAAAGCATCCTGAGACCATTCATGATGCCACTCCCTTGCATCTCATCCAAGGGAGTGGGCTCACTCACAATTTTGCCCAAAAACACAGCCATGAATAAAGAATTGGTACCAAAACACCCTCCAACAGCAACTTCTTCCAACAATCCAACAACAGTTTGGTGAAGAACAATGCATTTTCCAGCACGATGGAGCACCGTGCCATAAGGCAAAAGTGAAAACTAAGTGGCTCGGGGACCAAAACGTTGAAATTTTGGGTCCATGGCCTGGAAACTCCCCAGATCTTAATCCCATTGAGAACATGTGGTCAATCCTCAAGAGGCGGGTGGACAAACAAAAACCCACTAATTCTGACAAACTCCAAGAAGTGATTATGAAAGAATGGGTTGCTATCAGTCAGGATTTGGCCCAGAAGTTGATTGAGAGCAGCCCAGTCGAATTGCAGAGGTCCTGAAAAAGAAGCGCCAACACTGCAAATACTGACTCTTTGCATAAATGTCATGTAATTTGTCGATAAAAGTTTTTGAAACATATGACGTGCTTGTAATTATATTTCAGTACATCACAGAAACAACTGAAACAAAGATCTAAAAGCAGTTTAGCAGCAAACTTTGTGAAAACTAATATGTGTGTCATTCTCAAAACTTTTGGCCACGACTGTATGTATGCATGTCTATTTTTCTGTGAAAAAAAAAAAAAAATGCTGACCCTATTTAGAATTTTAAACAAGTTTGAAATGTGTTTCCTGGCTATAAAACTTTGCAGCAGTGTATGTTATTCACAGGCAGTGTTGGGTCAAAAATTACTGTCATTAAAAAGTAATCAGTTACATTACAGATTTACCTTCTGATAAAAGTAACTAGTTTAGAGTACTTTTCCACTGCAGAAAATGATAACTCCTTTGTGCTTCCTCATGCATGTTGTTTTAGTCAAGACCTTTTATAATTATTCTACCATCATCACTCAGCGGAGTTTGGCCCATAATCTGTTAACTACTAACCGCAGGAATAACAGAGGGGGCGGGGCTTGTAGGACGACTTACACACACGCACGCACGCTAACGGAATCACTGCTGTCTGGTTCACAGATTACATAAATTGTCTTAATAATGGATTACATTTTTGAAAATATAATTAAATAACCGAGTACTTAAATGGCAGAACTAACGCGCATCAAAAAAGTAATCCAAGTTACTTTATCATGTGTTGCACCCAACACTGTTCCAGAAATGTATGTGATAAGTATATTGTACTGTACTGCACAGGCAATATATATCTAATCTGTTAGTGATTTAATGCATGTGACCTCAATTCATTTACTTTTGCTACATTTTACACCCTCACAAACAGTTTGGAAATGTGGGAAAACCCATTTACTTAATATATTCTTAGTGGCTAGTTAAGCTAAAAAAAAAAAAAAAAATCGGCCATTTACATCAATGTACTTGTTATAACGTCCTGCTAATAAGTAATGGGAGTGACTACAATGATTCTGTGTCAATGTCTGCTTTAGGCTATATCTGTACTTCACTGATATTACTCAACCATGCTGATACTGTTTAGCACACAGTGTGACTCCTGTAGTGTATAAGCCTGACGTGACTTGCCGAATTGTTCACGTACTCAACAGCGTATCCTGCGTACATGTGGAGGATTAAACCTAGGTGTCAATCTGATTTCACAATAAGCAAGTGCTGTGATATTTAGTGATTTCATCCACAACAGTGCTAAACACACTTTAAACACACTTTGCCTTTTCAGGTCTTTGCATATGATTACTGCTTCTGGTCAATGGATGAAACGCAGTCTGACAAGTTTGCAGGTCTGTTGCTTTAACTTCCACCCCAAATGCACACACAATGAGGGATCATAACAAATCTTTCATAGAAATGAGATTTTTTGGGGAAAAAAAAAACTTTTTTTTTTTTTTTTGGATTTTTCCCCGATTTTCTCCCTAATTTAGTCGTGTCCAATTCCTCCCCGTCACTAGGGGGCTCCCACATTAAGGCTACTACTACCACTCAGCCGGGAGGGCCGAAGACTATCACGTGTTTCCTCCGAACCACGTGACGCCAGCCGACCACATCTTTTCGAACTGCTCGCTCGCGCACCGTTGGGGGCGGCGTAACACACTCGGGGGACAGCGCTATCCGCTCCCTCCGTTGCGCGAGCTCACAGACGCCCCTGACTGGCTGTAGAGCCGTGATTAATGTGGGAGCACTAAGTACCTCTCATCCCTCCCCTCTGAGAGAGCTCGGCCAATCAGCTCTCTCTAGACCTCCGGCTGCGAGAGGTTACAGCACCACCCGGGATTCGAACTAGCGATCTATGAAAATTCTTACTTCTATGAAAGATGAAGTAGATCAGTAAAATATTTACTAAAAAATGCATACAGTCCTTCGCCTACTGTATGTAAAAATTTGAAATGGGAATAAATGGTAGAAATGTAACTTTTATTGCAGAATTTTGCAAATACATTGAATGTGATGAAGGCAAGTAATTGTTGTTTATACTAGCAGGACATTCAAACCGTCTGACAGGAAAAACAAGATAAACACGATTTTTCGGCAAATTCTTGTTCTCACTCACACACACACACACACACACACACACACGCGCACACACACACACACACACACCAGGTTGTCTAATGAAAAACATTTTAGTTGACTATATGTACAGTATATATTAGTTTAAAGCTTCTAAAAGAATGTCACTAGCATTGGGTTTCCTACATTTGGAAGCCATGATGCATTTCAGTATACTGTTTATAAAAGTAAATATTTACGAAAGAAAAAGAATCAGAGAGAGAACACTAGAGAATTCAGGAGAGGTGCGAATGCTTTGTGTGAAAGAGACATGAAATGCACATTGTGTGCAGCAAGCCGTTGCGTTTGGTACGCCTGGATTTGTCTCCGAGCAGGATTTCTGGACAGGATTTACTGGATTGTAGTTCAACGGAATAATAATAATAATAAAAAGAAAACAAAAGAAGGAAATGGCCTAGACCGAAATGTTGGGACCCTGAAGCTAATATTTTGTTGCATAACCTTTTCAGGCAGTCACAGACGTCTGCTCCTATCAACAGGTAGTTTGGGTCAAACGTCCATTGTCCAGGATTCTCCAGAATGCATGTTTTGAGTTCTTTCCATAAATGTTCCATAGGATTTAGATCAAGGCTCATAGAGGTCCACTATAGAATACTTCAGTTTTTTGAAAGCACTGTAATACCCGAGTGTTTTGGGACAACGCTTCTGAAGGACTCATGACCCGCGATTGAGGCAGAGCTCTCTGATACCAGGGAGTACTGTAGGTTTTGCTCCAGAATGCCTTAATAGTCTTGGGAATTCGTTGTATACTGAACAGTTTTAAAATTGAGATATTTCACTGTGCAGTCAAACTGTTGATTCTGATTTGAAATTAGTAAATTCTATTGAAAGTCATAATTCATTTTAGACTAATTTCAACTACAAGACAAATTACAGGATTATGGAAATGTACCAATTTTGTTGCGGGGTAGACATTCCACCTAAATGGATTAAAATGTATATACTGTACAGTCGACCCCCGCAAAGTCGCGGTTCAGAGTCTGCGGCCTCAGCCGTTCGCGGATTTTAATTGTTTATGGAAATTTTTTATGCCTATTTTTCGTGGCAATATATACTTTTTTAAATTTGTTTTACCGGTAAACTATTACGAACAATATAATTTACTAATTTTGTAACATAAATATTCAGCTGAATTTACGTATAAATACAGTATAATACTGTATAAATTTTTTTTAGTACTGTAGAGAAAACACAAAGCAACCGTCGAGAAAAAAGTGACTTGGGACGGTGAATTATTACCGTATTTACCCTACAGTAGTTACGGTATACCAAGGAAAGTGACAACGCAAACCAAAGGAAACGTGCTTGCATGAATTGCAGTACATTTAGGGAGAGGTAACATTGGGATTTTACTGTACATTCTAGCACTGAAGTAGACTCAGCAGTACAGTACTGTACAGTATATGGGTTTATCTTTACATTCTTTTTTTTTTTTTACAAAGGTAATGTATTAAGCTGAGTTTGAAATGAAAAAGTGTTTTGGAGGAGTTTAAACTATAAAAACATCAAAAACATTTGCGTTTTCTGACAACTCGCGGGTGCTCTAGGAACGTGACCCCTTCAAACTTCGGGGCGTCGACTGTGATTTTTTTTAAACATGTTAAGCTGCATTTTTTTTTTTTTTTTTTTTTTTTGCTAGCTGACTTTAAGAGGAAAAACAACAGAGGTGATTGAGTGAATGTTTGTAGCAGCTGTAAAAATTTAAAAGATTACAGGAATTAACATGTTTCATGAGCCCTCTGGTTTCCTCCCACCTTTCATAAACATGTCAGTAGGTGGACCGCCTGAAATTGCCCCCTACTGTAGGTATGAACTGGTGTATGGGTGTGTGTGCATGTGCCCTGGAATGGACTGGCACCACACTGGACCTCCTCAAGCACAGTTTTCCTGGGGGATTCACAGTAAAGCTGTAACTGAAGATGAATTAATTAATGTGTGAGAACTGACCAGAAGTTACTAGTAGCAATGCTAAGAACAAAAACTACATAAGATGTATATGAAGCATATAAATTACAAGTTCACAATGAATTATGCAATAGTGAAAGTAACTTTGAATGATTTTATATTGTGTATTGTACCCGTTTTCCTCTTAGGTCAGGACATTGTGTTTCAGTGTTTGGGGGAGAATCTGTTGAATAATGCATTTCAAGGATACAACGCCTGCATATTCGCTTACGGCCAAACAGGTACTGTATATATAACTGTGTTAAAATAAGTCACAATGCATGACTTACATTATAAAATGCTGTTCTTTTCAAGTGGCTTAGTTAACATTCTTATAGTTTGTTTTTCTCTTAGAAATGGTACAAATCACATGCATAATGATTTTAAGTGATCGTGATTCCTGTTGTGTATGCATTTTAACTTCTATACTCCCCATATCGTGTCTGACTTCAGGTTCGGGGAAGTCGTACACCATGATGGGTTCAGCGGAACAGCCCGGCCTTATCCCTCGCCTCTGCAGCTCTCTGTTCGAGCGCACCATCCGTGAGCAGAGAGAAGGAGAGAGCTTCACCGTCGAGGTTTCCTACATGGAGATCTACAACGAGAAAGTCCGAGACCTGCTCGATCCAAAAGGGTGAGACGAGCACCCTACACCTGAGCACCCAAGTACAGTGGAACCTCGGATTGCGAGTAACATGGTTTACGAGTGTTCCGCAAACCGAGCAAAGATTTTTAATAAATTTTTAATCGGAAACCGAGCAAGTATTAGTTTACGAGCGCCGAGTATCATGTATCACGCATCTGACTCTTATTTTGACACCGAGCGTCACTCTCTCACCTTTTCACCCATACAAACTTAAAAAGCGAGGTGGGGAGAGGGAAGAGGAGTGTTACTGTGTAAAACGAGGTGAGGGAAGGGGCTAATTCCACACACACACACACACACGGTGCCTGCGTGCACCAACGGAAACACTTATCTGTCATGATTTATTTGTACTTTTTTTTTTAAAGGTAAAGTGCATGTTAATTTGTTTTATTTTTATTTTATAGTTTGTATTAATTATTTTTATGTATTTAATTTTTGGGGCTGTGGAACGAATAATTTGAGTTTTCATTATTTCTTATGGGAAATTATGATTTGGTTTACGAGTGTTTTGGACCACGAGCCCACTTCCAGAACGAATTATGCTTGTAATCCAAGGCTCCACTGTATTTGATTTCATCTGAGTAGCACAGAGGATACAAGCTGTAGGCTTAATAGAAGCTTAGTAAGATATTGTAGATTTTTTTGTTTTTTTATATATATATATATATATATATATATATATATATATATATATATATCTTAAAGGAGAACATCATTAATAAGTCAACACTGAACAGCTCAGATGTATAAACGTGATAAAATGTAAGCCGCTCTGGATAAGGGCGTCTGCTAAATCCCTGAATGTAAACAAAGTTTCTGTTGCTAAAGTGGCATGACCAAGTTAAGAGTGCTTCACAAATATTTGCACGAGTTTAACTGCCCGGTAATCTACTGTACTGTTCTGTAGAATGTGACTCCAGTGTTGATGCAACATCGTTCCTCCAGATTCCTCTTTCTACATGGAATTCATCAATATTGTTGTTTATCACGGGCTGCCATATGCAATGATGAAGGAAAAAAGATCAAGCGCTACCTTACACATGAACCTTACAAATAAAGCTTTTGTACGTGTTTTTCTTTTTCATCACTAAAAATACACATTAGGTTAATTGGTGTTCCCAAATTAGCCGTAGTGTGTGTGTACAGTATGTGGGTCCCGGGTTCGATTCCTGCATCAGATGATTGTGCATGCGCTCCATGCGTTTCGTGTGTTTCCTCCAGGTTTTCCGGTTTCCTCCACAGTCCAAAGACATGCACATTAATAATAAACATAATTGGCTTGTCCAAATTACCCCTAGATCGTCCTCTGGGGAAGGAAAAGGCAACCAACCCATGTTCAGCATCTAGGAAGGCCTGGCGTGCTGTGGTCTATGAGAACACAATAATAAATAAAAACGCAACATAACGACTAAACAAAAAAAGGGTGTGCGTGTGCCCTGCAATGGAGACACACCCCATCCATGGTGCATCCCGCCTCGTGCCCTAAGTGTACTGGGTTAGACTCCATGCCCTACGTGCCTCTGTACAGTATACAGGATAAAGTGTTTGTTTATTTATTTATTAATTATAATTTTTTTAATTAACCACGTAATTGATTCTAGGTCTATGTGGAACTGTATCGGATAACAATAAATTGTAAAAGTTTGTGGTTTGTTTGTTTTCCGATATGTCCCCCCCCCCCCCCCCCCCCCAACCTCCAGGACTTCTCAAGTGTTGCGAGTGAGGGAGCACAAAGTTTTGGGTCCTTACGTCGACGGTCTTTCCCGCCTGGCTGTAACCAGCTATAAGGTATTTCCAAATCCTTTTCCAGCGCACACGATTACAACACGACGAGCTATTGCACTTCATACTGTATATTTCCTTTATTTTATTTTTTTTTAGGACATTGACTCTCTGATGTCAGAAGGGAACAAGTCGCGCACGGTGGCCGCCACCAACATGAACGAGGAGAGCAGCCGCTCGCACGCCGTCTTCAACCTCATCCTCACACACACGATGCGAGACCTGCAGTCCGGGGTGAGAACCGCACATACCGTCTTACTGCGACTTGTGTAGTGTGGGAACAAACCAGATTCTAAAAATGATCTGGGATTGATTTTTTTCCCCTTTTGGGCTTTGTGCGTAGACGAGTGGAGAGAAGGTGAGCAAGCTGAGTCTGGTGGATCTGGCCGGCAGCGAGCGAGCGACGAAAACTGGAGCTACGGGAGATCGACTCAAAGAGGGCAGCAACATCAACAAGTCAGTGCTGGATAGACTTATTGATGTGTGTGTGTGTGTGTGTGTGTTAAAATACTCACAAATTAGCATTGTATGCACAATACCATCATGTTGGGGCAATAATCAAAGTGAAGAAGATTTTTTAAGAACACGTGAATAAGTGGCAAGAATATGTAAAATGCATAAAGCGCAAGATATTGCGAAATAAAATCTTGACATTAAATAACACGGTTTCCACGTAGACATGTCGTAGAGGTCATCTCCAGTTTTGTATTTTGTCAGACAATAATGTGTTTCAGCAAGGAACAACATATAATAATGAAAATCATTGAGCTTAAAGGAATTTGTATTCACCTTTGTAATGATTATTTTTCTTATTTGGTTCTGACTTCTGGGATATCCTATATATTTATTTGAAAAAAATATGTAAAAACAAGGTATAAAAATCTTGAAACTAAATATTATTCAGTTAAAATAAAAAGTGAGTGTTTGTTTCCTGTGAATAAATTGTTCCTGCCATCTACCAAAAAAAAAAAAATCTTAAATATTACACAGAAAAATCTTTAAAGACAAATCACAGGAAAACAAACTATTTTTATTTATTTTTTTTTTTTTTACTAATAATAAAAATAAATAAATAAATAAATCCTATAGCAACAATAGTGGGAAGAAAGTTTGATTATAAAATGCAGGTCAACTTTGGAAGGTACATGACAAGTTCTATCATAAGATATTCATAAGACAACAATAAGCAACTCGGTTATAGATGTGTTATTATGGTTTATGGTATCAGATGTCCGTCCTTAAATCCGGTATTGCTGGGAGAATTAGTGAGGAGCTTTAGGGTCAAATCCGTCCAGGTGTGGGGTTAATGATGCTCGCGTTAGTTAGTTGATGGAAAAACACCTGTAAGATGACATTGATGACAGTGAGTGATGATCCATGGGTCATGTGTGTGTGTTCTAGATCTCTCACCACTCTGGGCCTGGTGATCTCAGCGCTGGCCGATCAAGGAGCTGGAAAATGCAGGAATAAATTTGTGCCCTACAGAGACTCTGTACTGACATGGCTACTGAAGGTAGTGTACACATCACCCCTTTGGGCGTCCCGTACATTTCTGCTTCAATCCTTTTTTTTTTTTTTTTTTTTTTTTCCAAACACGGTGTGCCACTCGATTAGCCAAGACACGCTCGGAGTCTGAAGTTGACGTAGGTGAATAGCGTACAGCTTATGACCTCTAGTTAAGCATCATGGAAACGTTTGGTCGATGTAATCATGCGTAATGAGCATTTATTATCAAAAGCGCAGTGTCAGTAAGTCAAAGTAAGTTATGAAGCGTTCAGGGGTGGGTTACGAGGCAGGTGTACCAGATGTGCGCAGGTTATTCTTCAATCCGTCATCACATGTTCTTTACAGGAGAGTGCATCAAATAAAAAAAAAAAATTAAAAAACCTTTGCCATTGTTTAATATTTCAACAGATCACATTGCATCTTGTCCGTGCACAAGATGGATAGGTAGGTAGATAAATAAACTATAGAATATTAGGGTCCATTAAAATAAAGTGCTCAGTGATTAAAATGTACAGTTGTGTTATTCCAACTGGGAAAGTGTGCATAACATTTAAAATGAAAAAATACACCAAGCACCAACACAGCTCTGTCCTCTTGGGGCGTGACTCCACAAGATGTCTGGTGGTGTCCGGCAACGAGACGTTCTCAGCGGATCCTTTTGGTGATGTGGGTTGCAGGGCGGGGCCACCACGGGTCAGACCTGTTTGTCTAGCGTGTCCCATGAGTGCCCAGTCGCATTGAGATCTGGAGAATTTGGTGGCAGGATCAGCAGCCCGAATGTCTTTCCCTGCTTTGCCCCATGCACGGCATGCGGTGATGCGCCGAGGGTTCTGGTACCTTTCTGTTGTGGCCAACATTGACTTTATTCTTGCAGGATAGCCTGGGAGGCAACAGCCGTACAGCCATGATCGCAACTGTGAGTCCGGCTGCCGATAACTACGACGAGACGCTGTCCACGCTGCGCTACGCAGATCGGGCCAAGAGCATCGTCAACCACGCCGTGATCAACGAGGACCCCAACGCCAGGATCATCCGTGAGCTCAGGGAGGAAGTGGAGAAGCTCAGAGAGCAGCTCACCCAGGCTGAGGTAACTCGCACACTGAACAAGCACTCGCAGTTGCCATCACGGATCGTATATGTATATGTATAGTCGTGTTCAAAAGTTAGTACCCCCTCTTTTAAGTGTGTGTGTGTAATGAAAATCGTCTGATCATAGCGAGTCTTGCGCAAATACTGTATCAACATGACTATCTATAGTGTGATTCTGTGCTTTTACCAGTCAATGAAAGCGCAGGAGCTGAAGGAGAGGCTGGAGGAGTCTGAGAAGTTGATCCGGGAAAGGACGATCACATGGGAGGAGAAGCTCAGGAAGACTGAGGAGATCGCTCAGGTAGAAAAAGAACAGCAACACACTATACACAGTTAAGGTGAATGCGCGCTCTCTCTCTCTCTCTCTCTCGCTCACCCACACACACATCCTTCTCTCTCTCTCTCTCTCTCTCTGGCAGGAGAGGCAACGGCAGCTGGAGAGTTTAGGAATCTCTCTCCAGTGTTCAGGAATCAGGATGGTGGAAGATAAGTCCTTTCTGGTCAACCTCAATGCAGACCCCGCCCTCAATGAGCTCCTCGTCTACTATTTAAAGGTAAGCATTGAATTCGCATACATGTATATACATGTATACAAAGCTCTTATGGAAAATGTTTAGAAAGGCTTTGCGATCTAAAGGATGGTTGGTACCGATGGTTAATATTTCATCAGATATCACTTCTTCCTTCAAATTAGTCTCGCCAGACGAGTTCCTCATTCTTTACCATTTGCAGATAAAGCATTTCCTGTGGCATGATTACACACAGCACAGACAGGGGAATATACCAACCAAGTCAGTGGGGGAACGTGCATCTTACCAACCGAATAAACTATGTGGCCACATCTCTGTATTTGTCTTCTCTTCGTGTGTCTCCATGAAGGATCACACACTGATAGGCTCGGCTGACTCTCAAGACATCCAGCTGTGCGGCATGGCCATTCGTCCAGAGCACTGCGTGATTGATATGACACCTGATTCGGGGGTGATCATCACACCAAAAAGGAATGCACGGTACTCTTCATCTAAGTGCTTCATTAACCCTTTTTAACCTTGCAGCTTCCTGGTCAGTTTGATTTGCCCATTTTCCCGTAAATATCATCAATGAAGTAGATATCCAGTGTATACAGTTTACATGGTGTGCTCATTATGTGTGTATATTCCGATAGTACATGTGTGAACGGCTCTCCAGTCTCGGCCCCGGTCCAGCTGCACCATGGCGACCGCATCCTCTGGGGAAACAACCACTTTTTCAGGTCAGAATGCAATAAAATCCTTGAAACGTAGTTCAGATTGTCCCATAGTATCCCGTCCACTTTGTCCCTCATAACCTCCGTCTCTCAGGATAAGCTTGCCGAAGCCTCGTTCCCGCACTGGGCTCGAAGAAGGAGGAGTGAAGAAGGCTCGGAGTGTGGAGCAGCTGGATGTGGATCAGGACCGACTGAGCCAGGGGTCGAGCGAGGCCAGCTTCAATTACGAATACGCTCAGGCTGAGGTCATGATGAAGGGCCTGGGTACTGATGGTAAGAGCTACAGAGAGAGAAAGAGAGAGAGGCATCAATAAGAAAGCAGCTCCAGACCGAGTGAAGAGTCTTTTGATTGTCTCATCTCTCTCCCAGACCCGATGCAGTCTGTTCTTCAGGCTCTGGAACTCAGGCACGAGGAGGAGAAGCGCTCAGCTCTAGAGCGTCAACGCCTTCTGTACGAGGAGGAGCTGCAGCAGCTGCGCAGACGCCTGAGCCCTCAACAGAGAGGCAGCGAGGTTGGGATTGCTCCCTCATCAACGTCGTCGTCCCCGAAACTACATAGCTACCGATGGCATGGCAGTGAGGAGAGGTGAACCGTCATATATATATATATATATACATACAGTACAGCAACTACTGTAACACCTTCTGTGTATAGATTATAGATAATCGCTAAACACTTCTGTCGCGAGCAAGACATGGCGACACGGTTCACACTTGGCTGGTTGTGAAGACTGGGCTTCTAATTGGTTAATTAATCTCGTTTGTTAATTATTTTTCCTCACTAATACCAAGCCAAGGATGAAGGAATCATCTTTGACAGTTGTTTGTCGACACCTGGCCATTGCACTCGTATGTGCCTTTTTAAATGGTCTGGTACAGATAAATAGATACCGCAGCAGATTTGTTTTTTTTGTTTGTTTGTTTTTTTATTATAATTTTTTAATACATCTACACTTATGGCATTACTAATATTGTTTATTATTTCTGACATAAGTGTTCATTATTTACAGTAAGAATTGATCTGATTTATTATTATTATTACTATTATTATTATTATTATTATTATTATTCACAGTTGTTGATAGTTTCACACAGTATAACTGAGTTCGGGACATTAAGGTGCTGTTACCAGAAAATCAAGGAGCTCTGAACAGATTGATTGATGGATGGATAGATCATTTTAGTTCGCAAATTCACAGCATTTATATAATAGAGAGACAAATGGATAAATCCATATACGCCATTTTTAATGGATAAACGGCAATTATAAAACAGTGTGTGTGTGTGTGTGTGTGTGTGTGTGTGTGTGTGTGTGTGTGTGTGTATACACAGTGCAGACTGAAAGTTTTTAGACCCTTTTAAGTTTTCCACATTTTACATTTCACATTCATCCTAAAATCCTTTTTTTTCCCCTCCTCATCATTCTACATAGTTTGTGTTTTACATAAAAATGTTAATTAAAAAAAAAAAAAAATTTTTTTTAAAGACTCAAATATTTAGTATTCTGAAGTATTGGGAGGTGTAGGTGCTTCAACAAGATGATGTAATGATGAGAATAGGAGTCCATCTGCACCTATTTGAATTCATTGGACATAATTAGGAAAGGCTGGTTTGCTGCACCTTTCCTTTCTAAGGTGTCACCTTTAAATGGTGTACGTCAGAGTGAAAACAAAGCCATGAGGTCGGGAGAATTTTAGGTAGATCTTCGAGTCGAGATACGGATCTGGGGAAGATTCTGGGATCCAAAAAAACCCAAAAAATGGAAGTGAACGGTCTTCCCTCATCTGAACGTTTCCGTAGATACTCTCTGTGTGTGTGTGTGTGTGTGTGTGTGTGTGTGTGTGTGTGTAAGAGTAGCATATCTGAGCCATCAGGTCGCAATTAACATAAGTGCAGTATGACGCATGCATTGTTGGCTGCACCCAAATGACTTTAAAGTCCTCTAACGATTAATGGTTTGTAACTGACAGGTCGTTCTACTTGAAACTTGTTGGTGCCGTCACCCCAAACAATTCAACGAACGTTGATCTGATTGTTTCTCTATGCAGGCCGGCAGATCTCCATCAGTAGAATATGTGACTAGGCTCCAAAATCCTGATAATGATGATCAGTAGAAACTCGGGTTCCTGGACAGATCGTCACTCTTTACGTGTGTGTGTGTGTGTGTGTGTGTGTGTGTCAGGGAGGCAGTGTTGGCGAGGAGTCTGCGGAAGCTCCGGGAGCAGATAGTGAGAGTGAACCTGATGGTGCAGGAAGCCGGCTTCATCGCAGAGGAACTCAACAAGAAAACCGACTACAGCGTAACCCTGCAGATCCCTGCTGCCAACCTTAATGCCAACCGCAAAGTGAGCGGTGTGTGTGTGTCAGAGAGAGAGAGAGAGGGGGAAAAATATTTGAATGACAATATGTTTGTTCTATTCACTAAAATTATTCAAACTGTTTTTGTGTGTGTGTGTGTGTGTGTGTGTGTGTGTTGTAGAGGGATGCAGTGCTGAGTGAGCCGGCAGTGGAAGTGAGACGGAAGGGCAAGGGGAAACAGATCTGGGCGTTGGGGAAGATGGAGAACAGATTAGTGGACATGAGAGAGCTCTACCAGGAGTGGAAGGATTTCGACGAGGACAATCCTGTAGGAGATCCTTTAACTCGTTGCTCAACTCTTTTGCTTACACACACTTGTGTCTTTTGTCTGGTATTAATGCTTTGAGTTTAGAGCCTATTAGTAATGACTTATTGAGTTTGGTGTAAAGAATAATGCTACATTTTACTACAGTACATTGAGCAGTCACCTAGCATTCCTTCTTGGCCCTCCAGCCGCTGCAGAGAAACCCCGCTGCCTGTAATCTCGGGCAAGAACTTGCTTGTTTTTTCCTTGCTTGTTCATGACACATCGCCAGGGTGGAGCAAAAACCGCAACTTTGTCTGTATGAAGCCCAAAACCTCAGATCAGATCAGAAGCTTCTCCCAGACAGCGATGGGGCTTCAGAATACTGAATTGTAATAGACTACTGATGTACTGTAATAAAAGCATGCTCGGTTGTCCATTAACTGTATCTATAGGTTTAGGAACGATGTGTAATATGCTGTTCTTTTTATTCCCCCTGCAGCTCATGCGCTCGTACTTCAAGCGTGCAGACCCGTTCTTCGACGAACAGGAGAATCACAGTCTAATCGGAGTCGCTAATGTCTTCCTGTCCTGTCTCTTCTATGATGTAAAGCTGGCGTATGCCGTTCCAATCATTAACCAGAAAGGGGAGGTGGGTCAATTTAAAGAAGAGAAGCCGTTATGCCATGATGTTATGGCTTTAGTGTTTTTTCGTTACTGCAGAAAATAAACAGGATTTGAAAAATGAGTTCCTTCTGAATATCTATCTTATTATTTTAAGACCAAGTTGTGGCATTGCAAACATTATTAAGTGATTCATACAACTAAAATGGGGGTATTTGTGTTTGTTCAGTGTGTTGTTATTAATAATATTAGCACAGAGATCATATTCCTATAAGGTTTATACAGTCTATTGTGTTTAGTGTTGCTTCTGGAGCTACTCATTTGTTCGACGGTATTGTAAATGTCTCCCCTGCTTGCTCAACATGGTCTCCGCGCACGCGCGACTTCTCGATTCTGTGCGCGCTCGAATCTGCCTTCACGCGCAAGCAAAATTTATTTTCTATGCGCGCTCAACTGTGTCCAGTGTTACAAAACTGCCACAAAACTGCCACAAAACCAGCCAATCACCGACTTCCACACACTACTTCTGATTGGCTGTTCCTTTTCTATTAACATCTGCATTTATTGTTAAAATGCTGTATTTTGCATACTCAAATGCTGTTATTTATTTTATTTTTATTTTTTTTAGAAAGAGACAAGTCAGCATAAGTGAGTTAATTCAAAAAAAAAATCCCCCATGCACTCCACAACAAGCAGCCACTATAATAAGAGTACATCAATTGTTTTGCTTTTTTATTTATTTATTTATTTATTTATATTTTGGATATTTAGAGGAGTTTTACTGTTCCACTGTGCGAAAGTTGTTCGGCACGATGAGCTCTAAATATGTACCGAGTTTCGTGTGCCTATGTGAAAGTGTGTATGAGCTAGGCGGCAAAATCTCGTGTGGGGGCCCTGGGCCACAAGACTCTCAGGCATCCTGATGGCAGCAGATTCCAACCTGTCTGCCAAGTTTCATGAGATTTTGAGCATGTTAAGACCCCCGAAAAGTCCAAAAGGGTGGAAAAAAAAATCCTTAGGAAAACAAGAGGGCCCTTCACACACTATGATGACATAGGGCTGATGTCATAGTGCTTGGGCCCTAATGAACCACCACCTTCACCTTACCTTTGAAAAGAATCGCGACAGAGCAGAGTTTCTGTGTAGAGCAGTGTGTGTGTGTCTGTGTGAAGCCGGGGAGGGGGGGTGTAAAGGCAAGAGAGTCTGTGTGTGTGTCGGTGTGTGTGTCTGTGTGAAGCCGGGGGTGTGTGTAAAGGCGAGAGAGTCTGTGTGTGTGTGTCGGTGTGTGCGCGTCGGTGTCAAAAAACTCGGCACTTGTAAACCAAGACATGCTCGTTTTTCAAGTCAAAATTCATTAAAAATCTTTGCTCGTCTTGTGGAACACTCGTAAACCGAGTTACATGTGTGTGAATATACAATACTGTATATACATGTACTGTATATAACATTAGTACTTTGCACAAACAAAACAATGATGCATTTAATTAATATCCAACTAACATAATGAGATTTACTTGGAAGTTAATATATTTTGTCTTACTTTTTCTTTTTTTTCCATATGAAATTTGTGTATGTTATGCATTTTCCATGCATTTCATTTGTAATTAAGTTCCCGATTTGTGCGTTTAGGTCTCAGGTCGTCTGCATGTAGAGGTGCAAAGACTGCGTGGAACTTTGGAGACCGAGGCCGCACAAGAGGAGACTGATGCACATGAACGCAAACTAGTCTGCAGGGTATGTGTCTTTTAAACTGTACAGTAACCCATAAGAGACGGAGTGAGATGATGTCATATTTCTTTGCTGCCAATCATCAGTTAGTGATGTTGGTTTGACTGGACTGAAGGATAGATAATGGATATTGTATTATTCCAGCACTTACATAGACAGTGATTTTTTTTTTTCTCCCCTCGCTGCTGTGTTACAGATTAAGGTCACTCAGGCCACTGGGCTGCCGCAGAACCTCTCTAACTTCGTGTTTTGTCAGTATGATTTCTGGGGACAAGAGGAGTCGGTGTTCATCGCACCCGAGGTCAGTCTGTCCACTCCGTCTACTCCGAACAGCAAAGAGTCGCACTGCAGCGTGACCTTCGACAGCTGTAAGGTCAGTGTCATCTTAGCAAAAACAGGTTTAAAAGGATGGTTTGGGTTTTTCTTTTTCCAAATACAGTGCTTTGCAAAAGTATTCATACCCCTTGAACTTTTCCACATTTTGTCACGTTACAACCACAAATGTAAATGTATTTTATGTGATCGACCAACACAAAGTTGCACAAAATAGTAAAGTGGAAGAAAAATGATAAATGTTTAAAAAAAAAAAATTCTGCATATTAAAATCAGAAAAGTGTGGCGTGCATTTGCATTCAGCCTGTGGGATCTGCCCACAGGACAACTACTAGAGGTGCACTCCACATATCTGGCCTTTATGAAAAATAAGATTTAGATAACTTTTCACTTGTGCCACTTCTCGTAGTGCACCAGAAACACACGCTTAAATACAGAATCAACAATGTCGAGGCGTACAAAGATGCAGAGCAACTCTCATATGCCACAGAGAAATCCCAAAGCACTCTTTCATGACTACTTTTTTGTGGTTAGAAATGTAAAGGAACAGGTTTACCACTTAAACTGGAGACTCCTTTGTAGAAAAAAAAAAATATATATATATATATATATCTCAACGCATTTTTAAAGTCTATTTTGGTAGAATGTCCTCTATAGACCAGTTGCAGACATGTGACTACCATGACGTCAATCAATGGACGGTATCGTTAACTGGCCTTAGTGTACTGTGTGTTTTTATTGATAATTATGTTCAATGTGTATTTTGGAGTCAAAACAATAATGGGAAGATGAGCCGGATTTTGTTTGTCCGACTGCAGCTCTTTTCATGCAGTCTGTCCACAGGACAACTACCAGTCGTGTACTCCACCAATCTGGCCTTTATGAAAGCGTGTCAAGAAAGGATATGAATATTTTTTTGAAGCACTGTACGTCTTAAACTGAGATGCATGGAAGTACGGTCCATTTGGTCTCGGTTGTTATAAATTGTCTATGCACACCAACCGGAAGGCCAGTACAACCATGATGCAGTGATGCATTCCAGAGTTCAGCCGAGACTCAAATGAAGCTTCCGCGCTGCCACTGAGTTGGAATCTTTAAAATTTGTATTTTTAATGCAAATTTAACTATTTTCAGTATGGTAACCCGAACTGTTCCTATAAAGTCACTAGGCTGATAAATTGATTCGATTTCACAATGAATCCAGATAAAAGTTTTTGAAATGTTTATTTATTTATTTATTTATTTATTTATTTTAGTTTTTCTTCAAAAAATGACCTTATTGCATATTAAGGGTATTTGAGGCTTGCATCCCAGTTCGATCCCGGCATTGATTCTACTCATCTTCTTCCAATAGGCTCAATTAAAACAACAGAAACCTAGCAATTTAAATGAATGTACTATTCACTAGCCTGTGACTGCAAGGCAAGGATTATTGCTACGAAGCATAGATTACAGTCACGATTAACAAATCACATTATGGATCTGCGATTTGATAAAATTGCGATTAATTCATGCATGACTATACCAAAAAAAAACAAAAAAAAAACAAGCAGTGTTTGGTAATCAGTACAGCAGTTCGGATCTGATCTGCATCGCGTCCCTGTAGGACCTGGAAGTGACAGTGACTGAAGATCTAATGGACTTCCTGGCTGAAGGTGTTGTAGCCATCGAGGTTTACGGGCACAAAGTGGAAAACCCTCGGCGAAACCTAGCACTCTGGGACCTGGGGGTGATTCAGGACAAGACTCGCTCACTCCGAGAGAAGTACACACGCACAAAATGCAAACAAATTTATATGCAATTTTAAATGCAAACGATTATATTATTGCAGCAATAAAAATATAAGGTTCCCCTAAGAATGCATACTGTACATGCGTACAATGAGCAAAATCAGTCCTACTCTAAAGAAAGGTATATATTGGAGGTGAGCGATATACAGTAGCGAAAGCTTGGCTAAATAAAGAAACCAGTTTGGGTGAGTCTCATAAGGAGTGATTGTGTGTCTGTGTGTGACGGTGCCATGTCCCGTCTCAGGTGGAGTGAGGTGTTGCGGAGGTTGGAGCTCTGGGTGCAGGTATTAGAGCTGAACGAGGGAGGAGAGTTTGTCCCTGTGGAGGTGACGCCTGCCAAAGAGGTGCGCACAGGAGGAGTGTTTCGGCTCAGACAGGTACGTCTATGGTTTGAGCTTGCGTGTGTGTGTGTATATATATAATGTGCGTGTGTGTATCTGTACATAAATGCACACTATCTATATATACTGCGTATCAGGGCCAGTCCCGGCGTATTCAGGTGGAGGTACGCTCCGTGCCCGATTCTGGCACCATGCCCCTGATGGCCGAATGTGTCCTCAGCGTGCATGTAGGAAACATTCATGTGCAACCGACCTCACAGGTAAGCGAGTGTGATCATACTCATCTTATATGCATAACCAGGCTGTTTATTGCTAACACATTACTAACACATCTGTCCGTGCAGGTGAGGGACAATGAGCTGGACAGCTATCAGGTGAATATGGTTTCTAAACACTTACGCAGACTTTTTCAGAAGTTTTATGCAGGCACTCCAAATATACTGATGATCGCGAGAGCGCTAGATACTTTCAGGAGTCACTGTAAGTCTACAGCATGATTGACATGGATGTGTTTTCATAGGAGAGGGATTTGGAGAGGCTGAAGGCACAGTGGCTCACCGCCCTCACCCAAAGACAAGAGAACCTGGACGAGCAGCTTCAGAATCTCGTCAGTAAGCCTGGTAAGACCGCACGAACCCTTTGCTCGTTAATAAAAATGTACACAACTCGCCCCTTAGGCTAAATGTAGCCGATTATCCCAGACATGTTCAGTGCTTTTTACTGCTAAATCGTGTCTAAAGCATCACACTGAACCACACCGAAGTGTTCTTGTGCGTGAACTCCATTCATTCCCTGTGCCACTCTTCTACTTTAGATAAATCGGAGGAAGATGTAGAGCGGGAGGCGCAGCTGTTGGAGTGCCGCCTCACCCTGACAGAGGAACGGAACGCGGTGTTACTGCCTCCTGCTGGCAGCGGTATCCCTGGAGCTCCTGCTCACTGGTGAGGAGAGCCCAGTTTCAGATCTCGGACAACCCCACAGGCTTCTATTTTCCTTCTTTCTAAAAGGATTTTTCTTCTCTCTGTAGGATTCCAGCACCGGGAATGGAGACGCACATCCCCGTCATCTTCCTAAATCTCACCGGTGAGTTCTGCTCGGTTTAAATACGTCTGCTCGGGCGTCTCCGCCATAACACATTCGTTCTTGCTTTAAGAAGCATCCGAAAGAGTGCACTACCATTTCATGCGTTGTGCTACTACACTTTTTATATTCCTCCAACTTGGGCAGCAGGTGATGTGGTGGCCTTGTACCACCACGATCAGGGGTTCGATTCCTGCCTCAGGGCGTAGAGTCTTCCCGTGCATGGTGGGTCTCCTCCGGGTACTTCTGTTTTCTCCCGCAGACAAAAGATAATTGGAGTTTCCAAATTGCCCGGTGTGTTTGTGACCCTGCGATGGCTTGGTGTACCATGCCTACAGTAGTGCCCTGGGACCCCGGACAGGATGAGTGAGAATGGACTTTCTTGAATAATAGTGCAGATCTCAAAAAAAGATCTCTGGCTCGACCTCGTGCTTGGATTGCTGTCTGTAAAGTAAAAAAAAAAAAAACTCTTGAACGTGGGCATGTCATTCATATTTCTTAATCATCAGATTATACTGTATAGGATTCCTCAACCTGTTACAAGCATTCAGTTTTTTTTTATTGTATTGACGGATCATTTCATTCTTTCCAGAAGTAACTGAGTAGAGAAAATGTCTTCCAATATAGCAAGCGTCTAAGGTCAAGCCTGACTTTGGTAAAGAATTTCCAGAATTAGGTTCAATATTTATATATTTGGTTTATTGTGGTCTAATAATGGGAAATGCATGACTGTTTTCACACTCTTCATTACCGAAGAGTAACGAATAAATAATAAATATTTGTCCTTGTGGAGACCAAAGGACGAGTGTCTGCCACTTTGGTTCTGGAACAACACAACAACTCTTGGCTTGTTTAGCATCCTGCTGTCCCCTAAATAAGGTTTTTTTTTTTTTTTTTTTTTTAAACAGCTTGTTGTGGACGCGAGTCTAATCGTTGATACGGTGCCGTTTTAAATGAGTCAAATGATCATTACGGTCTACTTTGTCTCCTTCAGCATCTTGGTTTGTCTTCATACCACACTAAAAGACAGCGCATCGTCTAGTGTTCCTGGATACTTATAGCAGTTCAAAATAAATGCCTCTCCTGTCCACAGCTGACAATTTCCACGATGGCCTCTCGACCCCGCTGGCTGCAGGCATGGACGCTCTCCTTAGCCGAGAGGATGAGGACGATTTCTTTGAGCTGCAGATTGTAAAGCACCACGGCTCCAAGGTAAGGATTTGTGGATCATTTATGTTTCATAGAGCTAATATGTTGGCTCACTCTATGTTTTGATCAACACATAAAAAAAAAAATTAAATAAATAGTCTTGGGGTTGCAACCGTCTGCCATTATCTGTGTATAGTTAGTGCTACAAGTCTTTTTTTCTGTCTGTTTCTCCACTATTGTCATTTCATTAATAGCCTTTAGGTTAACTCGCTTGTTTTGCGTGTGTGTGAGATCAGGTGAAAGCTGAGGCGTCCTGGGACTGCACAGTGCATGAGTGTGTGGAGCTGAGTCGAGGTGGAGGGCCAGAGCAGTACGTGTATCTGACCGTGCGCGTCGCCGTGCTCCTCAGCCACCCGGCACAGATGCAGCTGATCCTGCGCAAACGCATCTGCGTCAATCTCGCTGCACGTCAGGTCAGACACACACACACACACTCATCGTTTGTAGCCATTACTGCCACAGAACACACATTTCACTGTTTACTTTGCTCTAATGGCAATGACATCGAGTGCTCTGTCCAGCATGTGTAATTAATATTGTATGATAACATCATGGTGTATTCGGTAATGCATCGTCTTTTAATATAGGGTGTTTTTAAAACATCAGCAAAACAAAACAAGGAGGCATGGCAGTGTGTTGAGCATAAGCATGAATATGTTGTGAACAATAAATACAGAATTAAGTGCATGGGATTTCATTCTCAACGTTGCCCTTATCCAGAGCGACGTCCATTTTTATTTCATTATACATCGGAGCAGTTGAGTGTTGAAGGCCCTGCGCAAAGGCCCAACTTGGTGGTGGGTTGGTTTGAACCACTGAGCTTCCCCTGGCCCAATTCAAGTCTTGGTTCTTTTTTGCACATTGGATTATTTTGTCATCAGCGCTACCTTGTACGTGGCATTTATACGATTAAGGCTGTGGGTTACTGCACGGAAGGTCAGCGGATCGAGTCCCAGCTCGGCCAGGTGGCCGGTGTTGGGGCCTTGAGCAAAGCTCTTGACTCGTCGCATCACGGTTGCGATATGCAATGGAAAGACAAATAAAAGCTTTTTTATTTTATGATAATTTTATTCTCTCATAACATGACTAAAATGAAGTGCACGCAATGTTGCCAGCCAGGCATAAGATACAATAAATGCAACACTATGAATGCAGCATTTCGCACATGCTCATGCAGGAGGAAGAATTATACATTAGGTGTGTTTTTTTTTTTTTTTTTTAAATCATGAAATAATTCAAATTTTATTGTTATATTAACTTGTAGTTAATAAATAATAAATAAAAACAAGTGAGGAATTGTACAAGGTTTCTTCTGCTTGAACACACCAACATGCAGTACATGCATGCATGTTAAATGGCTGATGCACACAGTGCCGATTAATTAATTCTGCATTGTTGCCTTTGAATGCTAATGTACCTCTTGTTGCTATCCCCCCCCCCCCCCCCAGGGATTTGCTAAAAGCTTCCTGAAGATGATGTCTCAGCGCAGCAGCATTCCTGGCAGCGGAGTCACCTTCGAGATCGTCTCAAACATCCCAGGGGTACTAAATCCGGCTTAACGTATTTTTTTTTCTCATGGCCCTTTTGTGCATCATCATCACAATATAGGCTTCGAGCACTGCGGTTTATTATTGGCCTCCCAACTGTTTTACTGCCAACAACTGATAAGACTTCAAACTATGCGCTACGTCGTTTAAAATGTCAGCTCTTTGTTTATTCATTGCACATTGTGTCTTTCTCGCTCAGGATGCTCAGGGCCCTGAGGACAGAGAGATGCTGGCCAAACTTGCCACCAGTGCAGGGAAACAACCTGAGGACAGCGAGGCGGCGATAGAGAAATACCTGCACACAGTACTTGCTGTGGAGAACACCCTCACGCTGGACCGCCTCAGACAGGCATGGATATGTACACACACAAACACACACTCGCACTTAGACCATGCGTTATGGTCAGACTGGCGAGGTTTCTAGATATTGAAATTTCTCTTAGAAATAATAATTATTATAATGTGCATTTTTATATATGTGTATATGTATGTGTATATGTAAAAATTAAATAACTGAATATATGTGTGTGCATGTATGTATAGATATATACTGTGTATATAGGTGTGAGTGTGTATATAGGTGTAAGTGTGTATATAGGTGTGAGTGTGTGTATATAGGTATGTGTGTGTGTGTGTGAGTGTAGGTATATAGGTATGTGTGTGTGTGTGTGTGTAGGTATATAGGTATGTGTGTGTGTGTGTGTGTGTGTGTGTGTGTGTATATAGGTATGTGTGTGTGTGTATATAGGTATGTGTGTGTGTGTATATAGGTATGTGTGTGTGTGTATATAGGTATGTGTGTGTGTGTATATAGGTATGTGTGTGTGTGTGTGTATATAGGTATGTGTGTGTGTGTGTGTATATAGGTATGTGTGTGTGTATATAGGTATGTGTGTGTGTATATAGGTATGTGTGTGTGTATATAGGTATGTGTGTGTGTATATAGGTATGTGTGTGTGTATATAGGTATGTGTGTGTGTATATAGGTATGTGTGTGTGTATATAGGTATGTGTGTGTGTATATAGGTATGTGTGTGTGTATATAGGTATGTGTGTGTGTATATAGGTATGTGTGTGTGTATATAGGTATGTGTGTGTGTATATAGGTATGTGTGTGTGTATATAGGTATGTGTGTGTGTATATAGGTATGTGTGTGTGTATATAGGTATGTGTGTGTGTATATAGGTATGTGTGTGTGTATATAGGTATGTGTGTGTGTATATAGGTATGTGTGTGTGTATATAGGTATGTGTGTGTGTATATAGGTATGTGTGTGTGTGTATATAGGTGTGTGTGTGTGTGTATATAGGTGTGTGTGTGTGTGTGTGTGTATATAGGTGTGTGTGTGTGTGTGTGTATATAGGTGTGTGTGTGTGTGTGTGTATATAGGTGTGTGTGTGTGTGTGTGTGTATATAGGTGTGTGTGTGTGTGTGTATATAGGTGTGTGTGTGTGTGTGTATATAGGTATGTGTGTGTGTGTGTATATAGGTATGTGTGTGTGTGTGTGTATATAGGTGTGTGTGTGTGTGTGTGTATATAGGTGTGTGTGTGTGTGTGTATATAGGTGTGTGTGTGTGTGTGTATATAGGTGTGTGTGTGTGTGTGTGTGTGTGTGTGTGTGTGTGTGTGTGTGTGTGTGTATATAGGTGTGTGTGTGTGTGTGTGTATATAGGTGTGTGTGTGTGTGTGTGTATATAGGTGTGTGTGTGTGTGTGTGTGTGTGTGTGTATATAGGTGTGTGTGTGTGTGTATATAGGTGTGTGTGTGTGTGTGTATATAGGTGTGTGTGTGTGTGTGTATATAGGTATGTGTGTGTGTGTGTGTGTATATAGGTATGTGTGTGTGTGTGTATATAGGTATGTGTGTGTGTGTGTGTATATAGGTATGTGTGTGTGTGTGTATATAGGTATGTGTGTGTGTGTGTATATAGGTATGTGTGTGTGTGTGTGTATATAGGTATGTGTGTGTGTGTGTGTGTGTGTGTGTGTGTGTGTGTGTATATAGGTGTGTGTGTGTGTGTGTGTGTGTGTGTGTATAGGTGTGTGTGTGTGTGTGTGTGTGTATAGGTGTGTGTGTGTATGTATGAACTTAAATATGAACTGTTAAGTTCATTTTCTCTGTCTTAAGTAATAACAAGGTGATGTTCACCTTAAAGTATATTTAAAAAAATATATTTAAAAATATATTTTTTAGTTTTTTTTTTACACATTTAAGATGGCTCTCCAGTGTGCATTTACAAACAATACACATTCCTTGCTCAAACAAACTAATTAGATTTTTTTTCCTCCAGTTGTGACCTCATATAAGAATATACCCTCCCTTGGCTTTTTACTGTTTTTGTTGCTGTGGGCGTGGCTCAGCTGTAGCTCATTTACATAGACACTGAAATGGTACATTTTGAGAAGGTGTGGTATGAAAAAACAATGCAGTATCTGAGGGATGTTTCAGTTGGAGAATTAACATACACACTTTTTGGGGAGCCATGAGAACTATGTTAACTTGTTAAAGCATGGGACCTTTAACATACTAACACTTTTTGCCTTTTTTTCCCCCCTCTTTTTTCGTTTTTGTTTTAATAATCAAATGTATGTATGTACTTAACTCCAACACCTGGTAGTCTTTAAGTAAATAATTAACTGAAGTGTGTTTTGTGAGCGCAGGAGGTGGTGGTGAAAGAGCAGCTTGCCAACAAAGGGAAGAATCCGAGACGCTGTCTCAGCTCACCCAATGTCCACAAGGTGAATAAGAATTATAAAACTGGACACATTTACAGGGATTGAATAGAATAAATATATATTTATACTGACACTATAATAACCGTCTTATGTCGTATGTTTAGCTCACTGGGAGCCGGCAAGATCTTTCATTCAACAATGAGTCTGCCATGAACAAAGTAAGTGTGGGTGGCGAGAGCTTTCCAGGCGCTTTACGAAAGTTCGGAAAACATGAATATTTGTTGCACACATTCAGAATGAATAAGGAAGACTTTTAAACTGAAACATACTTAGAAATTATAAACATACTGTACTGTAGGAGCATCAAAGTGCTTCAAATGTGTATGCTATCAATTTAAGAATCATTGTGAAACTGAACACACTCAGTCTTGTTAGTAGAAATACAGTATAAGAATATGTGCAGTAACACATAACTTGTATATTATGTTTGGTTTCTCAGTTATGCAAGTATTTAGACGTTCACTGTTTTGCACACTTTATTACAGAACCAAGATCTGCTAGTCCATAAAGAATGAAAGAGTGACAGCATTTTTGTAATTCTTTTAAAAATCCAAAATGGAAATCTCTAATTTAGATTAGGTCCAACAAATACATAAAAAAAAAAAAAAAAACAGGTGGAAAAAACCCATGTCCAAGAAACTCTGATCTGGGCAAAGTTATAAAACCATCTCTAAAGCTTTGGTTGTTTGCAGGAGCACAGTGGGCGCCATTATTTTTAACCCTTAGAATCTCGCACTTCCTAGAACTGACCAACTGTCTGAATGGGGAGGTTTGGGTGATTTACTCAGAAATACTCCAGCGATCAGGCTTAGATCAGGCTTTATTCGAGTGTCAGAAGCAAGAGTCATGTGACCAGTGGCGGCTGGTGCAAAAGATTTTTGGGGGGCGCAAACAAAATAAAAATGAAACTTTTTAATACTCGCCTGTAAAGAGCCGTTCATCAGGTGATTAAGCATCATTACTACTAGCATAAAATAAAGGCCTGACTCACATCGCGTCCAGTCAGCAGCTCCGCTCGCCATAAGAAGTGCCGGAAAAGCACCGAGTGTGAACTCGGCCGTGATCACCCGACTGCTGCTTGATTAGAAGATCAGGTCGATCTGGTCCGAGCTCTTTAACTTTTTTTCTTTCTTTGTCCGATCGCGTTGGGATGGAGTATTGTAGCAAAGCAATGACAGAATTTCCTCTCGTATTTAGCTGGCTTCCACATCAATCACTATTCAATACATTAACTAACAATAGTCCAATCACATGAGCCCAAATATTTAAAAGCAATATTGATTCGCTAAGAACAAAAGTGGGAGGGTTTGGGTGCACAGTGCTGCGCCCCAAGGATGATTTGAAAAGATCCATTTAGGGCTCAGCCTCAAGTCACATGCTTTTCAAAAATTTACATCCCTACACAAATGAACGTAATACAGTTTAGATTTTTTTTTTAAATTATTATTATTGTAAATAAATTATATAAAGAAATACAGCGGAATATTGTGACTTAATGAATATTTCATTATTGAAAAATAATTATGTTAAATAATTACATGTTAAAGTGGCATTCTTCTCTGCCTTACTGCGCCCCGTATTGACCGTCTGCTCTAAAAGCTCTAAAGTGCAGAAATGTAACATCTATGATCTCCTTTTATTTATGTTTCATCTCTCAGTCGAGACCAGGTAATGCACCAGGCTGACATTCTCCTTCTTTAGCCTGATTGCTTCTTAAGCCTATCGAGGAAAAAGATTTTTAAATTCCTAATTCAAGTTTTTGTTTTCCTGCTTCCTTAAATATCTAGACTGCTTGGGAGAGACATCAGGATATTTCTGTGTCACATTTCTCACTGAAGAACGCATCATCTCATTCAGAACTGCCCCAACACCCAGAGCCAGGTAATCCACCTTAACTAATATTTACTATTGTATTCACCATAAAATGCATTTCTTTTTGTCTCTCGCACTTCTCATTTACCTTCATCTGGACGGCAATACTTAAATAAGTATTATTTAAAGTACATACAAGTACTTATACACTACATAACAGGGCATGAAATCTGATGTTACTTTTTTTAATTCAAATCTTTCTTTTAGATGAAACTTGGCCAAGTTAGATTTCATGTGAAAAGACAAACTTATTATTCTAAAATGCAAAATGAATATATTGCAAAAATAGATTTGACATGGTTACGGACACTACATATTTTTTGCCTTAAGCTTTTACAAAAAAAAAACATCTCTTTTTAATTGAAGAATTTTTATAGGTCATTCTTCAAATGCATTTGAAGAATTGTACACTAATTTTAGTACCGATACTGCAAAGAAATATGAATAATTAGCATTTTAAATGATTATTGTTTGAAGCGAGACAGTGTAACTCTTTTTTTGGGGACACATAAATTAGCAACTTGAGATTTTTAGGGAAGCAGGATTGGTCACTTCCATGTTGCATAAACTTTGCGTTTTTGGCACACACACACATTTCCTGTATTATATGTGTAATATAAAAAACTAAAACTAAAATCTGCACCAATACTGTGGTTTGGCCATTTACAATAATGGCGTGTAACATTCTGGCCAATCAGCTTCAATCAAGAACCCTACAGCACTTTATAGTACAAAGTACCTCTCCCAAGTTATTTGGTCTTTTTCTTTACCCACATTCATCTACTCCAGGATTTTCAGGGATGGCTGCTGCGTATTTCTCCCCAGTTAAAGCGCTAATGAGTCCAATGCCCAAGATGCTCAAATCCCTGCTCTATAAAGGAGAGGAGAAGAAAGACCTGAACATTCCTCCACTCTCAGAGCCGCAGGTACGGAATCATCCTCATGCACTTTTACGTAGCGATGTTACTTTTTCTATTGCAATCCCGTACTCACCTTTTAACAGTTTATGATGACGAACCTCAGCAACATCACATCACTTTAGCTTCTAATTTAGGCAGGTCTGGTCTTTAATAACCTGTAAACATGCCATTTTTATGCCTGATTAACTAATAATATTGGTGTTCTGCCTTAAATCTCTTACAGAATGTCCCTCTCATAGTAATTCAGTGTGCAACCCCTCAAGAAGACTTTAGTGCTCCCAAACTGGTAAGCCGATTCAAATCTAGAAACGTATTTCCTGTATTTTCCAACTGTAAATCATGTGGTCCGCTGCATGTTTGGGTTTCTTTAGGGACATGTAAATTTCACACCAACACCCCGACAAAATACAGTGCCATCCGTACCCGAAGCTTCATCTTTCACTGTGGCCGACGTCCATGCTTTACCAGTTTCACAAATGACCGCAGACATCGTTACAGAGAGCATAACGGATGCCCAGGTAGCAAAAATATTCATTTAAACGACATGTAAATCGTGTGTACTCACAACACTAAGCGTTCGAGTCATCTGGTGATTTAGTGAACGTGCTTAAACATTCATAGGAAATAAGAAATAATCGAGTGTGGCATTCTGTTATAAGAAAATAATCAACTTTAAACCAAAAACTGAATTTTAATATACAGGGTGGGCCATTTATACACCTTAATAAAATGGGAATGGTTGGTGATATTAACGTCCTGTTTGTGGCACATTAGTATATGTGAAGGGGCAAACTTTTCAAGATGGGTGGTGACCATGGTGGCCATTTGGAAGTCGGCCATCTTGGATCCAACTTTTGTTTTTTCAATAGGAAGAGGGTCATGTGACACATCAAACTTACAAGAAAAACAATGGTGTGCTTGGTTTTAACGTAACTTTATTCTTTCATGAGTTATTTACAAGTTTCTCTTTGTTCACAACCATTGACATGTCGAAGAGGTTAACACGTGATGAGCGGATCGAAATTGTGTTGATATCTGGTGAACGCTGTAACCGGGTCATTGCAGCAGATTTCAATGCAAGACACCCTACGAGACCACCCATCTCCCATGCTACAGTTAGCAAACTGCTTGCTAAGTTTCGTGAAACTGGTTCAGTGTTGGATTTGCCAAAATGTGGACGCATGAAAACTGTCATTAATAAACAAACATCAGTGGCTGTCCTAGCTTCATTCAGCAAGAGCCCACAGCGTAGCACTCGCCGCATGTCACTGGAGAATGGCATTAGTCGAACATCCCTTCGACGGATATTAGCTACTCACAAATGGCACCCTTACAAACTCCAGCTACTGCAGCATCTCAACGAGGATGACCCAGATCGACGCACACAATTTGCAGAATGGGCAAAACAAAAATTGGAACAGGACCCCCAGTTCACGCAGAAGATTTTGTTCAGTGATGAGGCAAACTTTTATGTGAATGGTGAAGTTAACAAACAAAACCACCGCTATTGGTCTGACACTAACCCACATTGGATAGATCCCTCCAAGACTGTTGGAACAAAAAAAGTGATGGTATGGTGTGGTATATGGGGTACAAAGATAGTGGGGCCATTCTTCATCAATGGAAACCTCAAGGCCACTGGATATTTGAAATTGCTACATGATGATGTGTTTCCCTCTTTATGCACTGAAGCTGGCACGTTCCCTGAGTTTTTCCAGCAAGATGGTGCACCACCACATTATGGGTGTCAGGTCCGAGCATTCCTACAGTTTCCTGAAAAGCGGATTGGTCGTCGTGGGCCAGTTGAATGGCCCCCAAGGTCTCCCGATCTGACCCCCTTAGACTTTTATCTTTGGGGTCATCTGAAGGCAATTGTCTATGGTGTGAAGATACGAGATGTCCAGCACCTGAAACTACGGATACTGGAAGCCTGTGCTGGCATTTCTCCTGCGGTGTTGCTATCAGTGTGTGAAGAGTGGGAGAAGAGGGTTGCATTGACAATCCATCACAATGGGCAGCACATTGAACACATTTTATAAATGGTCAGAAACTTGTAAATAACTCATGAGAGAATAAAGTTGCGTTAAAACCAAGCACACCATTGTTTTTCTTGTAAGTTTGATGTGTCACATGACCCTCTTCCTATTGAAAAACAAAAGTTGGATCCAAGATGGCCGACTTCAAAATGGCCACCATGGTCACCACCCATCTTGAAAAGTTTGCCCCCTCACATATACTAATGTGCCACAAACAGGACGTTAATATCACTAACCATTCCCATTTTATTAAGGTGTATCCATATAAATGGCCCACCCTGTATTTCAATTTAAACTTTGAATTATAAATAGTGCTGTCAATTGATTAAAATTTTTAATTTAGTTCCTCTCAATCTGCAATTAATCACAATTAATCAATTTTAAACTTCTCAGATTTACTTGTATAATAAAAGTGCAATGTTGGAATAAAGAAATGCACAATAAACTGGTTAGAGGAAACAGATTATGGGAAGCCATTAGGGTCAAACTTATGGTTAATATGATTAATTTGCATTGAAAAAAAAGTAATATGTAAAGATTTCTAGATTAATTACGTGTTAAAGCGTTAATATTGACATCCTAATTATAAGTTGGTGCATCCTGACATGTTTTATTATTTGCAATACTTGTTTCCTGATGATCTCTGCATCCCACTTTGCAGACCACAGTCACAGTGAGCCGCCAGACACCGGAACGACCCGAGTTCATAGAGATTTTTCCCCTGGTTCAGTCTGAAAGTCAAGACTTGGCTCCCAGCCCAGTTAGCGAGGAGTCTAGCGGTTACATCTCCACCAGCATTTCTACTGCGACTTTATCAGACACTTTAGTCTCTAGTACGGATATGAATTTAGTGTCCGCTCCAGAGTCAGAAGCACAGGAAGCTCTCAAACCCTCACATGAAATAAAACCAGAAGAGGATGACGATAAAGGAGTGCAATTCGAACCAGGGCAAATGGCCGAACATCCAGGGACAGAAGACGAAAGCCGGGAAAATGCTACGGCTCCAGATAGTCCAAAGAAAACGCGCGTCTCTGGTGAAAAATTAGATCCACTTTCAGAAACATCTGCTCTTCCATCTTCCTCCATTTCTAAGAACTTGGTTGAAATTGAACCATCTGTCGAAACCGAGGAGGCTGCGCCGCTTCCTGGAACTCAGCCATGTCATTCAGAGCTTACTTCTCTGAAATCTCCAGCCTCAGCTCCTGATAACGAGATCCATCTCAAAACAGTACCATCCTCATCTGAAACAAAGATTTCAGACCCAATTTCTGTTCCCAAACCTCCGCCAGCACCATCAGCCAAGCAGGAACAAGATCTTCCTGTCCCGACAACAAACCCGTTCAGAATCCAGAAGGTAAAGGCTTCGGGCCTGAAATCGTTTAAAGGCATCCTTCAGGAGGCAGAGGAAGCGTCAGATAAAGAATCCGCGGATCCTCTGGAGAAGCTGGAGATCCTGTCTGAGGAAGAAGGCGGACGTGAGGAAATAGCTGTGCCAGACTGGCTGAAGGAGGATGAATACGTCACTGTAGGCAGCAACAAAAACGGCACGGTGCGCTACATCGGACCAGCGGACTTCGCGGAAGGAATCTGGGTTGGCGTGGAGCTCGATGTGCCAGCAGGTACTGTTTTGGGAGGGGGGTGTTATCCCACCACTTTCATTCAAAATCTACCAAACTTTATTCTGTGATACGTCTGTGATGTAAAAATGAAGAATATGTATTTTAATTACGAAATGTTTGATCAGTACTACTCATTTGTTAATCTGCATTGCAGGTAAGAACGATGGTTCAGTTGGAGGTCGTCACTACTTCCACTGTAACCCAGGGTACGGCGTCATGGTGAGGCCAGACCGAGTTTCTCAAGCTTCAGGAACGGCTAAACGACGCAGACAGAAACGGAGCTCGCAGAACCTCTCGGGGTCGAACCCTAACTTGGCAGCCCTGACCGCCCTTGCGAAAGGTGATGGTGGGCGCAGAGGGGAGAACAGGAAGTCCTGGAACACTTGATCGAAAAGGTTGAAAAAGCATGCATGGTGCAGGATGACCTGACTAAGGAACAATGTGTGTCCCTCTGACTCACAAAGAGCTTAACACTCAGTTCTGCTTTGTGCTGGAACACTTCAAGGACGACAAGAGCTTATTTAAGAAAAAAAGAAAGAAAAGAATGAGCAACACTTTTAAAAAAAAATTTTATCAAGGGCAAAAACTCCTAAGCAATTTGTGACTCATACTCTCTACCCAAGAAGTACAGCTTTTGCACTTGAAGAACTGACCAGCATTTGTCTTGCTCCTGTTTTCCAGTGTAATGGAATTTGCACATCCATCATGTTCTAACATACTGCATACACTGTTAGTTACTGCTCAGAATTCACCTTCAAGCAGGAGATTTACAATTGGTTCTATGTAACAGTATTTATAACGAGTTAGATCTACAATAAGTGCCTTAAAATCATCATATTCACTTTGACGAAAATCTCATGGCCAGATATGTTACAATTAGTCAGCCAAGTGTGCCTCGAAATGCTTTGAAGGTTGTGTTTTAAATGTTACATATGCAGATGGTGTACATGTCTAAAAAGCAGAACCATTTCTGATTTTAAACGTGTGTTTATTTTACACATTATTTTTTTTTTTTACATGTATATGGCTGGAGGGGACAGATGCTTCATGAAATCATCTTGGGGGAAAATTTTTTAAATATGATGTTTTATTCCAATGTTTGACGTATTACAGCATACCCTATGAATGCAATATACAAAAACTCCAATTCTCAAAAACACTATTGATGCTTTTCACTTAAACACACACTCTGCTTTCAGATTGTGTACGTATATGTCAGATTATTGTTAAAAATTGACTCTGGCACCTCAACTTCCAAACTAATACAGGTAGTCCCCGACATACGAACCGACTGCGGAAGAGAGAGCATTTCACTGTGAGATTCATTTCCTTGGGCCTGGTTACGGTTTTTGGCCACAGTGTTGGGAAAGGGGACAGATTTAGTCAAGCGGATGGGTATGCTTTATATTTTATATTTGTGTCAAAGATTCAACATACGAACAAATTCGACTTACGAACATGCTCGAGGAACAGAACTCCTTCGTAAATAGGGGACAGCCTGTATTACACTTATCAAGTCGGAATGTGATTTTAAAATTAAACTGACAACTGATTTGTTTTACTGTATGATGGAATAATCATAAAGAAACCCGCTGCAGATAGAATTGTTTTTGTTTGTTTGTATGTATATTCTGTAACAAACCAGGTTCAGAAAAAAATTTGATATATATAATGAGAGAGAGATAATTGAAACTGGTTATATATGTATAAAATTATATAAATCTATAATTTACAAGGCTGAAGCCCAAATCTAACCGCTTAACAAGGGGCAGCACTTTGCGTGTGGAACAAGGATTATACACCCTACATAGCACACTAGCTTTCTATTTAATGCTATTTCGGTCAGTTCGCTATCAATTCGAAATCTTGAAACGTTACCAGCACATCAGATTATGAAAAGTACTGTAAAGCACAGCATATTACATAGTCTTGTCTGAATTGTCTCACAGAAGCACTGAATGCTAGCGAACATCAAATCCAGGAGGAATTACAGATTTGTTCACCACCTGAGATAATGTTGAGGACAAATCAAACTTCTGCAAATGAATATTCTTCATTCATTTTCCCATGCTTGTTTCTCTATTGTATAAAGTTACAAAGTCGATCGTGACACAACATATGAAAATAATCCACAAAACATAAATTATGACTTGATAAAGTAATCTAGTAGTTAATCTGGTAATCAGGTAATCGGTCATTATTTTGGCTCCCAAAAAAAAACATAATTAACTTAACATAATTATCAACAAAGATGCATAGTACCCTAAGGTCAATTAACAATCATTCCGCCATCCATTGTTGACTGATGTCATGGTATTCAAGTGTCAGCAAAAGTTCTATAGAGGACATTCAACCAAAATGAAACAAACATGTGTAATCATATATAAAATTGTATTAATTAATATTTCTATATATTGTGTTTGGGCACTGGGTGGGAATTGAACCCGGGCTTTCCGCAATATGAAGAAAATGAAAGGATGGGTCAAGATTTTTGCACGGTAAAAACTGTACACTACATTCCCCTTAACAGTTTTGAAGTAGTATTGTATGTTTAATCTATAACAAGTTTAACAGTCGAAACTGTACCTATAACATTTAGGTAAATGATTGTCATTAACTAAAGATGAGCATCCATTTTTTTTTTCTTCAAGGTCCAAAATGTCAGAACAAATATTGTGGTAGAGGTCGATTAGCATGAACAGTTCTGGTGTTTAGGTTACATGTAAATGATGTAATAATTCCTCCTGGTAGTATTTAAAAAAAAAAAAAAACAAACAACAAAAAAAAAAAAAACAGTGCTGAGTGAACGCTTCTACCTCCAAAGGTGAATTAACCCACTGAACACGCATGGAATAATGAAAATGTCAAACAAAACTGTAAATATAATAATATTTTATTATACACACTTGAGACATTACTGGAGCTGAGATTGTGTTCATCAATATACCTTTATTCTCTAGTAGATACAATACTAAAATAAACACAAGTTTTAAAAAAAGTCATCTTAAACAAAGAAACTGTACAAAAAACCGCTAATATATACTACAGTTTAATTACAGAACAGTCTACTGTCCAAAAAAGGCACTAAAGTCTTAAATGGGACAGAATGATTGAGATCCAACTTACTTAAAAATCAATACATTTATTTTTAACAGTTTATTTATGGGTTTATTATAGTGTAATTTTTTTACGATACATCGTTATTGAACTGTCGATATAAACTATAGGCAGAAGAGATGTTTATGGACAGATGAATGTGAACCCTGAAGACTGGAATACGAAGCACCCCCACAAAAAAAAAAAAAAAAAAAAACATTTAGGGAGTCAGGCTAAACATTGAACTGTAATACTAGTGTGTTGCAGCAGCTGAGAACTACGTCTTCCATAACATATGGCTTATAAAGCCCAGTCAATGTGATATTACAGTTTGGCACAGTGTTCCACCTTGTTTGCGCGTGCAAGCACTTATATATTTGCCATACATACCAGAACAATATCAGCACATAAATACAGTGTATGTCAGAGTTAAACTGCAATACGCCATAATAAGAGTGGGGAAGAAAAAACGAACAAAAAAAAAAAGTTTGTTTTTCGTGCAAGTGGTTGCTTTTTGTTACTGAACCGTCTTCTCAGAGCAGAAATTATGGCCGGAAAGCTAGCTACGTCATCAGGTTACAATTTTCTTTAACCTTTATGCTATATTATTGAAACTTTGATGACTGGCTTGATAAGATAAAGACCACAAGACTAACATTTGCTTTAAAAATTATGTTTAAAAAGTTTCCTTCCAGCTAGAGAATATGCTCATTGTGTGTGTCGCTTAGCGGAAAACTGTTTTGGCGAAGACAAATAACTAATTTGTCAAATCATAATCTTTTGATAAATGCCATTTGTCGAACTGTTGTATGAAAACATCATCACACTAGGGATCATGCTGTTGTGGTGAATATTAGCACAGTTGTGATGATATCTTCAACACCACACCACAACCAAAGGGTAACCTCTGGTTCTCAAAAATGAGTCCAACACAGAAATGCTCAGTTCCACAACTGACCACTAGGTGCTAGAAATGAACATTTGCAACGGTTTCCATGGTGTCCACAGCTAGATTTGCAATTCAGAACTGTAACGAGGGGTGAATTTTTATGTAACTGATCATTTAAAATGACATTAAGCCTTATGGCTGAGTTGATTGACAGCTGTCAACATTATCATGTAGGCATTTGGCAGACGCTCTTATCAAGAGCGCCTTACAAAAGTGCTTAAGTTTCCATCATTGGATAGATTTTACACCGAGTTACTAGCTAAGCAGCAAACTGCTGTCACACTGCTATGCATCACTTTAGCGGAAATCATTGTCTTTTACCTTACCACAAGAGATGTAGGAGTTGACACAGAGCAATGCGTAGGGCACGAGTTCAATTAAATGCAACGTAGCATTAGCATACAAGTTAACATTTGCCACACTCAACTAAAGCTAAGCTAGCTAGCTTGCACCACCTGAGATAATAGCCGTGATCCAACCTACAACCAGGTGCTGTTTGCTCCGCCCATTTGGCCATCTATGGATTAACCGGGGTTTATTCAGCGCTCTTCAGAAAACTTCTGGGTGATGTCACCAAAGGTTTGTTAAGGTCTTACACAGGCTATGATCACATCTGTGCTGATATTCAGTACAACAGTTCATCCTCTCATGTGACAGGGAGTCAAGTTTTGCTTAGATATTTGTTGATGTTATGAGTATCTTGCTAGCTGCAGATTGAATAGAAAGTGAATGTAAACTGAATTCTAAGCTAGGGGCAGTTCACAAATTGGGTGACATTAAAACAGTGGTATGTAGGTAACCCTCCTGTCCAGGGTCGCATCGTTTCCCTAGTCCCCTTGGATAAGCTCCCACATGATCGACGGTATAGACGATGAGTGAATGAATATCTAGCTAACCAGGGAGCAAAAGAAATGGACTGATCGAGCAGCTCGTCCATGATCGGTGATCAGCCTTGTATGTAATTGATTCAGTACTACCGTGCATGCGTCGCTGAGCAGACAAAGCGGATAACAGGACAAATGTCCCAAATATTGGGATGCTTCCCAATATTTATTTATGACTTGAATTATTTTAAAAATTAATTAAAAAACCTAGATATAGTAGAAATAGATTCCTGATTATGCACATATTACCTGCAATAAATGTGTCCATTCAATCACGTTAGGAGTTCTAATGCTGCCTTTCCCCCCAATTTTCTGTTCTGTTTTTTAGTCTTGTAACTGTCCTGGAAATTGCAGATCAGCTTTAAAAATATATAATAATAATAATAATAATAATAATAATTCAGCCATGAAAACTATACGTTTCTGAACAATACTGTTTTTTTTAAACCTCCCTAAAAATAAATAAAGAGAGACTGCAAGTAGGATTCATCCAATATTTAAATGTTTTTTTATGTAATTAAAAGTAAAAAAAAAAAAAAAATACATTAATCAAATGTTATAGCTTGCTACGTTCCAATTAAAACACTATTAAAAAGTATAATTAATTAAAGCTATAAAACAGGCTAGGGAGGGTTTCTGGAGAGCTAGAATTAATGATCATTTCTGCTTCTGTGAATTCTTTCAGTAACAAACTGTGGAGCTCGGTGAAAAAGGTTGCATGCAAGTGAGCAGAAGGTTGTAAGATCAAATTCTGAAACTGTTAGAGAGCTGGTTTATAAATACTGAGCCTCAGCTGCTCGGTCGAGAGTAAATAATATATACAGAGTCAGCCAAAAATATATATTTATACACACTTCAGGAAAAGAAAAATAGTATGATGTATATTGTATTAATAATAATAATAATAATAATAATAATAATAATAATATTGTTATATATAAATGTAGTATTTTCCTTTCCTGAAGTGTGTGTAATTTTTTTTGGCTGACTCGTATTAATAATACATATAAACCCTTAAAAAAAAAATTTTTTTTTGTTAACAGGATCTTCAAGTAACACTGCTTCAGCTGTGTGTTGTGGCTGTAAAACCTGCTTTCACTTTTGCTAGGGGGGTGCTCCGTTTTCTGTTCCAAAATATGTTTGAAAATATCTGACACACAGAAAGACTGCTCTTTAAAAAAAAATATATATGAAACTTAAAAAGATATACGACATAGAAGAAGAACCCTTGATTAGTTAATTCTGCATTTCATAAATATCACTCAGCTTATTTTTATTTTTATTTTTTTTACACTGGGAAAGAAAAGACAAATCATAAAATCATATTGAATATAACAAGGTTTTTATATTTTAGTAAGTTTTTTTTTGTTTTGTTTTTATTGAGTAAAATAGCTACATACTGGAAAGTGTACCGAGCCTGCGTTAGTTAACGGCAGACCAGGCATGTGCCGATTCTGAGTTTATGTGCGATAGCATGATAGTGATGCGGCGATCCGATACTGAGTATCAGTATTGAGGTCAATACTGCCCTGAAACACTGGATCGGAATTGTAAAATGTGAACACGGGTACATAAATCTTTACAACGTAGACGGTTGTGATTGTGAGGTTCTGCGAAGTGAAGTGAGGATGTAGCGGCTCTGACACCCAGAAGGTCCTAAGTATTGTTTAAACGTAGCAAAGGGTAGGATCGGCGCAACGCTGAGTGAATTTTAACCTAGGAACTCGCACTCGCCTTTTGGAGGCAAGCCAGACAGACCCCTTCCTTCCTTGAGTGTTTGCATACTAGTTACCCGATCTTAAGAAATTCATCGCATGTGATACTGTATGTACGGCTTCGTCCACTTGTTTGTGGCGGACTGTAAAACAATAATGCTGCAGTATGTAGACAATGATCTCTGGGGCAGATTCTTTTTCCTGAAGTCTAGACTAAAAGGTTTTCTCCAATTGTCTGAGCGATTATCGGCACATGCCTACAGCAGAAGTGGCAGAACAGAAACGTATTAGCATTTTCTGTACACTGCAAGAACGTTACGGAAAAAAAAAAAACTGCATCAAGAAATGATGCACTGGCCAGATTATGAGGTTTAGGGTTAAGATAAGAGCACTCCAGCTTTTCTATCTCGTTCTCTCTCTTTGACTTTAGAATCTCAGATCTACTGCGGTCATTGCACGAGAACTTACAAGTGTTTAGGCCATGACTGAGATTTAGCTTATTACTCAGAAATTTCTAAAAAAAAATAATAATAATAAAAGAAAAAAATGTAGAAAAGAAAAAAAAAATAAATACAAAAAAAAACAAGGAAGGATTCACTCCAATCCACTTTGGGTGAAGCTAGACATTTAGGAAATTAAATTAGAAACACTGTTACTGTATTTTCTGGACTGGAGGTCACTCTGGAGCACATGAGGGCTCCATCACTCAATTCTTTAGATCTGTTGTCACTTGCACTACAGAATTCAGCACTTTTCTTTTAGAAGTGTAATAAAAATAACAGTCAATGTTAATGCAAAAAACAGTTTTAAGTAGGAACCCTGTCTGTAACTGGACACACTCTGATGCAAAGGTTCGTTAAGAGGTTCTAAGGAGCAACATTGCACCCAATAGTCCAGAAAATACAGTCGTTCTGTGTTTAGAGGCTTTTAGCTTACCATCACTTTTATAGTCCGAGGGACTCTTAAGTTTTCAACCTTTGGCATTTATAAACCCACATATTTTTGCTTTTGCCCATTTACATTTCAGTTCACCTCTTTCCATAAAAAACAAAACAAAATAAATCGCCAAAAAGTATGTAATAATCTGATTGCGGGTTAAACCTGAACTATAATCAGTTCTAAAATAAAACACAATGAAATAATAATAATAATAATAATAATAGTAATAATAACAATAATAAAACCAAGCCAACTGTAAGAGGGAATAAAAGTGTTCAAGCGCCTAAATACACAGAGCCGTCAGTCGATACAGAAATCTGAAACACAGCCATGGGGCTGTGCATCACACACTCATTCCTCCTATAAAGCTTCACACACTCTCTCGCTTGCACGTGCCGACGTCGAATGTCCGCAAAAACGTTCCTGCACGTCCGCGCCAAAAAAAAAAAAAAAAAAAAGACAACGCCACTTCCAGGAAGCACCGATGAGGGACGAAACGCAAAAAGCACGACACACTCCTGGAGCGGAATGAGGTAAAGGTTGGGGGTCAGGTTAAAGGAAGGGCCGGAGCTGATGGCCCTACACCGTGGAAGATTCCAGAAAACATGAGGACCTTTGTGGTTTTTTTTTTTTTTTTTAAACACAGTCCCAGGCTGAGGAACAGGACCTGGACTACATGGCCTTTATCAGATACAGTGTAATGAGAGGACGCAGAGGAAGAGAGTGACCCACGTCTGAGCAGCATGGAGTCATCACGAGAGTCGACCTCTGCCCTGGAAACAACACGCATCCGTTTCTCCACACACTCGCACTCACACACTTGCATACACACACACACGCGGGCGCGCACACACACACACACACACACAGCTCCTTCTCAGTCGTCATCCAGCGCCTCGGTTTTGATATCGCTGGCCACACCACCCGGGCGAGACAGAGCCAAGATACTGTGATTGACAGCTGCCATCTCTACGGCGAGGGAGATGGGATCCTGATGGTCTGCATGGTTAGCGCTGTCATCCTGAAAAAAAAAAAGAAGAAAACCACAAAAGTCATGGAGAATTTTAAATCGTTTCTAAAACAGATGTAGTGCATCATTCAATTCTTACCTGGGTTGGCGATGTCGGCTCGAGCCTGTAGAAACCAAATGGTCGCGCCAACTGTCTCTTCTCGAAGTAGGGCAAATCACAAGCCTGTGAGTACGTGAGGGAGGGAAAGATTCATTCCCCATATTAGTAATTAAAACGATGAAAAAAAGTATTTAATTGGAAAACAGTTTTTATAACATAATGCAATAATAATGCACAGTGACACGAGCCATGATGCCAAAAAAATAGGCGAAACTGCGAAAATGTGAATCGTAGAAACGAGCAGCTCACATTCTATGGATTATGCATCTAATCATCTTAATTTGTTTTATTTTTACTTTATAAATGTTTTTTGTTTAAGTAATTATTCTTATATGATTATTTTTGGGTTGTGGAATGAATCATTGGCGTTTGAAATTAATTTTGATATACAAGGACACTTCTGGAACCTTTTATGCTCGCAATCCAAGGTTTAACTATGTGTGTGTGTATGTGTATATGTGCATGTATCTATTTACATACATATATACACACACATCTATATATATATATATATATATAAATAAAACACACACACACATATATGTACACATACGTCTATTCAATTCAATTTTATTTGTATAGCGCTTTTAACAATTGACATTGTCGCAAAGCAGCTTTACACAATCAAAAGAAGTAAGTTTGTAATACATGTGTGTGTATATTCACATATACACACACATTTTATTTATATATATATATAAATAAAATGTATGTGTATATATATATATATATATATATATATATATATATATATATATATATATATATATATATATATATATATATATATACATATACACATACACACACACGTGTGTGTATGTACACATACATATGTGTGTATATGTGCATATAGCCGCAAGTTCATCAATCGCAGATGGACAGATTTTTAAAAAGTATTTGCAAATATACTTGCGCGGCCATCAACATACTTGCCCACGTATACTCTATGTGTGGGGAAACACGGTTATGTTGTTGTATGTAAAGGTGTACAGCTGATCACTCACCGGCTCGGTGTAGTCGTTGCCGTCGATGTCGTCGCTGTTGGAGTGTCCTCCCGGGCTCTGCACGTCTATTCCGTGACTCTCCAGGATTGTGGCTTCTTGGAAAAAAGACCCTGCCATGACACATCTGAAGCTACTTAAAAACCCACTAAGCAACTGGCACACGAGACTCAACATGCATTTATCTTTATCTGTCCACCGGCCCTACTTGACTTCACTCCCGAACCTTGTAAATACGTGCAAACCCGATGTAACACAAGTGTCCACTAGAGGAGGATGGCAACCGATTTTGAACTAGTCAACAAGTGACGAATAAAAATGTGTCAACTTATCGCTTGTTTAGGTGTTAAATTTTCTGCTTGAATGATTTTTAGAATGCAATGTTAAAGACTAAAGTAAATAAACTGATGCAGGCAATGTGCAAAATAATACATTTTGTGCGTCACTATTTCAGGTTGCATCAATTGTTAAAATGCATCGACCTACAAGTCTATTCCTCAGGCTGTGACAACACTGCTAGAAATGGAAAAAAGGAAAGAAAATGGACCTTAAAATGAAAACAGGGACACAGAGAAAAAAAAAACACTGAGAGCGCTGGAACACGGAAGACTCCTAATTAAGTACTTCTCTTTGCAGGACTGGCATGTTTATTATTTTCCGCAACACTATTCCGGATCGGGTAGCATTGTAAACACGTGTAATATGTTTAAAATTTAAGACACATTGAAGCGGTAACCCTTGCCATCTGGTGTTACTGTCCAGCGTAAACGCTAAATAAATTTAAAAAATGACTATAAATGAATATTGAACAAACAAACAGACCCAAAAGACCTAATCATGCATCCTGTCTGCAGCTGGATATTTCATGCATCTTGAACCAGGATTCAGATTTGAATCACATGGATTTAAATTCGTAGTCAAATGCGTCCACGGTTTTCCAGACTGAAATCGTACTGCTGCATTGCATAGTGGGAGTAAACAAATTAGCTCTCAACACCGACAACCAACATCCTGTGCTGTTCCTTATTTCCAGGTGCTCTATGCAAAGATGATTCGCGGTGTCTCGAGGAATTTTGCAGTCAATATCGGAAAGGTGCCGCTTTATGCAAGTATTACTAAACCAGCCATCTGGAAAGACCGTCAACACAAAAACAAGAGATCAGACAAATACAACCTCAGACGGACATAAAAGCATTCAGGACATTTGCCAGTCTTCCCTGGCACGGTCATATGTCAGAGAGAAATACAGAAAACGCAAGAGTTATATCTCAGGCCTTACTCAGCATGTTTATTACTGTCCATGACAGCACAATTAGAAGAAGACTGAACAAGAAGTATGGTTTGTTTGGAGAAAGCCTCCTCCTGTCTAAAAAGAACACAGAAGCAGTGACTGAGGTTGGAAAAAACTGCATCCGAATAAACCACAAGGCTTCTGCAACAATCTCCTACGGACAGATAAGACCAAGGTGGAGTCGTTCTTGGCAAAAACCAAACTGCATTTCAGGACTGTCAAGTCAGACGGCAGTGGAGGTTTGATGATTTGGGCTTGTTTTTGCCTTTACAGGACCTGGGCACCTTGCAGTCATTGAGTCAACCATGATCTCCTGTATACCAGAGTATTCTAGAGGCAACCGTCAGGCCATCTGTTTGACTGCTAAAACTTAATTTTGGGCACGACCCAATCTCGAAGACCTCGAGCCAATTAAAAGGCTTTAGCACGACCCGAAAAGAGCTGCGCATAAGCAAATGCCCAGGAACATCACTGAACTTGTTAAGAAGAATGAACCAAAACGCTGTAAGAGACTCATAAAGTCATAGAGGAAACTATTACTTTAGTTACTGCTGCAAAACTAGAATCTACATGCTATTTAATTAGCAGCACTTAGTACTGCCTGCATGTTTTGCCTTAATTTTTTAAAAATACATAATGAAACCGTGAACAAGCTTGATGTTGATTGTCTGAGGTTGTATTTGCCTAATACCAAGACCAAGTGATTTTTATTATGTTTTTACACAAAAACTATTATTTCACTAACTTTTCTACATGACCATAGAGTCCCCTACTCCTACTTCAATCCTTAAAACAAAATGCATGAAATGACCAGATCACTGATCGTGCTAGAGAAGAAAACAGAGGGAACACATTACCAATAGTGGCCCTCCTCTTGATCTCTTTGCGCCGGTTAGCAAACCAGTTGTAGACCTTCAAGGACGTCACTCGCTCGAAATCAGACAGCTTTTTCCCTGCAAAAACGCAAACATCGCCTAAATATCTTATTATTTCTAATACACTCCCTGATCTACTACTATAAAATATTATAGATGACCCAGATGTCTGTAACCGTGCGGATGTTTTATTGGAGATCACAACGGTTTCTATTAAGCTCCATTACAAATGCTGGAAATTCATCAAGGTCAAACATTAATAAAATAGTTCTCTATCCAGCCGTCTATCTAGCCATCGGTTCGTACGGTCTTCACCAACCTGGTTTTTGTATGACAGCATTGCAGGCATTGGCGATCTCTTCTCTTTTGGCTTCATCAGGATACTGGTTGTCATTGAAGTAGCTGTGAATTGGGAAAATACAGTTCACTATACAGGAGCCAATAGTTACTCATGATGGAAATAAATAAGGAGGTAACATAAATGGGGGAAGAAAGAAAGAAAAAAAAAAAACCCCAGAAACTACACCCAAATGGAGCATTACCGGTGAGATAGAAATACCAGAAAGGAACTGGTCCCAACAATAAATAAGCTAAAATCCGTGGTTCTCAAAGTGTTGGCCGCGCCCCACTAGTGTGACCGGGAGGAAATTAGTGGAAAATGATCGGAAAGTACCTATTCTAATTCATGCTTTTCTTTATTGACAATGAAGATCGTACACTCAAAACAAAACAATCGCATACAAAGAAACGGATCATTTAATACAAGTAAATTAAAATAACATCAGTTGGTGGCCGGGAGAAAACCTGGAACCAGAGTGAAACAAGTGAAACAGAGTGTTACATGGACCAAAAAAAGAAAGCAAGCGATGCAGCACTATCAGCCTAATCAACCAAAACGGCAGCTGAAAAGAAAATACGATGAAGCCTACTGTATCTTGCGCTTGGATTCGTGGTGTGAATGGTGGAGGCAGAGGAGAGACCCATGTGAGACCCCCCCTCCCATGACAGAAAATGTACCACACCCACAAAAAATGTACCAAATGTAATACACCCACATCGAATCCTACATTTCGCACTCTGTCCTGGGAGTCTATGACAGCAGGTGTGCCTCTACACTTACCTCTCCATCACAGCAAGACACTCCTTCCTCCAGGTGAAGCGGCTGCCTCTGCGCAGACGGAAGCTGCCTGTGGCTGAACTTATTGGGGGTGGAGTTTGCCGCCACTCAATTTCATCCAGGGTCACTGGGGCAGGGCGCATGTTCAAAGTAGCACCTATAGGGTTATTATTATTATTATTGTTTTAAAAAGTCATATGATGTAAATATGTAAATATGTAGACCAATTGTTCATGATTTTCCACAATGTGTGTGTGTGTGTGCATAAAGCATGAGAATTTAAACCTCTGTTGTGCAAACAAACTCCATTTCTGAACGCTCTTTATGTGAACACACTAATATTAATATTAAATGTCCCATGATTATTTCTAGAAAATCACCAGTCACCTAACGATACGATATCACGACAACCAAGTGCAACATCGTTCTTTTTATGTATTCAAACAGAAAGTTGGCTCATAGCTAATTGTATTCATTAATTAGGGCTTTAAAGTTCATATTGTACACACACACAAGCACATCTAACCTGGAGTGGTCTTTTCCAGCTGGTACCAGCGATAGAAGGCTCTCTTCTTCTGCTCGCTCAGATCAGATCCCTGCTGTAGGAGCCAGTGAGAGATCCGACTCTGACTGATTCCTAAGAGAGAGAGGGAGAGAGAGGAAGCGAGAAACAGGAATTATGAAGGCGTCTATTTTAAATAAAAAAACATAAACCAAACAGCGATAGCTTGATTGCATTTATTTAAAAAAGACAAATATTGTTCAATGTTTTCAGGGCATGCAAGGCTAAAATCTGAAGCTTGAAGTCCAGTATGCTGGAAATAATAATTAAACCCTGATGAGAACCACAAGGTTTTGGGGGAAAAAAAAAAAAAAAAAAGTGAGGACCTGATGAGGACCCATTAGGTTAAAAAAAAAAAAAAAAAAAAACAGGGTAAAAACAACAATAATAGATATAAAAAACAGGACCTGATGAGGGCCACTAGGTTAAAAAAGTGAGGACCCGGTGAGGAGCACTGGGGTAAAAAAAAAAAAAACGAGGACCCGCTGAGGACCACTTGGTTAAAAAAAAAAGCGAGGACCTGGTGAGGACCACTTGGTTAAAAAAGTGAGGACCTGATGAGGAGCACTGGGGTTAAAAAAAGAAAAAAAAAGAAAAAAAAAAAAAAAAAAAAAAAAAAAAACCCCAACGAGGACCCGGTGAGGACCTGATGAGGAGCACTGGGGTAAAAAAATTAAAAAATAAAATAAATAAAGGACCAAACTAGGACCACTAGTTTAAAAAAAAAAAAAGCGAGGACCCGGTGAGGACCACTTGGTTAAAAAAAAAAAAAAGCGAGGACCCGGTGAGGACCACTTGGTTAAAAAAAAAAAGCGAGGACCCGGTGAGGACGACTAGGTTAAAAGTGAAGATGCAAATGAAGAACACGTCCACTAACCAGTGACCTGGGCCACCACTGCCTGAGAGATTCGCCGGTTAGCCAGAAAAGCTTTGATCTCCTCCTTCACCAAACTGCTGTCCCTCCTAAACAAACATACACATACAGACATATAAATATATTCATATTGATCAATTACTCAGCGCAGAAAGCACAAAACTCAATGTACTGTCCGGTTCCACGTTAATCCTGATCTTTCAGACAACTGTTCATGGAGGTAAAGAAGAGGTAGGATTACCAGCTCCTGATATTTATTCTTTAACATGTTTGGAAAATAATTCTATCCCAGTCGACTCTTAATTTAATCATTGAAACAATCAAATACAAGTTGTTAAATAACATCATATTGAACTTTACATAAAAGGTGGCAGACGCATCCAAAACTGGTCCGAGGCTGAAGTGCAGCAGCAGGAAGGATTTATCTCGCCGTTTTTCCATTTTTTTTTTTTCTGTCACTGTGGGACCCACCACACCCATCAAACAGCACACACACGCGCGCACATAATGGTGGTCCAACATGGTGATATTAAAACTGACAGGTAAACCAAAATTGCAGGGAAACTGTACTGTACATTTTTGTTAACTAAACCGTTAGTGGAGACGTTCCTGAAGCAGGCGTGTCCCACACAAACAGAGCTGTGCTATTACTTCATACAACATACTGTACGTTACTGATGTGAGCTGCATCATTTACACCGATTTATGCATCTCTCTCTCTCTCTAGCTGTTTGGTTTCTAAAAGAAACAAGATATAGATAAATACTTCGGTCTGAATTCTTAGGTTTTAGGTTGAGTTCAGACATCAGTCAGCGTTGTTGTTTTTGTTTTTTCTTCCTTTTTTTTTTTACTCTGAAGTTTCTTCCAGTTTAACAAAAGCTCTGTTGTACAGTCAAAAATGTTGTGCAGACACACAAAACCTTTATTATGCCATATGTGTCAGTTTGGGTTATTACACAACTTGGCAAGAAACCCTACACCTGGTGTAACCAGTTATTTAATGGGAAACATATTAAAAATTCCCACATTGATCCAAGCCTGGACTTGTGTTATATTACGTTGAAGGTGTTTCTCTTCTCCCTTCTATAGTTAATGTCTTCATGATATAAAGTCAAGTCCAGTCATGTTACGACTATTAAACACTTATTCACCAATCCAAGTGAATCCCAGGACTCTAAATATAGATAGCTATCATGCAGACAAAAGGGATTAATTGTTATAATAATAATAATAATAATAATAACAATAATAATAGGAGAGTCAGGGTGCATCTGATCAGCATCTGACAGACATGATTCTGTACCGAGCGTAGACGTTCCCGAGTGGCGCAACAGAAACGTTTCATAGCATAAATGTTTTAAAAGCCTCTGATCTGCCTTTTTCACCAAACTCTGTGTGCCTAAATTAGCCTAAAACCCCAACTACTCAACCCGCGAGCTCACAGTCAAGTTGAGTTTTCAGACTTTAGAAGCGTTTGAGGCAGTAAAACGTGACAGTTTCTTTACAATCCTCCAGGTGGCGCTCTTAACTATTTACACTGTAAAAAAAGTTAATGAATTGCTGTTTGTTTGGAGGACAAATTTAAAAAGTTAAATGTTAAACTCTTGTATTTGTAGTTAAGTTTGTGTTGTTTAAAAGCTGCGCTTGGTTTTTAAGTGAGAAAACGAATGTTGCATTTAACTACATCATTAAACAGTGTAAAATTGAATCAACATTGTGGAAAAAATTGACATCAAATTGGGATATTTATAAAATCACGATACTTATAGAATCGCAATTTTAATCAAATCAGCACCCAAGTATTGTGATGATAACGTATTGGGAGGTGACTGGTGATTCCCATCCCTATAAACTACTTTACAGTCTCACAAAAGAAGTGATTTCAATCTTTCTTACTAAATTAGAAAGCAAATGAAGCAAAAAATTTTTAAAAATCTCAAAACTGATATTTCATACTTTTTTCCTCCTTCGCTTACACTATGTATAATGATGAAAAGCTAATCACATGAAAAATAATTTCACACAGCAAGCGGTTGTTCTGAGCACCGACCTCATCAGGTCCTCCACCTTGTCGTCAACATCCATCTCTTCCTCAGTCCCATCGAACCCGTACGGCCTCACCGCCACGGCCGCCGCCGCGTTTCCTGCCGGGTAACGAGGTGGAGACAGTTTTCCGTTAGGAGTCCCGTTTTGCGTCACGGCAACCAGTGAGACGGGTGGTGAGGTGGCGTAGCTGTTGCTCGGAGATGGTGAGAGAAACTGAGTCTGTGTGGCGGTGGTGGCAGTACACACAGCCATGTGGGAGGTGGAACGTTCACTGGTGGTGGCGGCCTGTGAGGGGGCGGGGTCAGATACGGACGGAGCAGGGCCGCAGGAGGAGGAGGCGGAGCCACGGCGCCCAAACTTGTCTCCATGCTCACGGTCAAGACGCTCCAGCGTGTCCAGTGCATGGACTATCTCCGGTTTGGTCATGCCGCTCCGTCGCAGCCGCTGCAGCAGATCGATCTGCTCGATGGTGAAGCGTGGCTCGTCTGTGTACTGGGACATCCTGGTGGAAAAGGAAAAACAACAACAACAAGAAAAAAAAAAAAAACATTATCTATGAGACAGGATTTTTTTTTTTTTTTTTAACCGCAGTGCATCTTGGTAATAGGTTTAGGGGTAAGGATTTAGACCTCAGGGTGGGGTATAGTGATACATGTCTCATGTGCGTCCTTGAACTTTTTCCCCCCAGATTTGTGCTTTTTCACATTAACCAGGTTAATTTTTACCCACTTTACATTTGGGAGAAGTTTTTAGATTGATGGTTAAGTATTAGAGCTTAGGGATTAGGCAGAGTAATGGTGCTTGTCAGTACATTTGAGTCGTGAATTTAGAAAATCTGTTGAGCATAAACATTGAGCATAGACCCACAATGCACCTGGGCAGAGGTCAAGGTTTATTATGGTTTAGTGTTGGAATGCTGATGCATTGGAAGATTACAAAACCATGATGGAAATGTCAGCCATAAGGCATAAAGCATGATACGAGGATGGTATTAAGCGCACTGATATGAAGCTACGCCTCAAAATGGCTGACATTCCTCGCTGCGGAACGACTCTGCGGCACGTCCTGACAATAAAGAGGGAAAATCCTTTTTATACGTGACCTAATTCCTGCCGTCTGGAAACATTCTCCCTTCATTAATATGGCTCATTGTGACTTATCACTTCTGCTGTTGCCATGGAAACCCTTCAGCTCGGATATGTAATTTCCTCAGATGGTCTGTAATGTGATTTACTCTCGTGGCGCGCTGAAGCCTTTTTTGATTTCAAAACCAATAACGCGCAAAAAGAGGAAATGGAACGTGTAACATTTATTACTTTGCGACACTTCTGAAGAGGTTCGTCACAGCGTCGGCTTTATGATAGGAACGTCCCGAGCGGAATAAAATGCTGAATTGCCTGCGTGATGTCACTGGCCACACTGGTGAAGCCTTGAGATTTGCTCTTAAAGCCACGTTCATTATTTGAACAAAACCGATTGGCATGTGTTTGTACCTCGTAACCGAACACACGACTCGCCTCGTGTACATCATGCTCAGATAGTCACTCGTTACTGTCGGAGTTGATCAAACCCTGATTCATTCGAATCGTGACTTTGAACTTTTGAAAGTCATTAAGATCACCAAGCAAACACTGCTCTCTCTTAAACACAATGATCTCACATATTCTCACTTAATGATTAATCCATTAACCAGAGAGAAACACCTTTAAAGCAGAAAACCCTAGTAGGATACACCCTTAGCCGTGTTAGCTGAGATTTCCTCTATTTACACACACACCATTACAGAATACAGCCCTCACCGCATGTGTATAGTTGCAAAATATCGAGCGTGTGCGCACATCACTGATTTGCATTTTATCGCAATTAAAAGGCAAAATGCAGACGATACCACTAATCACCTTTATTTATAATCTCTGCTGTTTCGACACCAACTACGGACGCTTTAATCATCTAATCATTTACATCGGTATTAAATGATACATGCTTCGTTGATGAAATTCCCAACGCCAGGAGCTGAAGAGCCAGTTTGAGGAAAAATCAAATAGGTGGTGCATTAAAACCTCCCATAATGGCGAAGAAATGTGCACATGTCATAAAACGCTGGCTGTGCACGAGGAATTTACTCAAAACAACAACAAGCAAGAATTCTCCATTTTATTTCTCCAAACACTTTTACATGTGCAATTTCAGTTATTTTGCACACAAAAGGTTATACGTTGGTCTATGTAAGAACTAGAAAGTACTTCTTATTATCTTCTTTAACATCATGCCTGCTTCTATTGTTATATTCATGACGAGAGTCAGTTTCTGTTATTCGATATTAAAACTAGATAAGATGTTTACGATTAAATTTTTGCTAAGAACTTTACAATTAGACTCGTTTCAAAACCTTTTCAAAAGTGTCAACAAAATAAAATCAAAAGTTCCTCGCAGGAGCAAAAAGAATTGCAGTCAAATAAAAGATGTTTGATGGACAGACGGGTTTTACACGATGAACGCTGTGGCGAAGTTCCTCTTGAAACAATGACCATTGTTAAAAGCGCTATAGAAATAAAATGATGGTAAAAATTTGTGCGCAGCTTTTGAGTGTCCTATTCGGCATCTTGTAGAAATTACTTGATTGTTAAAAGGAAACGTATGTTTTGTTCCAACATCAGGATTTATTTTATGCAGTTGGTCCCATTCAGACTGCCACTTTTTTTTATGGTTTTAAATCTGTGAAAAAAAAAAAGGAACTTTTTTTTTTTTAGATAATGCTTCTTTGGCGGTTTCGTCGGCTTGCTTATTACCAGCCATTCCCAAGTATCCAGATATCCAACCGAAAATGACGTTAAAATTATTTGATTCTAAAAATGATTAGGATTTCCACCATTGTTGCATGATCTGTTTTTATATAGATATTTGTATATATTTTTCTAATGCTCTTCGAATCCGTTATTATTAGGAAATCCTTTCATGATGTGGATTCAATCAACTTCAACGTCATAAGCAGAGCATTAGTCAAAACTCGAACTTTGATCTGGGACGCAGTAGATTTGTTGCAAAAGCTGCCACTTTATTTTCTGAGGTATGCTGCGGTAGATTTTCTCTTATGTCCAGAAATTGCTGGCGGTATTCGTTTGGATATGTTTTGGATTCTTGTTTTTCAAATTTGGACTTTTTTGCGATCCCATGGGGCAAAATTCTGTAAAAATATGTCTGTTCCAAGATGTTCATGTCAACTTTCAGGTTCTACAAATGCAAACCAGGTGGACGGATATGGTTTGGTTTCTTTTCATAGATTATTGAATGTTGACACTGCTGAATAGGATGGATTTTCCTTCTTTGTCCTCAGTTTGCTTGTATATTGCAATGGCAACTTCAATCATCAATTCTTTCAAGATGGATTCTTTATCTTCCATGTCCAAGACTTTGGATTAGTGATGTTGTGTAGGCTCCTAATGCCAGTCGTATGCCTTGATGATGTACATTATCCAGAAGGCGCATGTATGATTTCCTGGCTGAACCATAAATTACACTCCCATAATCAAGCTTTGATCGAATCAACGTTCTATATATATATATATATATATATATTTCTCTCACAGAGTTGAACTGTCTGGATAAAACCTTTAAAATTTTCACGGCTTTGAATCATTTCTTTTTAAGCAGCTTAAAGTGTGGAATAAAAGACGGGAGGGCTTTGAAAACTGTTATTTTTCACAAAAAACAATCCGTGTTGTTGAAGGAGGTTACATTAAAGGCTTGTTTCTTAGATGATTGAATTTGTGCTCATTGAAAAGGGCTTAAAGACTTTTCAGTTATTTATTATTATTCTTTTTATAACAAAGATTATAATGGCATCAGCAATCGGCCAAGCTATTACTTTACAAACGAGTATCGGCCCAGAATTTCACAATCGATCCATGCCTAGCAGCTACACTTTTTTTTTTTTTTTTTTGGTGTTAAGGTAAATGACCGGGGTGTGCACATAGATAAATTTTGGTCTAAAACTGATCTGTAGGAAAAAACATGTCTTGGCTCTGGAAACATTCTGGGCGATTCCTTAATGATATATTTATTTGATAAGTCTGTACTCTTGGGAAGAAAGAAATCAATAAACTATCTGTCCAATTTTATAGTTAAAGCGTGTAGAACAACAAATCAGAAAAGATAAATTTCACCAACCTAATGAGAGTTAAACTAATATAGGGGAAAAAACAGTAGAGACTAATAAAACACGTAGACACTTGGATCACATGCTTGGCTTAAAAAAAGAAAATTTCAGTGCATTTTTTTTTATAAATTACAATAGCGAGAATGAAAAAAAAAAAAGAAAAAGAAAAGAAAAACCCATCACGTTTTCAACTTAGTTTAGTAAAAAAAAAAAAAATAAAAAAAAAAGAATCTGATGTTTAAAATAATTAAATGAATAATTTGGCCGATTGCTGGTGCCATTATAATGCTCATATACTGACAAATAAACACATGGCGCCGCAACAGAAACGCATTCGCTCCATCATCTGGAGATTGTGGGTTCGAACCCTGTTACAGCCCTCTGTTAAATATTAACAACAACAACAAAAAGATCTAACCTGGAGGGAGTCCTGCAAGCTTGCACAGTTTTAGAGAATACTCCATGTTTTATTATATACATAAGAAAAGATTTTTCATTAAGTTATGCTGTATGCTGTCAATTACAGTTCCTAAGAAGAAAAGAGGATCACGATTGGCCAACAGTAGCAGCAGCCGAGGTTTAAAAAGAAAAATTAATCTGTGCATCGCTAATGACAAATCTAGTGCATTTACTCATTCATGCAGAAATAGAAACAGCATATGAAATATACAGCTTCATACATGCATATAAAAAGATACTATGAACACCGAGCTAAGCAAATGACGTGATGATGTCGGGTCTGACCAGCGAAGCTTATTCTTGCATGGGGAAGTAGTTTAGGTTTTGTGTGATGGCCTGCAGAGGTCTCTGAGAGTTTATGACGCCCTTAGTTAAGTGGGTGGTCAGTGGAGATTTGTGGTTAAAAGACGTCGTCTTGAAGGAGACCGGTTGGGCCTGGTCCCTACATGGCCGCTTGGAGACTGAGAGACGGGCAGGCTGTACAGGAACAGCTAGACACTCTGTGGAAAGTGATGCCTGCAGATTCCTACGAGCGCTGGCATGCAGTTGGAGGAAACAAACAAACAAACAAAAAAAAAAGTGATATTGTCTTTGACAGTGGCATGTTTGTTGGCGCCAGATGGCCGGTTTGAGTGTTTCAGAAACTGCTGATCTCCACACGCCAGTGGTGCCAAGAACATTCTGTCAGAGTGAGAGTGAGAGGCAGAGTCTATGGATGGACTCCATAGATGAAAGACATCGGAGAATGAAAAGAATGCACTCTTTATAACTGTGTTGAGCAGAAAAGCATCACAACACGTGGAAGCCTGAGGAGGATGGGTCACAACAGCGGGATGCCACATCAGGGTACGCTCGTCAAGTAAGTAAGTTAAGTGATTAAAGTATTTAACAAAATCCCGGCCAGTAAGCTTTAAGGGAAAACTAAGCACCGTCTTTAACACACAATGATAGTTATAATACGAGTAGTAAAAAGCCACTCTAAATCATTCGTATAAATACACTCCCAAATGTTCAAACTCCAACCTGAGGACTAAAGCAGCTGATCCACTACATATGGCGGACGACCGTCTAATGATTTTCCCAAACCCATGACGAGAGGTTATGCAACTATTATAATTCTGCAGCTAGTCCGCACAAACATTCACGGCTACCAGGTCAGCTCGCCCCGGGATTACCATCAAGCGGTCAGACTGTGCGCGCTCCGGGTCATCTGGTTACTTAATAAACAGATTTATGTTAATAGATGAACAAAGCGGATTGTAAGAAAGGAGCGACGTGCCCAAACCGGGGTTCACCGGTTTGCGCGTGAGCCTCAAGTCCATTCTCGTCAGCTGGTCTAGGCCCTGGACACGAGTTAAGAGTTAACCAAATCTACAAAACATACACTAGGACATGTAGCGGATTAGCCTGGACGTCGGAGATTCGCTTCGGAGGTTTTGCCCCGGACCGCAGATCTATTATTACTGAGTTAAATGTTCAGGGACGAGCATTTACAGGAATACGCAGGTGTGCTCCGTCCTGATGCAAAGTGGATTACTTTCCAAAATCAGCATACTTTTTTAAAATTTAAAGCAGCTTCTCATGCTATAGCTTTAAACTGAAGACTCCTTCCAAAAACAGACAGAGAATGCCACAAGATCGACGAACAAATCGAAGCCTTCGCTGTACAAATCCCTGTATATGTCGTTACTATAGAAATGATAACGCATCAGAACAAGCAAGCGGCCGTGTTTGTTTTATGACGAGTCTCCGTTCCATTTTCCATCGGCTCGGCTGTGTACACGGGTTAAGCGTTAACCTACTTTACTGAAAGCACACCAGGAAAAGGACGAAATAAAATAAAGCAGACAGACCGAACCCTGCAAGCACTAGCCCAATAAAAAAATAGGACTTTTTTTTTTTTATTGTTTTATTTAATAACCCGTTAAAATACATAAACAGTAGTATAATACAAACGTAGAGTTTTTCCATTCGGGAATGCTGCAGTAATGCATGAGAGATGGCCGGACTTGACTGGTTTCATTTAACACGTATTAAACGCTTATTTGGGAAAAGTCTGAAAACACAGGCCTTAAAATAGGCCTGGTCATGAGACGAGGGCACGCGAGAATGACTGCAAGTGCGAAAGGGATGCATGCAGAGCGACGCAGCGAAGCGGGAGAGACCGCAGGACTTATGACACACCGCTGTAATACGCAGCACAAACACGAGCCCTCCAGCATTTTATCACTGGCAGGATGGCATAGTGAAAAGCAGAGTCACCCCACAGGTTGCGCCACTTTCCTCAGGGCCATAAAGCACAGGAAAGGCTAGCCTGCAGCAGTGACGCTGCAGGTGCAGGGTAGCAGCGAGAGAACGGGCTGCGTAAGGCTGCAAGGCACTGCACCAAAAAAAAAAAAAAAAAAGTAAGTAAATAAATAAATAAATAATTCCCCTTAGTCACTTTCTTCCAACATCCGACACACCTACGAGCAGGGAGTCGAACGCGGATGCCGATTATGCATGTTCCGAAAGATATGCGGTTTAATCTCAAGTTTTCATGAAACGTGATGAGTTTGCATGAATCAACACCATTTTCTTTCATTCCAGGGAATAATAATAATAATAATAATCATGAAAAAAACAAAACACAACAGAAGCACCATTTCTCTGCATCTCCGCCATTATGATGATAAATGATTTGTGCAGGAACGTTTATGGCATTCTAATCCTTCACAACGCCGCAGCAGAAATTCTACTCCCAAACCGAGGGTGAACGCAAAAGCATACGAAACCTTTAGATCATGGTGCAAATTAATTATAGTATAAAACTATACTGCTGCTTCAATGTAGCGAGACTCTAAAGTGCAGACATTTTGTGCTTCTGATGTGCATTTTTTTTTTTTTTTTTTTTTTACAAGCGGAACCAATTAATACGGATTACGGAGCTGTATATGTCACGAACCGTTTTTGCTTTTTAAAATTAACCATTTAATGCATTATTATTATTAGAATAATTATTAGTATTATCACAGGACATAACCTTGAATGATGATCATCACCTCTGCATATTCAACACAGTTAATTCAATATTACTGGTCCGCACTTTCCGAAGTAAGCATTTTAATCTGTCTACATCTGTTACCGAGTTTCTCATATGAAACCTAAAGGGTCTCGTTGCTTTCCCATGAACTAATTCCTGTTTGAAGACGTTTACCGCTCGCACAGTTTTCTTCACCAATTAAAATGCAATGCAGCATCGCGGCCCAGATGTCGAAAGGATAAAAGTGCAGCAGGATGCAATATGCAAATAAGTGCTCTCTAAAGATCAATCTCTGAATGTGTGGCACTGCGTGGGAGCATCGTGACTGATCTCAGACGCCCCAGACGTACATTTTTGTACATTTCCAAGTTGGATATGCGCAGAAATTATTTCAATCTTGATTTAAACATGCACACACACACACACAAAAAAAAACATGCTCGTTTAGGAGACATGCATCACCAACATGTACGAGTAAAAACTACAGCCGCAATGACATTAGGCCAAAGTGCAAACGACTGAAAGGAAATACAACAAGTTTAAAATGCAAATCAGACATTTCTTCCGATCTATTAGTACTCTAGACCGATGATAATGTAACAATCGGTATTACAATGTGTGTGTAATGCATATTCAAGATGCATTTTTATTCTCATTTGTACACCTGGAAGGTATACACAACATAATCAAGAAGTTTTGCAAAAACTGACTTCTAGTCCAGAACTCTTGTTTGGATTTGGATGTACCACATACCACTTGGCACAAGTCTTACGCCGGATGCTCTTCCTGACGCAATCCTGCCATTTTATCCGAACCGGCACTGCATTAGGGCTGGGGTTCGGGGATTGGGTGGGAATCGAACCTGTGCCTTCGGGGTGTTGAACTGACAACCCGACTTCTAAAGTGACTGCCACAGAAATGATGCATGTACACTACATGGACAAAAGTATTTGGCAAACCTGCGATGGCATTGTATCCAAATACATAGACTTCAGTATTGAGTTGGTCCCTCTTTAGCAGCTATAACAGCTTCCAATCTTGTTAAAAGGCTTTCCACAAGATTTCAGGGTGTTTTTGTGGAAATTCATGCTCATTCATTCTGTATAGCATTTATGAGGTCAGGCACTGATGTTGGACAAAAAGGCCTGGCTCGCAATCTCCGTTCCAGTTCAAAAAAGTAAAAAAATTTTTTTTTAAAAAGTGCTCGATGGGGTTGAAATCAGGGCTCAACGAACTCATTCTACAAATCATGCCTTTTATAGTCGTTGCTTTGTGCACTGGGGCACAGTCATGTTGGAATAGAAAAGGGTCTTCCCCAAACTGTTGGCACAAAGTTGGAAGCATAGCATCGTCTTGGGATGCTGAAGAATTATTATGATTATCTCCCTTCACTGGGGTTAGGGGCCTGACTGATATTGACCTGAATTCAATAATTAACACAAATAATTTTATCCATATAGTGTATCTCCAGGATGGAGTGTGTGCTATGTGGATGGACCAAAATATAAAAACAACCTTCCTAAGACAGAATCCCTAAGAGAGTGTCCCTGGGGGCGGGGCTTTATAAAGATGGGTGGGATTATGCAAATGTCAAACTCAACAAGACATAACCTTGAAAGTAGCTACAAAGTATTACAATCTTACTTCAAACCTACAGCATGAAAGGTCCCAACAGTGATCATTAAACAAACTACACAACTGTACACACACACACACACCCCAAAAAAAAAAAAAAAAAAAAGCAGTCATGTGATACTGCCCCAAAATAAACCATAATACAGGAGACCCCTGGGCCAGTGAAAATGGAAATGAACACTAACCGGATCGTAGTTTATTCCCGTCATCATATAAATACAAGGCTCGGGGCAGTCTGGGTTTCGGCCTGCAGCAAAACGCCCGGTCTAATCCAAAAATAACTCAGGATGTGTGCTGAAATAAATCAAAGATCAGCTCATCCCTCCATCAGTGCATGCCCTCATCCATTTGTGTTCCATTACTTCTGGATCTTCTTTTACAAACACAATGCCTGAAGACTTAAATGTCAGATCTGTATTGTTCCCGGTGTGACCTTTTGCAATAAAAAATAAATAAAAAATAAATAAAAAATCCCTTACAGGATAGCTTAGATCAGCACAATGCAAAAGAGGTTTCAGTTGCAAAAAACAACAACAACAACAACAACAAAAACCAATACAAACAATAACGCTCTCAACACTGATCTGATGTCAGTCTAATCCGTGTTAAATATGAACGCATCTGATGCATAAAGTTCACTTCGAATGGCTGCATCCACAAGCTCACTGGACAACTTTGCGAAATTAGACGTTATCGCCGGTTGTTTTTTGTTAATTTTTTTTTTTACCTCTGCTAGCTCGGATGCTAACATACACATACACAACTTAACTAGCTTTGCTAAATCTATTATCGACCTCTTTAATCTGTGCACGCATTCAGGTCTGTTCTCTAGCTCGTGCATGTCGAGTAAACTCACACACACACACACACACACACACACGGTGTGTGTGTGTTAGTGAGTGAGTGCCGAGGTTCAGGGCCCGAAATCTAAAAACACACAGAGTCGCTAAGAGAAAAGGAGAAAAGATAACTGCTAATGGCAAAGCTAATTCCTTTAGGAAATAAAGAGTGCACGGCGTTACCTTCAGGCTACGTGTGGATATTGCAAACGTCCCAGCGCAGCAGACCATTTAATGACTTCACCGAGTGCTGACGACGTCCAGTAAATCCAGTTTATTTTTCACATTTGCAGATCCTACATGTATCTCTATCTTTTTTTTCTTTTTTTTTTTTTTCTTTTCTTTTTTTCTGCAGCCCTGCCCCGGCCCTGCTCGCTCCGGCTCAATCAGAGAGGCGGACTGTCTCGCCTTTTGTCTGACTGACAACAGCGACGTTGCCATCCAAACCCGGAAGCGTTTAAGCACGAGCCTCATGGGAAATGTAGTGCGCTTCCACGAGCGTGGCGCCTTTTTGCTTTGCTAGTGTGTTTGTGTGCTCGCGCTCTCTCACTCACCTTCTGTACTGCTTTATCCTGTATACTGGGTTGGTTGTGTGTGTGTGTGTGTGTGGAGTCTATCCTAAGAGACTTAGATACACAATACATCATACACACCTGATCTGGTCTCGACTGTAGGAGGAAACCGGAACACCCAGAGGGAAAACCCACCAAGCTTGGGGAAAACGTGCACCCGCTGAGGTGGGGTTCGAACCCGGACTCTGGAGGTGCAAGGCGACAATACAGTACTTAAAGACTAAGCCACCATGCCAATGGTGCTGTGTTTGCTATTACAGTAGTGTATATATATATATATATATATCCTCTCTTCAATGATATTGCATTGACGAATTGAGAAAAAGGCTGCCCTGGTGTTTAGAGCACTTTATTTCCGACAAGACGGGAATAGACGGGACGAGAAGATGAACTTCCTCAGCTGGTGATGGAAATACAACCTCCGCTGGGCCTTTTAACATGGAGTCAACATGATTGTCCCACTTCAGGTCCTGAGAGATGATGGTGCTCCTGAACCAGAATGACTCCTCTGCTGCCACAGTGCTGTTCATGGTGATGAGTGGGGGAAGTGGATGGGGGTTTCTTCTGAAGTCCACAATCATCTAGACTGGTTTGAGCCATCAGATCAGCGATCAGATCAGATTCAGCCTGCCAGCACGAATCGACCTGTCTGCATTGGTTGGTGTGGTAACAATGCCAGAGGCAAGGGTACACGTTTTTATGTCTACCGCCTTTTATTACCATCTTTAGATTTTTTGTCCTTAAAGTTTTAATTTACTTCTGGCACTATAGCTGTCATGGCTCTAGCTGGTGGTGCTGGCTAGCCCGGCTGGACCCATGACAGAATGCTCGACCAAGCAAACAATGCTCGACCCAGTTTCCCAGAACAAACTGCTATTTATAGAAACTTTAATGAGGCACCTCAGTTCAGGTGAGCACTCATCACCTGACTGAGGTGCCTTCTGGGAAACTGAGTCAACCAACAAGAACTACAGACATGAACAGTGACCTCTGGTGGAGGTCCCTAACAATAGCTAACTGCAATGGATTGGCACCCTGTCCAGTATGTACCCTTGCCTCGTGCCCTAAGTCTCCTGGAATAAGCTCCAGGCCCCAATCGACCCTGTACAGGATAAAGTGGTACAGACAAGGAGATGAGATGAGACTATAGCTATGTTCGTGGTAGGTTTCTCACTCGTGCAGTTGGAAAAGTTGGAAGCATAGCAACTCGGGTTAAAGCAAATTGAACCCGGAGGCCCCGGGTAAAACCTGTGCCAAAGTTGTGTGTGGATCGGATGGTCCGGCTGTCCAGCAGCCGAAAGACTAACTACAACTAGTCCATCTGCAAATGCTCATATGAATCCCCTTTCTCGCACGTAGCAAGATACTTGCTCAATCATCGTCCTGTTTCCATACATTGACTTTAGCTTTGTCTGTATTGAAGACATTTCATTTTATACTCTGTTCAGGGATTATTGTTCCCCATGTCTTCTTCCTGCTTGTTTTTCAACCATGCATCCATATCCCTTACCATGTGATCATGGGGACTTGAAATTCCAAGTCGTGTTGCGAGTGGTGGTGCAATGGACAGTTTGAAATCCGATTTGCTTGGGCAGAGCTTCCAGACTGTGACAAACCTTTAGGAACCCAGTTTGAATCTGATTTCAACCATCTCTGGCTGTGGTTCAAATTGGATTTGCAAAAAATCAGATTAAATGTGGTTTGTACTGTTCAGACTACATGAAAGCAAGCTGATTCCAATCTGGATAAGGGAAAAAAATAATCTGATTTGGGCTGACAGTCTGAACAAGGCCCATATGAACACTTAGATACGAGTTAGAGTATCACAAAGTTTCTCTGCATTTAATGTCGGTCACGTAGGATTAAAAACCATGCAAACAAATAACACACCCCTGTTTTGAGTACATCTTAATCCAAAATATCAGCAGCTGATGATCGATTACCTTACTCTGAGGTAGTCACTCCAAACTTATCTTGTGTTGCTGCACACTGGTTATCTCAAACACATGCCTCCATATCTAACTTGTTTACTTAATTTACAGTGCTGGGCTAAATGGCACACTTGGCACCATGAGTCATTCCGGTTGCATACCAACAGGCCCTTACATGACATGACCTTACACTTTAGATCTAACACCTCCAAGGTCAAGGGTTTGAGTAGTATATACAGTAGAACAATATAACAATACTGAAACAGTTCTTGCAAGAGCAGTATTGTCGAGTGCATTTGCAAAACCCATCAAGCATCATGATGAAACTGGCTCTCACGAAGACCTTCCCAGGAAATCAAGACCAAAATTTACCTCTGCAGCAGAGGAGAAGTTCATTTAGAGTTACCAGATTTGATTTTCAGAGCATACTGTAAGTAGCAGACACGTCTCAACTTCAGCTGTTCAAATGAGATAAATACTACCAGTCACAAGTTTGGACACACCTTCTAATTCCATTGTCTTTCCTAATTTTCATAATTTTCCTGCAAAATAATGCTAAAAGCATCCAAGATATGCACTAATCTCATTTGAACAGTTAATATTGAGATGTCTCTGCTACTTGTTCCCTGTAAAGCCTTCATAACGGCTCTGAGGTGCTGTTAATTGATGATTTCTGAGGCTGGTAACTCTAAATGAACCTGTATTGTTGTACGGAATAAAAAGAACTTAAGAATGCATGCCTGTAAAAGAAGCAGAATATGACATGATCGACCAGGTTTCAGACGGAAACGAAAAAGGCTCCTGGGTTTTGCACGAAAATAGAAAGGAGGCAAATCCGCCAGAAGAACGGATATTCTCCAACACGGTCTGAACAGATGTTTTGCTTACAGTTCTTTGCAAAAGTTATGTGCACATACAAAAAAAAAAAAAAAAAAAAAGCCAACGGCAAAGATGCCTTTAAAAACAGTTTTTACATTAAAAAAAAAAAACGTCTATAAATAGTACTAATGAGTAATAAAACAAACACGGTCAGTATTTGGTGTAGAACTCTTTGCTTGAACTAGTGTTAGATACTAGTTCAAGCACAGGTTTGTACAGTTGTATCAGTAAAACACCTGGAAGGTTTTAGGGCTGAGAGTGCTGGAGAATGTCAGAGAGTACGCATTACTTTTCAATAAGACAAACTGTGAACACCTGTTTTTACTTTGTCATTGTGGAATATCGTGTGTAGAATGATGAGGAAAAAAAAAAGATTTCAATATAATTTAAGATAAATGTGAAACATAACAAATAGTAGAAAAGATAAAAGGGTATACACCCCCCCCCCACCCCCACCCTCCCCACTACCATCCACACCCACTCAAAGACAAAAACATGCAAATCAATACATAGATTTGTAGATTTTTGGGGGGGGGAAAGTTCATTTAAATGATTACACTGGCTCCATCTAGTGAGCAGATACAGACATTTCTGCTGATAAAGGGGTACAGGGATGAAAATTCTTATAACATGCTAGAACATCTGAAAGCTTTTATAATTAATTATTAAAATTAGAAGTTTTTATCAATAACTTAAATTGACATGTTTGGGAAAAAGTATAAACAACAGTATATATACTTAAAAAAAAAAAAACACTGTATATAGTAAAGTGTCTAAGTCCTTCCTACCGTTAATGTATTAAAGGAGGAATTTTGCGAAAAGTAATGCAAGTAATGGGGGGATGCAAAACATTTGTTTTATTTCATTCTTTTATCTTCCATCCCTATGTACGGCACAGTGGCATAGTGGTCAGCACTGTCGCCTTGCACCTCCAGGGTCCGGGTTTGATTCCCGCCTCGGGTCTGTGCTTGGTGGGTTTCCTCTGGTTTCCTCCAACAGTTTAAAGACATGCCCTGTAGTGTGTGAATGTTGACTGGATGTCCTAATATGGTCGTAAAAATGGGAATAAATACAATGGTCACCACGGTCCCTAGTTGGACTTACAGAGTTTCCTAGATTGAAACAAAAGTTCAAGAAACGCAAAGCATAGAAAGAACATGAATACAGATAAGAGTTACGATTCTTTGTGCTTATAACATTTTTGTTCATATTTAAAAGCACAAAGTCAAACAGCCTTGTATGTTCTTTAAAGAGGATATACACATTAGCTATATACTGTACTAAACAACCACAACAATATTAATCTTTATTTTAACCAATATTTATTTGCTTTACATAGACTAATATGATCGATCCGCCTCTCTGATATAATAGATGTTTATTAGCCAATCAGCTGATAACATTGTTTTCCATCACGCTTACGCACAATCACATGTTACACTATGCGGTTTCCATCAGCTGCGTGTGAATCGAGTCTCTGTGCCTCTCAGCTCTGTGAATATCAGCTCTGTTCTGCAACTTACACTCATTTACATGTACATACTTTCAGCCCAGTGTAATTAAGTGAGCGTTATAATGATATACTGGGATTCCTGGAATGTCTGCACCCACACATTCACACACTCACACACACACACACACACACATATGCACAGACATATACACACTCACTCAGTGTGCGTCGTGTCTATCAGCAGTGTGTTGTGGAATGTTATCATGCCTTGTGCATGTCATGATTGGTTTGCCTGTAGGATGGTTGTGTTTGGGGGTGTGACACAATGTGAAGCCAATGTTGCCGAGTTCTCACGAAAAAACACACCGCTCTTTATTTCTTTTTGCAAAATACTTGTGTAATAAATGTTTTGGATTGATAACAAGATGAACACAGTTTTCTGCGCGTATGTGTGTCTTGTAACTCACAGTATACTGTAACTGTCATCTTATAATTTTTGGTAACAATATAAGAGCAGTGAAAAACACAGTTTTTCTAAAAACAGCTTTGTGGAAAATTCAAATTCGCCAATCAAACAAGCAGGCAAACATGTAAAGTTAGAGTAAACTAAACAAAAACAAGAAACTAAGCACTAAAGAAATAAATATAAAAATAGATTTCTCCCAAAATTCAAATGTCATCGAAAGATATTTATTAATCTACTCAATTAGTGGAAAGCCTTTCTTTCTTTCTTTCTTTCTTTCTTTCTTTCTTTCTTTTAAGATCATATATACCCTTCTAAGCAAATACATGTGTAAGGTTTTCTTTCTTTCTTTCTTTCTTTCTTTGTTCATTCTTGCTTTCTTCTTAGATTACATATACCTTTCTAAGCAAATACATATGTAAAGTTTCTTTCTTTCTTTCTTTCTTTCTTTGTTCATTCTTGCTTTCTTCTTAGATTACATATACCTTTCTAAGCAAATACATATGTAAAGTTTCTTTCTTTCTTCTCTATTTCCTTCAAATTGCTGTTAAAAAGATCAACCATCTTTATATAACCATCTACAGCCTCAGCTGGTAAGCTTTCTTTCTTTCTTTCTTTCTTTCTTTCTTTCTTTCTTTCTTTCTTGTATCACATAGCCAATTCTATGCAAATACATTTGTAAATTTTTCTCCTTTCTTTCTTTCTTTCTTTCTTTCTTTCTTTCTTCGTTCATTTTTTCTTTCTTCATTCATTCTTGTTTTCTTCTTACAGTAGATTACATATACCTTTCTAAGCAAATACATATGTAAAGTTTTTTCCCCTTTTTTTGTTTCTTTCTTTCTTTCTTTCTTTCTTTCCTTCTTCTTAGATCACATATACACTTCTAACGATAAGTAAAGTAAAGTTTTCTTTCGTTCTTTATTTTTGCTTTCTTTCTTCCTTCTTAGATCACACATACATTTCTAAGCATTGTAAAGTAGAGTTTTCTTTCTTTCTTTCTTTCTTTCAAATTGCTGTTATAAGAGCAACCATCTTTATATAACCATCTACAGCTTCAGATGTTAAACGTTCTTTCTTTCTTTCTTTCTTTCTTTCTTTCTTTCTTTCTTGTATCACACACACATTTCTACATAAATACATACAAAGTGTTCTTTCTTTCTTTCTTTCTTTCTTTCTTCGTTCATTTTTTCTTTCTTCGTTCATTTTTGCTTTCTTCTTACAGTAGATTACATATACCTTTCTAAGCAAATACATATGTAAAGTTTTTTCCCCTTTCTTTCTTTCTTTCTTCTTAGATCACATATACACTTCTAACCATAAGTAAAGTTTTCTTTCGTTCTTTATTTTTTCTTTCTTTCTTCCTTCTTAGATCACATATACATTTCTAAGCATTGTAAAGTAGTTTTCTTTCTTTCTTTCTTTCTTTCTTTCTTTTTTGTATCACAAATACATTTCTACATAAATACATATGTAAAGTTTTCTTTCTTTCTTTCTTTCTTTCTTTCTTTATTTATTTATTGTATCACACATACATTTCTACATAAATACATACAAAGTGTTCTTTCTTTCTTTCTTTCTTTCTTTCTTTCTTTCTTTCTTTCTTTCTTTCAAATTGCTGTTATAAGAGCAACCATCTTTATTTAACCATCTATACAGCCTCAGCTGGTAAGCATGTACTGTACACTCTTCTTACATACATTCTTATATATATTCTCCATAATTGTTAATCTACTTGAGATACCCAATGACACATCTCTTATAGTACTATGTATAAGTTTTTCTTTTCAGTCCTCCAGGCCCATGGCCCAAGTCTTTAATGATTGCTTGAGCCAAAACTCATGTTTTACAGTGTTAGCGTAGTAAATGCGTTCAATTTATGGGTTTGAACTTTGGCTGAAATGCTTTTCTGAAGAAGAAAAAAACACACACACACACACACACACACACACACACACACACACACACACACACACACACACACACACACACACACACACACAAGCAGACAGGCTTGTAATATAATCCCCTGAGTCATTATAGCTCAGGATATTTCCCTGAAGTGAGCTCGATCATTTACGGAGAGTATGTCTAAAGCTGAGGTCATCAACAATTACCCATCCATGATGCTTGCCACCCTAATGACCACTGCAGCCCATCAATATGACGGAAATGTATGGGACATTGTTCAACACTCAACATAACCACAGATGCACTAACAAATTCACAACATTCAAGTGCATTCAAAGTTTGATGTCAAGATGACACATACAGTATGGTGCAGAGATTAAATCCATAAGTATCATTTCAGTATCAGGACCATGTCAAGCATTCATAAAAATCATATAAAAAGAAAACTGATTAAAAAAAAATATGAAAACACGAAAACAGATCCAAGTCTGTCTTAGTACCGGAACCGAGCTTGAAAGTTAGGATTTAATCTGGAAATATGAGCAAATGTAGTCTTCATGATAGTTTATACTTATTGCAAAGAAAAACAAAAAAGCGTCACATAGTTCTATGGACAAATGGGTAACATAATATCTCCATCTTTGTAACCGACGAAAGAAAAAAAAAAAAAAAAACATTGCAAAATGGCCCAGATGCACTTTCTTCTAGTTGCAGCATTTGTTTCATGTGCCACAGTCATTATTGTATCTAAAGTAATTTTTGGTTCACTATTGTTTTATTGGAAATCTCATGTTGTTTGGTCACATTTTTGTCATTTCTCTATGGTATTTAAAATACCAAGATAATTCGAAAAATGCTATAAAACTGCTTTATTGTCCTCATTAAGCAATATAAGAGTAATGCAATATTCCAAAACATCCTTCATAATGTTGACGTATGAAGCTTTCCCTGACAGTAACTCTATTATTTTACATATCATCATGGACAGACTGAAAAAGTTGGAAACTCTTTAATGAAAAATCCAAATTGGTAGGTAAAAACCAGTTAGCGTTTAGATGAACACACAGGCAAACATGGCAAAAAAAAAAAGAAGAAAAGGTTTCTGCAGTCTTGTCATCTGTCATTGATCAAACAGTGTGTGCAAAGTAACCAAATGTTTATGGATACATGACCATCTTACCCATGTGATACCTCCCCCAAACCGTTGATACGATGTTGGAAGCACACACTTCTGATATACAGTCGAATGTCTCCTCATCTGACATCGGTGCCTGACCTCACTAATGCTCTCGTGGATGAAATCCCAAAAGCCATGCTCCAAAATCTAGCGAAGAAAGTAGAAGTTGTTATAACAGCAATTGGGAACTAAATCTGGAATGTGATGCTCATAAAGCACACATGGGTGTCAGATGTCTACAAATTTTTGGCAAGGTAGGAAACTTTTAGTTCATCCTCTAATAGCATTTTTTTGGTGTGTGTGTGTGTGTTGGGGGGTTAGTATGATAGATTGAATAATTACACCTGTCTGTCTGTCTGTCTGTCCGTCTGCCCGGCCAGCATTATGCAAAACTAGCAGCATGAAAATTCAGTCAGTTCTTCGGTATCTCAAGATAAACCTGCACCATAAGGGAATCAAAATCTTGATATTATGAACTGTTATGGTCCTGATTTAATAATCTACTTTAAAATATGCTACTAATAAACTACTTGCTCAATGTAAACAAACACCTGCACCAATTAGAAAAGCTGAACTGAATTTTTGAAGTTTTATGATTCATTTGTATCGTGGTGTAAGTGAATTCTATCGTGCTGGATATTCGTTCTACGACAAAACGTTATCCGATCTACTTTTTCCATTTCTCATCCGTGATTCACTCTCCGATTAACCAACAGGGCGTGCATTTGGCTGATGACGAAAGAGGTAGAACAAGGTGTAAAAATCCCTATAAACATGTCGTTTCTTTGTATTAATAACTTAGACAGAGAGTTCTGCCGCACAGGAGGACCGACATGTACCGGGCTTCAACCTGAAATAATAATATCGCAGATTACATTACGGCTTTAACTTTTTAACTGTTGCTACAAACTCTTTAACCGGCAACGTCAGGTACTGTGGTACATCAATGCTACATGTATTCTTCTTTACAGGGATCAAAGGGTCTTTGGACCGTTGGAGGAAACCCGAGGACCCCGAGGAATGTTCCGCAAAGCATGGACAGAACATGCACATTTCATGCACCCAAACTAGAAGTGAGATTAAAACTCCTACTGTAACCCTTTCATTATATTATTATATGTAAGGAGCCGGTTTTAACCCCCCCCCTCCTCCCTGGAAAATAAATAAATAAATAACAGTAATTTTTGCTACTCTTACATTTAAATAGGCCAGATGTCTGAGAGAGTGCTAACTATAAGCTCACAATGATGTTTATTACCACTACTTAAAGTATATGAGTGGCATTCAAAGTAAAATCCTTGACACTACCTATCTATTCTGGAATGTTCTGTTTGCCTGGGCTTCTGAGCTTCAAGGACAATCAGAATCAATCCATTAAAAAAAAAAAACATTTTTTTTTTTTTTAACCTCTTTAATGTCTGACTCTGGCACCTTATTGACAGGCCGTGTATGCAAACACACATTCGGTGACCTCAGGGGAGGTAACTTGAGGGGCCTCAGTGTGAAGGTTTTAAGATCTGTTGCCAGATGAGTCACACTTCAATGAGAGTCTTGTAAAAGTTGCTAGCAGCATTGCATATGGCTCGCTCTGTGCAGGACAATGCATGATATCATAGCAGCGGTTCCATTAGTGGAGGGGGAAAAAAATGTATAAGATGTAACTGTGTTTGTTTGTAGTGACTGAGTATCCAGACTGAACACTTATGCGAAATTGCAAAAATGAATATCCGGTGCACTATTTGGTTGACAGGTGATCTGGGGAGGTTACAGGTCCTGTGGGATTGATTGCTTTTTGTGCAAAAATACCGAGGGTTATGCAGAAAAGCAACAAATCCCCAGGGTCACCTGTCAGAAATGATCTGTGATGTTGTGGGGCTGTTTTTCCTCGAGAACCTTGTGAGTATCATTTCATTTCAATTCAATTTGATTTATAAGAGCACTTATACCAATGGGCTTTGTCACAAAGCAGCTGTACAGAAATCCCTCTTACGTCCACGTATAATGAGGAAGCCAGAGATGAATGTGGCAAGGGATATTCCCCTTATGAATGGTATGATAGAATATCAATAAATAAAGTATGACTTAGGACTCTTCTGTTTCCACCTGGTTAATGTGCAGATGAAGGTTTAAGTTCAATTACAGTATAATCCCGTCCTTTTTGTGACGCATATCGAAAACACACACCCGTCTATCAATATGGCAGCCTGACTTACATCTTATTACTCACGCACTCACTCATCGTCTATAACGTTTGGTCCTGTACGCAGGGTCACGGTTTGGGGAGGTGATGAGGGGGTGGGGGGTGGGATGGGGGGACCAGGATGATGTGGGGTACAGCCGGGACAGAATGTCAGGCCTTCGACAAACAAACATTTTAATTATAATTATTCTAAATTGCTTATTAATAAACAGGGTGATTGTGTACAGTAAATATCAGGATCAGGATATATATACACACACACACACACACACACACACACACACACACACACACACACAGATATATTATTATTACTATAAAATAAAAGAGTGCAGACATTTAGTCAAGTATAAAGAAAAAACATATATACATAGATGTGCATAATAATAATAATAATAATAATAATAATAATAACCAACAATCAGCGTGTATTTGTTTGTGTGTGCGTGCATGTGTGTGTGTGTGTGTGTGTGTGTGATATGGTGTGGTGTGACACTGAGATTTTTGTATATATTAAATATATTATATATACATTATTATTATTATTATTATTATTATTATTATTATTATTATTACATATCTGTATACACACACACACACACACACACACACACACACACACACACACACACACACACAGATATATTATTATTACTATAAAATAAAAGAGTACAGATATTTAGTCAAGTATAAAATGAACAAAAAAAAGCAAAGGGAAAAAACATATACATAGATGTACATAATAATAATAATAATAACAACAACAATCAGCGTGTATTTGTTTGTGTGTGCGTGCATGTGTGTGTGTGTGTGTGATATGGTGTGGTGTGACACTGAGATTTTTATATATATTAAATATATTATATATTCATTATTATTATTATTATTATTATTATTATTACATATCTGTATATATATATATATATACACACACACACACACACACATTATTATTACTATAAAATAAAAGAGTACAGATATTTAGTCAAGTATACAGTGAACAAAAAAAAGCAAAGGGAAAAAACATATATACATAGATGTACATAATAATAATAATAATAATAATAATAATAATAAAAAATAAAGTCTTTGTTCATTTGACACCAGGAAGGTAACTTTCGTTGAACGTCTTTGTCTTTAACATGCTACATAAAGCTAGATACTATGTATTCAATGTGAACACAGCCCTGTGCTTGGTATGAACTCGCTCCGGTGTACACCAGGTCCGTTTCATTCGGTGTAATATGGCTTTGCTGGAATGATCTCTGTGTTTATGGGGGAGTCTAAGAGCTCAGCTGTCAGCTGGCCCTGGAAAGCTCGGCCACAATCTGCTCAGCTGCTAACAGCAATGAGTGAGTGAGTGAGGACACGGGATAAATATAGACACAGCTCTGGTCGGTACACTCTATACAACACTTTAATTTCACTCGGTGGAACAAAAAGGAGGAGTGGTGGACGCTCTTCTTGCCTCACTCTGACCTTACTTACTCGGAGCTCAAAGTTAGAATTTTTGAGTGCTAGGAGTGATAGAGAAGATCTGACCACCTCTTTTTTCTGATTGGTCTCTCTCTCTCTCTCTCTCTCTCTCTCTCTCTCTCTCTCGCCCTCTTCTCCTTCTAAGCATGTCAGAGTATCTCTGCTGGCTCACAGAGTTCGAGAGAGGACAAAACACAGACAGGGAGTTAGAGGCAGGAAAGAGGGTTGGAAAGAGTTCTCTTTCTCATGGTGTCTCCTTCTGGGCTGTCCAACTGAAGCAGAGGTTAGACCAAGGACTGGGGATTTTTCTAGGATTTCTTTTGCTTTCTGTAAGCACTTATTCTTTGGGACCATCGTTGAGAGGTAAGAAGCTGCTCTTGTTTCTTCTCAGCTCGTGTTTTGCTATGTGTCATATCCAGCAATGGTATAAGGATTTGTCATGTGAGTTTATAAAACTGGACAAGAGCTTGTGGGAAAGATGATCACTGAACATTTCCAATAGCAACTCTCGCAAATCCAATGGGATACACATGTCCTTGATATGTGTTCACAGATTTCGCCTTTCAGTCCCCTTCCTTTCTCTTGTTCATTATTGATTTATGTCTTTGGGAATGATAATCACCAAAACTGTAACATGTGTGCATTGACTCATTGCTGTACTCATGTGAGTTACTCTCAGAGTCCCACATTTGAGGAAAAGCAATCACTCAAAGGTCTCCGGCTGCAATTCTGGGTTTCACTGAGTCTCTTTTCAGGAAATGCTTCCATACATTTACTTTTATGGATTGCATCTCATAGTAGTGGAAAGCTCAGCGTTGCGCCCAGGAGAGCTTTCCTTGACAAAGAAATGATACAGAGACACTGTCATAAGTCTGAATCTGACACTGCAGTAAACAATCTCCAAACCTCCTGAAGGATGCTGAAACTTTTAAATCTGTTAGGATCCAAATACATTAATATCCAGAAACAGTAACAATGAGTGGACGTCTAAGGGGGATATCTCAGTGAAAAATATTGTGAATAAATATGAATTTAGAATGGTTTTTATTGAACTATTATCGTAAGTTGTCCATTTTTATAAAATTGTAATACCTAAGGATGTATTTATATATAATATTGTATTATTATTATTTTTTAAGAATCTAAATGCTGATGTTATGGGGGCGGCCATATTGGACAGTCATTTTGTCAGGGTGGAAATTTGTGTACGTTGTGAAAAGTTTTAACGGTATAATATAGAGAATTTTTTTTTAAATTGTAAACTTGAAAAGTACAGACCCAGTTGGCTAGTTTAAAATAAATAAATAAATAAATAAATAATAATAATAATAATAATAATAATAATAATTATTATTATTATTATTATTAGCTTTTACAATTTTGCCTAAAATGTAAATTTTGCTTAAAGTGCTGTCAATCGATAAAAAAAAATATTTATAGTCTTAGTCCGTAATTAATCATAATTAATCATAATTTTAAAATACTCAGATTTACTTGTATTATAAACATGCAATGTTAAAATAAAGAACTGAATGACAAACTGGTTAAAGAAAAGATTATGCAGGTTTATAATACCTTAAACATTAACATTTAACAAATGTTAAATTAAGATCTCTGGAATTGGACCGGCACAGCGTGCAGTGGCTGTGGAGTATGGGGTGTGGCAATCTACCAATGACAGGGTTTGAACCCAGATCCTCAAATCCAAAAACCCATAACTTAGAACCCTGGCCACCTACGCCACCACTCCCATGGCTTACATTTCAAATATTCAAATAAAAATAGCTCCTCTTGAAGGTAGCTAAGGCACACAACTTTTTGCCATTATCCCACTGGGTAAGCGCAATGCAATTATGGAAAGCCATTAAGGTCAGACTTGGTCACATTATTAATTTGCGTAAAAAAGAAGAAGAAAAAAAAAAGCAATGTGTTAAAATTTCTAGATTAATCATATGCGTTAACTTGTTAATATTGATAAAACACATTTACTTTACACATATTTCTTTTTTATGTTTCCAGTACATTTACATTTAGGCATTATTCTTATCCAGAGCGACTTACAAAAGTGCTTTGAAGTTTTCGTCACTGGATAGATCCTTACACTAAGGACTAAGTACTAAAGTCTCGTCAAAAAAATTTTCTTGTACTTATTTTATGTATTGTCTTGTACTGTTCGCACACACTTGCACTTGTGCACTTTATGTAATTTAGGGATCTTTCACTTAATTAATTAATTAGTTAATTGGTCTCATGTAGTCCTGTGTTGTTTTATGTGGTTATACATTGTTTCGTTTCACTATGTACTGTCCTTACTGTGTATGGCAATAAGAGCCGCTTTGAATTTTGACCTTGAAAAGTCTCTTTTATCCTGAACATTCCCTTTAATCCTTAATAACTTAATGAATTAATACTGGTCTTTGATTCTTCACTGAAAAGGTCCATGCTAAGGCCACTTGATTGAGACAGTACAATATGATTTGTGTAGCATTAAATAACAGCATTCCATCATGTTAAGCTTCAGTATTCACGGCACTTTCCCAGGACATAGAAAGGTGATTAGGGCTGGTGTGTTTGAGCTGAAAGCTATATGCTCAGATTTACAATAGCGACCAGCTTCCTGGTGGACCTTGAAATCCTCATATTTCTGCTAAAAATATAAACATACTGAACAACATAGGATTCTCAAACTTCCACACTATCCACGCGATGGCTTGAACCCCTGACCCTCCGATGAGCAACCCAGAGCCTCAACCGCCTGAGCCACCACTGCTCTTTCATTTATACAACAGATAAATATAGTTCATTTAAGGGGGGGGGGGGGGGGGGTCAAAGATATATACAGTAACTTTTCTGTTTCATTGTGTATGCGTTTACTGGTCGTATACTGTAATAGATTAATTTAAACTCCTGACATCTGTCCATAGACTAAACGACAAAGGCATGCCGCTTGTTGTATTTTTTCCAAAGGTATCTTAATTGCTTCTCTCACTCTCAAGAATAGCTAACACCATGTTTTCTTTTAAACGGTGGCCAGAACCGGCGTCACAGCTGAGAGCTAAATGATAAGCGGCTCAGCCCATGAGATCAGCAGCCTAATTCAGCCCGACTATGTCACCGCGGGAGAGAAACAACAGCAAAGTTACTGCCTGGCCCATAGCAACATAACAGGCAGGATGAAAGTTAGATTGGTTTAGGGTTCCTCCTAAACGAATTCTATGATGCAGTAGAACGCTACAAGACCATTGTGTACAAATATTATGACAAAGCAGAATCTCAGTCAGTGGCACGGCGGCTTAGTGATTAGCACTGTCGCCTGGCACCTCCAGGGTCCAGGTTCGAGTCCCGCTTCAGGGTCTGCGTGTCTGGAGTTTGCATGTCCTCCCCATGCTTGGTGGGTTTCCTCCGGGTACTCCAGTTTCCTCCAACAGTCCAAAGACATGCAGATTAGGCTAATTAGTGTTCCCAGATTGCCTGAAGTATGTGTATGTACGAATGTTGTATGAAGTATGAATATTGTATGAAGTATGATAATAATATTATAAGATATAATGATAATATGATACGATAAGGATATTGTATGAAGTATGCCCTACCAGAGATTGGGTTCAGGGTGTACCGTGCCCTTAGGCTCAAGCCCCCCCCCCCCCCCTTTATACAGGATGAAGCGATATAGACTTAGAATGAGTGAGTGAGTAATTTATAAAATGATTAAAATGAGCAAAGCTAAAATCTATTACTGTATTTAGTTTTGGTTAAATATTAGATTGCATTTCTTCTTGCAGTTAAACACTTGGTCTATGATCTAGACATAACATAACAGAAGTGTGCACCAACTTAAGCATGTAGCTTGCAGTACGTATATCCTTGCTACATAGTGGAAAAACTATAGGAGCTATGCATTTGTAGAAGAAATCTTTGAAATGACATTGTATGTATTTCTTTATTCCCTGCATTAACTAATCTGTTAAAAAATCTCAAAAACACAGTGTCTGTCTGCAGCCTTCATTCACTTATAGAATCCCAGCCGTGGAACACAGAATTTTCATTATATTCTGGTTGTCATAACACAAACACACACTGAAGTTCATCAAGCACGTCCTGAAAAAAAAAAAAAAAAAAAAAAAAACATGCGCGGAGATACAGAATGAGGATCTGACGTAACGACGACCTCATCTTTTTTTTTCTTTTTCTTTTAAAAACAGCTTATCCTTTCGAACATTCCGAAACATTTCAGAAAGGCATCATGGGAACGCTGTAATATCTATTTGATTGAAGATTCTTTCAGATGCTTCTCTAATTCGTAAGATATTTAAGAGTGATCCACTCTGAATGTAACCCTTGAGAGCCTGATTTGAGGAGTGGAGGATCTTTCTGAAAAGCCGTCATACAGTAGGTGGTGGAGACATTGGACATATTCAGCATTTGTTTTCTCTCTCTCTCTCTCTCTCTCTCTGCATTTACTTTATGAGGGAAGTGATCTCATTTCCATCCCAGCAGAAAGGCATTTGAGACCAGGCTGCTGGAGGAGTACATCTGGCCAGTGATGTCACTCTTCTGGACACGGATGCCTCTGTCTGCGGAGATAAACCTCCAAACATATCACTCCCGTCCACTCATTGATCACACTGACTCGGCCCAAAACCTCTCCTCCCTTTTACATTTATCTCATTTCCAGACCATTAAAGACGAAACATGAAGCCCGAACATTATACAACTATTCATGTTTCTCGCTCGGTCTGTAATGAAGTACAGTAACTCTGGAGCCTTTCCCCAACTCAGGCCTGCATTTATGACCTCTATTTTTATACCCACGCTGGAGTTACGGCCCTTCATCCACTGTAGGTGACCTGTAATAGGGTCACGTTCATATGGAGGACGGAGCAAATAGACTCCGGCGGAAAGTTTCTCTCAGACCGAAGTTATGTTTGTTTTTGGCTTTTCTTTTCACTGCAAACTCATGAGATTGTATAATAAATCCGTATATGTAATATTTGATAATCACATCATATTTGATAATCAGTGATGTGTAATTAAGGTGAGACACAAATTTTGGTGAGAAACAAATGAACAAATGTTTCAGCCGAGCTATGTGGCGTTCGATTTTAATGGACCTGAACGCTAAAGATTTATGTTAAGGTCTTTCAATTCCAATTCAGTACAGTATCTACGTACGTTATCTATAGCATGTGTACTAACACAGACACTATGTTTCATCCGCTTTCTTGTACCGGAAAAAAAAAAAAAGAAAGACAAACCTGTTTACTCCAAATCTGACGTCTACGAATTTCCTAAATAAATGTTTTCGTGAACTTAAAAGGTATTTTTAAATTAAGCTATAAATCTGTATAATTCACCCTTTCCGTGATGAAGAAAAACTTTTAAGAGGAAAGAATTTGTGGTTATGCGTCAGCACTGTATTTGTGTGGATCTGGTTGCACATGGATACCACAAAACCTAAAGAGCAAGGATCCATAATTACTTTTTACTGTATTGGATAAAACTTCATAAGAAAACTTTGCTAAGACTTCCTCTCAAGTCCATCGGAACTGTTTCAAGTCCTTTTCCATGTTTTTTATTTTATTGATGAAATTCTGCAGCTGAGCTCATTTAAAATTATACACATTTAAATTATATATATATATCTATCTATATATATCTATATATATCTATATATATCTATATATATATATATATATTATCATATAATATATTTATAATTTATAATATATATATATATATTATATTTATAATATATATATATATATATATATAATATTTATAATTTATATATATTTATATATATTTATATATATTTATATATATATAAATTATCATATAATATATTTAAAATTTATATACTGTATATACAGTATATAAATTATACACACATTTAAATGTTTTATATATATATATATTTTATATATATATATATATATATATATATATATATATATATATATATATATATATATATATATATATATATATATATAAAATTATATTATATACAGTAAGGAAGGATTCCCGTCTTTGGTAATCGCTACATATGCAGTAGATGGTGGAAAAAGACACTTGAGAATTCCCTTAACATTCCAGACAAGCAAACATCAAACCATTTGTCATATGACATCTATGGATGGCTCTCACGTCACGCTGATCCTAAAGATAAATGCTCATTGACGAAAGCACGGAGCAGATGACTGGGAAGTAATTAGGCTAAAGCTAGATTTATGATCTAGACATTATAACTTGGATGCGGCCAGTGCCAGCTGTGAGGTGCTACAGTATGTATTAATAGCAGCCCAAATTGCAAAGTGTCTCATATACACAATGTGAAGTGTGAAAGCTGTCCTCAGGGAAGCTAGTGGATTAAGAGAGTAGTAGTTAACATGATTTAAAACTGTTGCAGAAAAAAAAAAAATCACATCTTTAAAATTCAGTACTTTATTCAGTTTATAGTACAAACGTATGACCCTGATCCTTGAAACACCTGATCCTTGAAACACCTGAGCCTTGAAAATCGACGGATAACGAATCATACACAAACACCACTTGGACATTGGAGCATGTGTTATTGTCACATCCCCCGTACAGTCCTGACCTCGCTCCGAGGCATATTTCACATATTTGGGACATTGAAGGAGTTCCTGGGAGGTTTTACTGTCAAGAGTTCCATTGTAAATCAGTTGTCTGTATCAATGCACCCATTTAATATGTTATCATCTTTATACTAACACGGGTTGTACAGTGGACAGTGCAGTCAATGTGTGACCGTTGGTATCCTGGAATTGTCTTTAAGGAAATGTTTATTTTATCTTTTTTTTAAATTTTTTTTAAGAGAACCTCCAGTTTCAGCAGTTTGTGGCAGACAAAGTTAAAGATGAAAGTGTGCTTCATGGTTTCTCAGTAATCGCTTGTTTTTTCTTTTCTTTTTTTTATAACTTTAAGCGAGAGAAAAGGAAGATATAGTGTTGAGGTAACTACAATAATCAAACATTAAATAGTGAAAGGACAAAACCACAAAGTGTTTTTATTTTTTATTTTTTTTTTAATAAATTCAGCTGTTATAAATTTAAAATAAAACATCAAACATTTTGAGGAATGATGATTTTGGAAAATAATAAATTCCAGAGCGGTGAAGGTTGCATGGTTGATTATTTTCCTGTAACAGAATGCTTTTCTGTGTTGATCCCTCGAGCAAGATTTCCTAAATGTACCATATATATATATACACTGCCCGGCCAAAAAAATCTCTAAATCTCTAACACTCTGATAATATTTTGTTAGACCGCCTTTTGCTTTGCAGTGGCATCCTTTTGAGAAGCTTATACAATATCACAACATTTCTTTCCATTTCTGTCCAGAGTCGGATTAAGTTCTCTCCAAGATCTTGTATTGATGACAAGAGAGTTGGATCGCTGCGTAAAGCCTTCTCCAGCACATCACAAATATTCTCAATGTGGCTTGAGGTCTGGACGCTGCGGTGGCTAATCCATGTGTGAAAATGATGTCTCGTGTTTCCTGAAACACTCTTTCACAATTTGTCTTTGAATCCTTGTGATCTTGGAATTTGCCAGGGCCATTGGGGACAAAAATAAAAAATGAATTAATGGAAAAAATCCTGGACAATTAATATATTCAGATAGAGATAGTCAGCATCTAATGTTATATATACAGTATATATATATATATATATATATATATATATATATATATATATATATATACTGTATATATAACATTTATACATATATAAATGTTATCTATATATATATAGATCAGATCTATATATATATAGATCAGATCATAACACTGCCCCCACAGGCTTGTACAGTAAGCACTAGGTATGATGGGTGCACTTCCTGGAACAGGGTAAATCTGGACACATCAGACCACATGATCTTTTTCTGATGCTCCACAGTCTATTCTTTACGCTCCCTAGGAAATTTAAGCCTTTTTTCTGATTAGCCTCACTGATAAGTGGTTTTCTTAAGGCTACACAGCTGTTTAGTCCCAATCCCTTCAGGTCTTTTTGCACTTTGCATGTGAAAATGCTCTTATTTTTTTTTTTACTATTAAACATACCCATGAGTTCTACTCTTGTGTGTGTGTGTGTTTTTTTTTTATTCAAATGATTTGATTTCACTAAGCGTTTAAGTCATCTCCCATTATGCTCATTCCAACCACATTTCAAAGATGATGGTTCACCACTATCCTTCCAGGTTTTAATAATAATAATAATGGACAGTTCTTAAAATAACATCTTTCCCACAAGCACAGGATAGATTTTCTGACCTGGTTTTTAAGAAATGAGAAGCTACTTACGACATCAGTTAGGGTTAAATTAACGAATTATAACCTATCTGATTATTTAAATCCAGGTGGTGAGTGTTTTTGGCCAGGCAGTGTTCAGCATATTATGGTAGTGGCACAATTTACACATTATATACTGTAAGTAATGGTAGCTTCCATTCCACGCGGACATGTCCGAAAACCCAAATGCACAGTTTGATGTCTGAATCCTCCTCATTAAGACACACCGGCAAGGCTTACCTAGAAACGCGTTTTTTATTAAAAGAAATTATCGTCATTGATCTTGTGGTATGACGCCAGCACAGATCTGCACCGCTTGGGTTTTATTTAATCTCTTATTCTTTTTAACACATTTTAAAATTCGAAACTAATAAGAAAGTCGTGTCGTTATGTGGATATGTGGTTACAACAAAAACAGAACGCTATATTTGATTAGCATTGACAAACTTACTGTTACACATGTCACATATTTGTATTGCACAAACATGATGACTACAGACACTTTCACCACGAAAATGCTCAATAGCAAGCAAGCACTGGCTCTCCCATGGGCCATAATACTGGAATTCACTGACTGTCTGGAGAAACTGCTCTTTTCTGACATTTGTGCAACTATTTCCAAATTTCTCTGTCTGCACATCAGTTACAATGTGGATATCAACATCTCAGCATACCTCCTTATGTTCATCAGTTTTCACCTTTAACACTTTTCTTTTCTAACTGTAGCTTCTTAGGTATAACGTAATTCAGGCATGAAGTGCATAGCTTATGCCTCACAAATCTTTGTGTATTGTTCGGTTCTTGGTATGCGACGTAACCCCATGAGACCCGAGTTAAATCATGTAGTTTATGTATTCTTAACTCGACATAAGATGTTGTGAGTTAGATCAGTTTGGATTTGCTATTGTAATATGAATCTGTACAAACATCATGAATCTTGTCTCAATGGTTTTTGGGGGAATTTTGTAAGATAAGATTTTAGAACTTTTCTACAGTAGGAGTGAACAACAGTGACCTTGTGGTTTTCCATAACATGGATCAAACAAGAGACGGCAGGTAGCTTAGCGGTTAACACTGTCGCCTCGAACTTCCAGGATCTGGGTTCGGCTCCTGCCTCGGTGTCTGTGTGCATGGAGTTTGCATGTTCTCCCCATGCTTGGTGAGTTTCTGAGCCATGCAGATTAGGCTAACTGGCGTTGCCAAAATTCACCATAGTATGAGACGATGTGTGAGTGAGACAGATCTATCAGTCGGAAAAAAGGAAAGGACGAAACCAAGTAAAACTAAAAACTAAAACAGTTTAGCATGTGTCCGTGAATTCTTATATGAACCAAGTGTCACTATGTAAACAGAACAAATCAACAGAAACTTGAGGACATGCAAAGCTAAAAGGAGACATGACCTTCTCTTCAAGCCTAGAGGCTAACTGATAAGCCTTAGGCTAATTCGAAAGCTTCTCCAGAAAGGAAGAGTATGGGTCTGTTGACGTTACTATAGCCTTATTTAGTCACATTTCCCCTGAGCTTAATTTTCTTCTCGGGAATTTTCTTCCAGGACCAGGAAATGTTGATCGTGGGGTTTGGAAAGCCTCCAGCACCTGTCACAAACGTATTTTATTGCTGCTAACTAGACACGCTCCCGGCTTAGTTTAAGGGGTTGGAAATGGCAAGAATGTCTTCATGTCTTCATACATTACTTGACTGGGAGTCCTCTTTTGTTGTGTCTTCCACATGAGATAAGGAAAAGAAACCATAAAAGATGTGACGTGACGTGATCTGAAACTTGGAAAAGTTAGCATGGACTGGAAGGCAATGGTCGTGGAGAGAATATAAGCAATGATCTGACTGGTTGCTGGTTGAAAGAGGGCAGCAGGTGTTGCCAGAGTGCCCAGGAGAAGCCAAAATACTGTGTCCTCGAGTCTGTTTATGTCCCACAGCAATTGCGTTAGCAATGCATGGCTGGCAAGAGCCGGTCTTTGTGTTCCCAGTTTAGCCCGACGGATTATGTATGTCAGCACACCCGAGCAGATCCATGGCTATATTTAAATGCTGTGTACTTGTGGTGTTGAACACCCCAGTACCCCAATAATTTAGGGAATTCATTAACAGAAGAGCAGCAAACATGCACCAGTGCTAAAGTATGTTAAGATCTTGACCTCTGGCCTTGTAACATTGCTCTCAATTGGCAGCTGGAGTTAACCAAACGTTCTGGCAAAGCGTTGTTATGCAGATAAGTGATCAAGTAATACTGTTTGGTGTTTCCCAAGAGTGCACTCATTAAATATCAAAGCTACAAACAGCTGTAGATGACAACCAGGGTTCTGGACATACACCATTGGTTCTCTGTCAATCCACTTTGCTTTAATCTTGGAAAATGTAAAACTGACCCATATTTTTCAATGATAATTTTCATTGACATTTCGTAATAATTTTTTTTTTTTAATATGTATTTTTCCTCATGTGAATCGAACTTCCTCTAAATGTCTGTTCAATAAATAATTTGTAAAGACATATCTGTTTTCTTCGGTATTTGGGTTTTAAAAAAATTATAATGAATAGCCCAACATTTTGACTGATGGAATGTCTAGTCGGTAAACTAGTGACTCAGTGTAAGGATATATTTGCCAAATGCCATAAATGAAAACGTAGATGTTTGAGTCCAAAAGTGCAAAATGTCCTGTATCTTGATGGGAGTGATTTCATATTTTCTTCTCTTCTACAAATCATCGCAACATGCAAAAAAAAAAAAAAAAAATGAGAAAGTTTCGGTATCTTTGAACTATTCCCTGTTCATCGGTTTTACATCAAATTTTTGCTTTGCACAAGTTGCTTTCATTATGAAATATCAACAAAGGTTAACAACTGCCTCAATTGGAGCAATTAAATTAAAATTGTGAAACTGGATTGCATCATGCATGATATCATCATTATAACTTAAAGGTAACTTTAGATGAAATTTTAGTCTTTGCTAATTATCACTCGCTACTGTAGCTAGTCTTCCGTTTCATATAACAGTTAACAACTGGCTAGAAAGTGCTTCCTCCAACAAGTTTCATTCTCTATACTGCCTATCTCGTACAGGGAAGCCCAGGGAGCTCAAGGCACTAAATGGGGTCCAAATCTATTGCAGGGCACAAGCACACACACTCACACAATAAGCGATTTGGGATGCCAATTAGCTTTAAATCTAATCTTCGTGCCTTTGTATTGTTGGAATAAACCGGGGTACCCGGAGGAAACCCACCAAACACAGGGAGGAGCCTCCTCCAAAGTGCCTAAATACAAGTTAGAAATCATTTGTTTATGTAACAATCTCAGCAGCAACCTCATTTCCCCTCTCATCTATTCTCACCACTCGGCATCAGCAGTTTATTAATCACTGGCCTGATCACCTGCATCTGTTTCTCACTGGTTTATGCCTTTAGATGGTTAAAAGGTTTATTATGTTTTTAATTATGCCTATAACCTTTTCAATTGCAACTCAGAACATTGCTGAGCACAGAGCTCTCTTCTGCATAAGTGCGCTTACTCTGGACTTACTCTGGACCAGGCTATATCCAAGCTCGCTGTCCAGATAAACCAAAAATTGTGAAGTTCCTCATTTCTCCTGTCCAAAACATTTTCGGTTCCTTTGCTATTTGCATTTTAGCCTCTTTAAAAGACGTATCATTCATTTATTCATTCATTTATGCATTCATCTTCAGTCTTATCTTTTATCCTGGTCACGGTCACAGTGGATATGGGTTTCCCTATCCATGGAAAACTGGGAATACATCAAAACCGAGGCATCATGTTGTTTTTAAAATAGTTTCTGATAAGAGTCTGAATATAAAAGGGGTTTATAATGGAGTGAATCAAATGTGCTACGTAATAAAGGTATGCATTCAATTTTAAACAGGAAACCTTGGGCAGTCATCTGAGTTTATTAGACCTTTATGTCAGCACTGATCTGAATTATAGGGATAAACTGAGAATTTGTAACAATTTGTATTAAATGTATTGTTAATATGAGTATTATGGGATAGATTAAAAAAAACTTTATTGTTACAATGAACTTGATATAACACATATAGATATACAAAATAACAAAATAATAGTGTTCCCAAATGTACTAAGTGCAAAATTGTTCAAAAGTAATATAAATGCAATAAATGTAGTAGCCTATTGCGCAATATATGAGCTCGAGCAATTATCCAGAGCGCACAGGTGGTCTTCCGAAATGCTGTTGTTTAAGTAAACATAACACGTCATTGCTGTTTTGAGCTGCCGCTTATATAAACTTACGTGATATTCGATCTTTGTGTAAACGGCACACTGATGTATTACACCCAAAGGATGCCAGACTTCTTTACAAACCAAATCAAGGCAGCACCCACAGGAGTGCTTGGCTGTTCTCCTGTAATGACTATTAATAACCCAAACACTAAACGAGTTGTTACAGATCCACTGAGTCACACGCTGGTTTCATCAGCATCCCACAAATGTGTGAGGCCCTGAGCTTATTGCTCTCAAGCGTTCGTGTGAACTACACTTACCAGAAACGGTCATAAAACAGCCGGCCAAATCACCTCCTCCTCATCTGCGTCCTCCTCCTCCTCCTCGTCCACTCGAGGCAGTGTGTAAGGGCATCGTTAATCATGTAAGCGCTGGACATGTCCAAGATTTGGACAAGTCAGGATGACACTTCTGTCATGCTTGGAATTTTTTTCTTCTCCTCATAATTGTAATAATAAATAATCATTTTTCCAGTGGTGTTCCTTGTTATTGGGTTTCGGCGTATGAACACAATATTTCAATGGGAGGCCTTTCTGCTAACGTGTCTGAATTGTTCAGCGTTTTCAGCATCCTCGCATGTACAAAATAGAACCGTGGAACCAGAAACACACACAGCATCCAAACAAGGCAGGGATCCTACCTCATGGAAATCATGAGAGTGTCTTGGGTTAATAATGGAAACAATGGGTGAGACCCACGTCACACATAGCCTGATCAGACCTCTTAACACTGAGGTGCCAAAAGAATGGGTTTAAAATTCATGATTAGATTAGACTTAGTTAGAACTCTTAATTAATACTCTTATCTAATGTACCCTAATTAAAGTGGCTTTTGTAATTTTGAGAACACACATTAAAATGTGTAATTTGTTTTATAAAGGCATGCAACGAGTCGTTAATTACTTAATTCCTGGCTTTTTTTTTGCCTCCAACATTTTATGAGGTGAAAGTAGAAACAACTAAAATGGTTATTTAATGGCTAAAGGTAATAGTTTATTATTTGCCCTGGAGGGGAAAACGGGTGTTATAATTAAAATAGGGATTAACAGAGATAACCTAATGTTATGAATTAATTTAATTATTAATTATATACATTATATAATTTATTTTTCCTATAATCATAAAATGGTTTGTCCTTCTCATACCCAGCTGTTTTCTATTTATTTATTTAAATACATTTTTCATTTGAATACTTAAATCATTTACAGGTGCATTTAATGTTATAACCCACGTTATAGAAGCTATAAACAGTCATTCCCTCATCAGACGCTCTTCAATTTTACCTCTGACTATTACAAAGCACTAACATTGAAGATTGTCTTCTAAACTGCAAAATCTCTTTCTATAAAACTATATCATCAAAAAAACACCCTAATTTTTGAAATGTTTTCAAATATTTTACATACTTTTTTGCCAAATGCTGTTACAGAAAATTAATCAACCATTTCTTATCATTTATGACTAGTTTGGGGTTCAATCTAATTAGTGGAATTAAATATTGATATCAGAAAATAATTGTGAAGAACACTTTGTGGGACATTTAAACTATAGCTATTGATATATACCAGCATTTTCCAAAGAGGCTTTGTACAGAGTGATTCATTCGAAAGAGGCCCTGAATATTCTTGAGCATTCATAACTATCGCTATGATGAAGCAAAAAAAAAAAAAAAAAAAAAAATGCAACATACCTTGATTTATGTGTCTTCGATTGCATTACATGTAATGCTGGAAGTCATCTCTGTTTCCTGGTAAACACATTTCGACGTGCCGCTCCATGATCCTACACATATCGGCATGGATATCACGGTGAATAGGAGCAATTTCACTTTGTATGGTTTTCTTCAAATCTTCACAGTCAGGAAACACCATTTTTCTTCCAAAAGTCACTCTGACATTGCTTAAGTGAAACGCTGACCCAATAGGATCGCATTATGAAGACGTGCTGCTCATTACTGACCACCACCATCCTGATGAGAAGTTGAGTGACTGAGTAAAGGGGTACAGCGTTAAACGACACGATGGACGCCTGGCGCCTCTAATACCGGTCTGACTCAGGGGCATCCTGGCATGTTCGAAGCTCCATATACTAAGGAGTCACATTGTACATTGTTTTGTAACACTAGCCAGTGTTATTACAGAAAAATTTGGGGCCTCTTTTGAATGAATCACCCTGTATACATTTTGCCTTAATTTTCCTGACTTTGCTTTTATTTGAAAACCTTTAGACGTCCAGATGCAAGAAAATACAATTAAATGTCCCTGACTAGTGGTGTAAGAGTTTTTATTTCAAATTTATCACACTTTTTTCATAGTAACTTTTTCATATGTGCAGCATGTGTGTGTGTGTGTGTGTGTTTTTTTTTTTAACCCCACATGTTTATTTCATTATCACATATGCACATATTGGCATGTAGGAAATTTTATTTGTAGGAAATTTAATGAATGTATTAAAATGAATCATTCTTTTCATGTGTACACATTGTTCATATGAAGTTACATGACTACTGTGCGGTCACGTGCAGTTACAGGCTATACCATATTAAAATGCAATTTGTTTGACCTCATTTCTAATGTATGTGGTATAAGGATACATTATTGTGTTTAATCATACAGTTATTTATATTTGTAAGAAAAAAAGGCAAAAAAAAAAAAAAGCTTATCTGGAAACCATTAAAAAGTAGACTGCAGATCTCTGGATAATAGGACAGAAAAAAAAAATAATAATGCATAGCCTCGCTGGAATTTTTCAAGCATCTTGTTTTAATTGGGAATTAATATGAACGCTGTTAATGTCGAAGTCCAGCTGGTATGAAAATCACTCCCTGTCCCACTGAATGTTGTTCGAGTCCCTGTGTGAACATAAGCTCAATACTTCACTACCTCGTCGCATCAGGCCTGGAGACAGATTGTGTGGGAGCATGTCTCACCCAGAGCACATTTCTGGAGTTTAGAGGCTGTGAGATCAGGGTCAGGGGTCATAGATGACATCATCCGTGAGGCGCACTGAATATGCTGTTAATCAAAAATCCTTACGTCATTCCTGATCTTATTGGGGATTACATAAAGCTCTGTTTCACATAGGGAGGGGTTTCGTCTCTCTCTCTCTCTCTCTCTCTCTCTCTCTCTCTCTCTCGCTCGCTCTCAGAGGGAAACCCCCCTCACAAATCACTAGTGTCTGGGAACAGGGCTAATGTAGGGTTACTGCAAAAACAAATGAGATGTCGGGTCAGTGCATGAGCCTTGGCTTTGTTTTGTCGTAAACGTACGTACCTGGATTCAGCATGTAAAAGCCAAATGAGTTTGATGAGACAAGGCTGTGAGTTCATTTGCTTTTTTTTTTTCTGTAGAAATGTACCCATGGGTGATGAAGAAATAAGAAGTAACGAACGGAAAACAGAGTCAGTGGGATGTATTTGGTGCAGATCCAAAAACATGAAATGAATCATAAATGGGGTCAAAACCCAGGCACATTTCTTTTTTTCTTCTTCTTTTTTTTAAGCATGGAAAGCTGAAATGATTAGTTACACCTGGACTATAAACTAGCAGAAGCTAAATATTCATATTTGCTGTATGTAACATGCAAGGATTAATAGATCCTGAACTAAGGGGTGTAAGCAGTAGTTTTGGTGAAAATGTCAAATTTATCAAATGTATCCACTCAGCCATCGGATACCCATTAGCCTGGAAGCTAATGTACTGTATGTATGTAATAGTAAGTAATGAGAGTCTATTCCACAACTTTTTTTTTTCTTTTTTTTTTTTTTAAAGATTCTTGCCAAAATCTATTTACTTTGTTAATAAATAGTTTTGTGTATCATAATTTCATAAGGGCTTTAAACTTTAGGATGACAAAGCTAAAATATTTAGCACACTGCAAAAACAAACAAAAACCAAGATGGCTGTCCAAAATGGCTGCCCTGTAATGATACAGCATTCAACTATATGGGAAACAATGTTTTTGGTTATTTTTACAGATCACTAAACCGCATTAGCACACAACAGTGTTTTTAGATCATTAATGGAACTACTGGATGTCATTTGAGAGCTGACATTTACAGCAAAGGTTTAGGGTCTTTTTGCTAGCAACATTATTCTTGTAGCTTCAGTGCAAAACGTAGCTTAGCAAAATATGTCTCGACACTTCTTGAGGAAAATTGTGCAATTATTATTTTTTATTATTATTACTAGCATAAATACGTGTCATTGATGGGAAAAGAGTTTGTGAAAATAATTAAAAAGGTTAATGCTAAAAAAATAATCTGATTAGCTTTAATATAGTCAGTGATATTATTATTTCAGGTTGAAGCCCACATACTGTACATGTCTGCCTGTCTTTCTGTACAGTAGAACTATCTGTCTAACTTATTAATACAAAGAAATAAAATTTTTTTTTCGTATTAATTAGTTAGACAGATAGACAGATAAGGTAGAGTATCTTACGTCTTGTTTGCGCCTTGAAGTTGTACTTCTTTCCTCTTCAGTCAAATACACTTCCTGTTTGGTAATGGGAGAAATCGAAAAAAAAAATAGATCGGATAAAGATGAACTTTTGCCATAAAACGACTCCAGCGTGTTAAAATTCACTTCTGCACTGATACTTCAGTGGCGAAAATATGAACTAATTCCAGTAAAAATGATCAGTTTAGCTTTTCGAATTAATATCCATTGGTACAGGTGTTTGTCTACATTTGAGCAAGCAGATTATTAGTAGCTTATTTAAAAGTAGATTATTAAAATCACTACATAACTATTCAAAAAAAAAAATTGCTTTTACTTAACATTTTGGTTCAGGTTAAACTTCAGGCAGATATCTAAATACTGCAAAAGTTTCATTAAATTCTGTCTAGTTAGTTTTGCGTGATGCTGTGACAAAATCTGTCTGGAAAGACATACAGACATACAGACAGACAGAAAGTTTTCGAAAACTTTGGTTTTGGTTTCAAATGTGTGAAACGTAATGATCTCATCGAAGGATTGAGTTCTGGCCAATGTAAGGACAAAACCTGTCTTATATACACATTACATGGGTTGCACATGGACTGACAAAAGTGCTAACACAGACCAGGAAGCGTTGTCATGACAATAGTGAAGAAAACAGGAAATAAAACAGGAGGCACACCGGAGCCCTTGGTAGCAACATAGAAGATCTTTGTTTCAGTAACATGAATTAGGGTATGTGCCAGTTTATTACCTCATGTCAACAAATGAGCTCATCAGGTTGGACTGTCATGCTACTCATCTTTCATTTCATGCTAGAGATCTTTCATTTTAAATGTCATCAGTGTTTACATAGAGTCTGAGGCATGTGGGTGTATCTTAATCACCGCCATGACTTCTTGCCTCTTGTGTTCACATCGAGGTTAAGCTATCCACACTCTACATTTCCTGGTGATGTCAGTCGGACCACCCAAGTGCTTTTGGTATTACACATGTAGACCGGAGGTCAAATTATGTTGTTGTTGTCAACTTCAAAATTATTTTAAAAAACAACAACAACAACAACAAAAAAAAAAGAGATCTATCACTGTTAGGTTTGGGGTACAACTGGCTGAGGTAAATTTTTTTGTTAAATTTGGTTAACAAAATCTAATTTAGGAATTTAGCATTTTTCTGTCTAATACATTACAAATATATAGCATATCAGCAGCAAATTGAAATTATAAAGCTCAAAACCTAAAATGGCCCCAAAATATTGACTTATTTAATCATGAACACATGAAAAGTCTTGGAAAGTTTATATAGACTCAAAAAAACCACCACCAACAAAAGGGATTGTGAGAGGTATAAAAAAAAGAATTCAGACATACCTTTCGCATTGTGGTTAGCAGTAATCACAACTCAGCCACATGAAAACAGTGTTATCCAACCAAAGAAATATAGAGCCAGAGACATGACCACATGGTGAAAGAAAAAGAAAGAAAAGACCGCTGGAAAAATACAAAACGCAAACAGACAAGAAAGGAAAAAGGTCCGTAGAGACTAGCAGAATAAAAACTCACATGATATCTTCTTCAGAGATACACACTTTTCGACCTTTTTTCATGACAAATTGATGTGTCTTGTTCGGTTTAAAGAAAATTGTGCTTTTCCTTAGGCTTATTTTTGTTTTGTCTGATTAAATGAGCTACTTCGATCTATGTCTCTATTGTACATCTTTAAGGATAAATAATATTTAATGGACTGTACATTACTGTTTATATAAGGACATATGACCACACAAGGCTTTTGTTTCTGTATGTCGTGAAGAATGAGGTCCAGGAGCAGTGGGATGGAGGATCCTGACAGCGGACACCTTCGAGTCAAACAGCCCAGCAAAGGCTACCAAAAAGACAAGAAGGAAGGACACAGCATTCAGGATATGATTGAGGAAAGTCCCACCATGGAGGAGAAGGAGAAAGAAGAGAAGCTAGAGGATGGTCCTGTACGAGCCACGATGAAGAGATTGCAGAAGCCAGCAGGAGAAAACTGCAGCAAGAAAGCTGGACTGATGCAGCTGTCTAAAGAGGAGCTGCTTCGCCTGCTCAGCATCATGGAGGGAGAGGTGCAGGTAACTTTACATGAATCGTTTTATGTATTTAAACCCTTTAATATGTACTAGCACTAAGCTATACGCTAAGGGAGGAAATGATTTAGCTTGTACAGTAAGTACAGTGTCTACATACGACCTATTTAGATATACTAAGTGCTGCATAAACCACTGTATGATAATGAAACAGCATCAAGCTTTCTACCTCCCTCTTGTGGCCACTTCTGCAAATACACCTTTATGTATTGCAATGAATCCTGTACAATTTTATTACAGTACTATAAAAATAAGAAATAACCTTGTCTACCACTGATAACTTACAAAAGGCAAGGTTTACCAGTGTTTCACTAGTGCTTGGATACCATAAAGTACACTCGCTGAGTGTTCAAGTACAATATCGTAGTCTTCTGTAATGGTCAACCGGTTTTATGCCTTCATTCATGAGACATTTCACCTCAAGTCACGGTTTTTCTTGAACACCCCTAATATTTGTCCCTGGGAAAGTCCACTTTCAGACTAATGAACAATCCTGTCTCTTTATTAATCAGGGACTGTATTTACTAAACATCTCAGAATCCCTCCTATATTTTTCATCCCAAATTAAGTACAATAATCAATTCAATCAATTCCTATAGGAATTGTGTTCAATTAATTATTGTGCTTAATTTGGGATGAAAAATATTTCTACCTCAGAGTAGGACTTAAAAGTTATTTATGCAGCTTCCTACTCTTACTTTCAGCTGGGAGTAGAACTGCTCCTAGGAAAGTGTGTGACGTCACTGTTAACGACACTGAGAGACGCAAAGTAGGCTGCAAATTATACCGGGTGTTATAGTTTTGATAAATCTGCCCATGAACTGTGCTGCTGTAAAATAAAAATTCGATTTTGGACAATGTGGGCTGTGAAAAACCCAAATCATCACTGTTCTACATCTACTTCTTTGCTGTTTCTAAAAAACTCCTAAAAGTAGGACCAAAAATGCTTCACTCTGAGAATTTTTGCCCACTTAGGAGTGATTTCCTACTCTAAGACGCTAAGTAACCACAGGCCCAGAAAGGTTTTAGGAATTGTCGTGAGATGTTTAAAGATCGGTTTATTCCAATTAAAAAAGTTAAGCAAATATGAGTCATATTAACAGCTACACTTTCTGATGCATACATTTTCTTTTCTTACATATACATATAATATCCATGTACAAATTCTTACATATCCATATAATACTGCTATAGCTAACAAGTGTTAAAAACAAAGTGTTAATGTCACCAACTGACCTGAAACAAGGTGCAAAGAATAAAGGTAATGTATTAAGACGGAAGAGAGCCAATACTAAACATTAGAACTGGGTTTTAAGTCCTAGGTTTCAAGAGCTCTATATACACATACAGTATGTGCACAAAGCAATCATTCTATGAGTGTGAAAACAATTGTTAGACTTACCCTATAGCACCATAACACCTTAACACAAACACACACATGCATGGCGAATAAGCGGAAGGTATATATTCTGCATATGCAACTCTTGAAGGTTGTTACACATGAGCATGCAGCATTTTTTATTTTTGCAAAAAAAAAAAGTTCATATCTTTATGATGCCAATATTTATCCAGAATTATTATTATTGGAATAAACTGAATAATGTTCATAAAATAAATATGTACCGATGGAGTCTGTGATTGATTGATTGTTTAATCTGGTTGATTTGACAGATTCTCTGTACTAATCCACCTTAAACTCTACTACAATGGCCTTTACCAACGATCATATTCACAGCGGTTTGTCTGATTTGTCTGTGCAGGCTCGTGAGGATATTATTCACATGCTGAAGACTGAAAGGACACAACCCGAGTCCCTGGAGGCTCAATATGGATCAGCTGTCCCTGTAACACCTCTGCAGGCGCTACAGAGAGACAACATGCTCACCTGTAACAGGACGTGTGGGAGTGATGTCTATGAGATCCCCATGATGGAGGTTAGAGACTCTAAATTGATGAGTGCATCTCAATCAGCATGATGTCATTAAAAAGTATTGAGACCAAAGTAGCCTTCAATGTTTTAATGACATTCCCCAATTGGGCTCTCACTCACTCACTCACTCACTCACTCATTCACTCACTCATCGTCTATACTGCTTTATCCTGTATTCAGGGTTGCGGGCACAGGAGACTTACATGTAGGGCACAAGGCGGGGTACACCCTGGACAGGGCACAGGGCACACACTCTCAGCCAATTAGGGAACGCCAATTAGCCTAATCTTTGGACTGTGGGAGGACTCGAACCCACAGTCTAAAGGCGCTACACAACCGTGCCGCCCCAAACTGGGCAGCGGTGGCTCAAATATTAAAAGCTCTGAGTAACCGGTAGGAAGGTTAGGGGTTCAAGCCCCAGGACCGCCAAGCTGCCACTGTTGAGCCCTTGACCATGGTCCTTAACCCTATCTACTCCATGGGCGCTGCATCCTGGCACTCTGACCACAGCTTCCTAACTGGGATATTCACCGTACTGTAAGGTATATGTGACAAATAATTGAATCTTATTAATTAAATCTTACATTTTAAAATAATGGCAATGAAATTACTATACAACAATCAATATTTAGTATGAAGTTCATTTTTCTTTAAAATCCGCCAGGTCCGGCTGGACGTAAAGTCAAAAAAGACGTCTGCAGTACTCTGGTGTCACTCGCTCAATCCATTTTTGCGCAGACGTGGCTTCACATTTGTTCCATCCATAAACTAAACCAGCTGATTCTAGGTAGCACAACTCTTCAGCCAGATAAGCGAGAACTAATTAGTGACATCAACTGTTTGGTGCACAGGCAGAACTAGAATACATGGCACATGTTGTCTTAATACTTTCAGCCACTGTAAACAGCAACTGTACCAGTTATCATGACTATTTCCAGATGGGTTAGGTGTACACTCGAAACGTTTTTACTCCAAAGCAGTTTAAACAATATTGCTGGAACAGGAGTCACTTGGACGCTCATACCTGCACTGTAGGTTCCCCTAATGGATAAATGGATTAAAATGATCGATTTAGATATGCAGTTCACCTTTAGGTCACATTTATTCACATTCACATCCCGTTGCCCAGCAGATAGGGTTTTCACATTAGTGTGTGGAAAATCTCTCCAACCCTCTTTGAACTAATATGAATATGAACTCTGTGATGTAAAGCTGGACCGTCTGGAGGAGAAGCACAGAGAGACATACAGAAGGATGCTTGAGCAGCTCCTGCTGGCTGAGAAATGCCACCGTCGCACAGTTAACGAGCTGGAATGTGAGAAGCGCAAACATGTCGACTTCATGAACAAGAGCGATGACTTCACCAACCTGCTGGAGCATGAGCGTGAGAGGTGAGGAGACTGTGTGTGTGTGTGTGTGTGTGTGTGTGTGTGTGGGTGTGATCGCACAATGTTCTCACTCAGAGAAGGGAGCCTTGTTCCATATCACATCATTTACTAAAATCTCAGGAAACACATTGAGGGCAAGCACATGTACACAATGACGTTGAGTGATGACAAATAAAACACGAGCAAACATCATCAAGATCAAACACATAAAAAAAAAAAAAAGAAAGAAAAATTTTTTTTTGGGTAATGCTACACTCACCACACACAAAGCATGATTTGTGATTAAATATTTATGTAAGACTTTATATCAAGGTTGTCTTCTTAAGGACTACGTAACACACTCATAAGCATTGAATTATTTCTTTTATACAAAAATGAGTGAGATTATATAAACAGGTTTTTCCAGAATGATGTGAGGCATAATTTAGGAAATGTCTTGCATACAGTATATATTGGAGAAAATGTGTAAACAGTAAGACACTTGGCGACGTGCAAGATGTTTACTACACTTATACAACAGCAGTTTGCGAACAAGGTTTATAGTATCACTATCATGTCTTTGTTAGATATAAGCTATAAAGAATCATATTCCCTCACCAGCATCTATTTTTTGTTCAACGTTCTCTGTCCAGAAATCTTACAAACAGTTTGAAGGCAATGAAGTTGAAGGCTGTTTCCACAAATGTGAGCAGTATTGAGGCGTGTGATGAAATTTCCCATGAACGAAGTCGTAAAGCAGGACACTTTTTACAGGAATAAACTTCGAGCACAGGACAGTGATGGGAGTCGTAGCTGTATTAAAACATTTTAATGGTGCAAGCGTTTTACGAAAGGGAAAGAAGTGAATGACGATCCCAGTCGACGTGGCTCAGGGACCAGTGCAGTTGTTCATGCAACAAATAAAACAACTGATCGTTGAAAATGGACAGATAATTTGTCGCCGACTTCGTCTGTGTGTTGGAACTGTACACGCAATCATCCACAAAACACCACTTGCACAATTTAAACATGTTTGGGCCATTCCCGGGAGGGCCAGCGTCTCTGACGTGAAGCAGGCAGTTCGATCATGGCCCTGGCGTACTGGGAAAATCTCAGCACCTTCTACCTTGATAAGAGACGCAAAGTAGGCTGCAAATTATAGTGGGTGTTGCTGGGAAAAACCCAAATCATCACTGTTGCAAAGCTACATCTTTACTGTTACTAAAAAAAATCCTACTCCTAAAAGTAGGACCAAGAAATGCTTCACTCTGAGAATTTTTGCCCACTTAGGAGTGATTTCCTACTCCGAGACCTTAAGTAACCACAGGCCCAGAAATGTTTTAGGAATTTTCCTGAGATGTTTAAAAATCGCTTTTTATCACAATAAAAAAAGTTAAACTAATATGAGTCATATTAACAGCTACACTTGCTGACATTACATTATGTACTCAGTACATTTTCTTTTCTTCTTTTAAATTCTTACACATCCATGTACTGTAAAGCTGCTATAGCTAAACAGGTGTTAAAACACTGAATGTCACCAACTGACCTGAAACAAGGTGTAAAGAATAAGGGTACTGTACCAAGAAGGAAGAGACATGATACAAATTGATGACACGATCAAAAGTCCTGGTTTGACTTGAACACCCCTTATATGTTAAAAGAAATATTGCAGCAAATTTTGCAATATTTATCTCACTCACACATCTTCTATAGCGCTTTATTCTGTATTCAGGATCAGGCGGGGTGCACAGGATCTGCACAGGGTGCCAATCCATCGCAGGGCACACACACATGCACTCACACACACTGTGGGCAATTTGGGAACACCAATTAGCCTAATCTGCATGCCTTTGAACTGTGGGAGGAAACCGGAGTACCCGGAGGAAACCCACCAAGCACAGGGAGACCATGCACAGAGAGACGGGACTCGATCCCGGAACCTTGAGGTGCGAGGCGACAGTCCTAACCACTACACCACCTTCAGTATTTAGCTGCTTCAAAATAGGATAACTACAGTACTACACTGACATATTTCTTTTTCGCTTCATTCTTAACACTTATGAAAGATAATTTCCAAATCATAAAGTTTATAACAAGTTCATAATGACCCACTTATACCAGCTCTCCTAAAGTTTCGAACATTACTACATATCCTCCATGCATTAACGCTATGGAAAAAGTGCCTAACGATTCTAAATGCTCACGGATACTGTAGATGTTTGTGTCTGTGTGTGTATATGTGTGCTACAATGTCCTTATTTCACTAACATCAAAACACATGCATTTGCTTTTATGAAAAAATGAGGTCATATTGCTATTACCGAAACAAGTTTTAAATAAATTGTCATGCATTATTATAAGAATATGTTGCCAATATTTAAAATGACCTAATGTTATAAGAGAATCCAGTTTCAGGCCATGCAGATGTTTGTACATTATTTACTGCATATGAGTCATTTATGAGGTCTTTATTTTCTCTCACAGTAAAATAAGTTGCTTTACTTCATAAAAATATCTCCGGTCATCTTACATATACTATATGATGAGCTGGTCATTTACTGTACGGTCATTTATTATTATTTTTTTTAAAAAAGTTTGATTATACTGTATGCCTATGCATATACAGCACTGTGCTGTGAAGTTCTTATGGAGTCAGCCTAAAGTTTTAGCAATCCTTGGAAAGCTGCAGTTTATTCCAGCACTGTATGTTACCGTTAACTTTCCCAGGTCAGAAATGAATCATCGGGCTAGAATATACACCACACACTGTCTCCATAAACATGTCTGGTTCAGATTTAGTGTAATCACACAAAGACTGCCACACAGCAGCACATGAAGGAGAAGAGCACAGAATGAACCAAATGGCCTGTCTTTTTTAGCCGCTCACATGAGGAGTGAGTTCTCCTAAATTAGTGCTGATTAGTCATGCAGAAGTCAACACTCGCAAGAGAGCGAATTAGTCCGAATCAACAAATGACACCAATGGCAGATCGAAAATGCAACTATATATTAGTTTGTATATTAGATGCCATAGTGACCTGCAGCCAATTATTACGTTTCCTAATATGAATTTATAGTGATGTCGTGCATTATAGTACATTGTGTACACGAGGCTCAAACAATAGTTTTCAACAGTTTTTCCCTCACCAGTTAACAAAATGACTACAGTGCTTCTCACTGCATTGTGATTTTTTTCTTTCTACCAGCTGAGAATTGTACAGTAAGTGAAATGTCCCCAGCTCGGAAATGGCCCAAGCACCGTATTGGTGCTGATTAAATCTTTTATGTTATACATGTAATACAGGACATTTATGCGCCAAAGAAGCTACTTCTAAATATTATACGACATGAAAGTGACCAATCATGCTTCCCTAAAAATTTTTTAAGTTGTAGCCATTTTGGAGAGGTGACGTTATACGTGCCCTAAAAATGGACACCTTTTCAGTGTCATACTGTCTCACTTCAAAGTATAATAATATAAAATGGTAATTATTCATATTTCTTCATGTGCATTGATACTAAAATGAGCATAAGCTTCTAAGACCTGTAAAAAATTGTTGCTTAAATAGTTTTTCGTTAAAAACTCAAAAAATAAATAAATAAAAATCTGTAGTGTCCATAACCATGTCAAATTCATGTTGCAATATGGTAACAATTTAGCTTTTTTTTTTTTTTTTTTCATAATAAACTTTCTCAGGTTTATGTCTTTTCATGTGAAATCGAAACTGCCCAAGTTTCATCTGAATGACAATTAAGATCCTTGTAAGATTTGTATTTAAAAAAAAGTTACAGACACTACATGAGAGGGCATGAAATTGTATTAAGCAATTTTTTTATCTGATAAAAATATAAACGTGTATGCATATTAACAAAAAACAAAGCATGGATCAGGAGATTAATGCGCATTAAGAATACTGCAAAATGGCGTAATATATGATCCTTTATATTCATTTTTTAGACAATTTTAAGCACCAGTGCCATGTTTTGGTCGAAAGGAACGCAGCATACACATTCAGTAGGCATTTGACAGATGTGCCATTCAACACTAGAATACTCACGAAGATTAGAGAACCCTCATACTGATTAGGGAAGAAGATGCTCAGTCACCTCCAACAGTACATATGTATTTAAAAGGACAAACTTAAATCGTATTGTCTTACAAATATATATTCCTCTATGGTAATTTACATTATGATAAATAAACATGCATAATTGTGTCACTTTGTCTCCTACACTGTAGCTGCTGTGTTATATGTAGGTTTTTAGTAACTATTAATATGTATATACTGTATCTACAGTATCTACTAATAAGCAAGCCTGAGCCAAGAGAACGCATGAGGAAGAAACTTCATACTGTAGGCAGTTATAAGAATGTGACTGCATATACAGTCTATGAACCCGATTCCATTGGTATCTTGGTAACAATGACATTTTGATGTTTCATGATTACAGAAATTCTCAGGAAGTCACTAGAAATCAGTCAGCCATCCAGTTTTCCACTGCAGCAGGAAAGAGAATTATAGCTCGTAGACAAATGAGAAGCTGGAATAAGAATATACTTTGTATTAATTGATGAAATGAAGATATGGTTTATGCTCTTTCAGTGATTCACAATCTGCTCAGGTGGAATATCCTTTTAATGCACTGGTCATCTTTTCTCTAATACACCTGAATACTGTAATGAAGTCTACCTGCACAATGACGAGTCCCCCTTTTGAGTCTGTTTCCTCTCAAGGTTCCTTCCACATGTCAGGGAGGATCCACCCCCCCCCCCCCCCAACCCCCCGCCCCCCCGCCACTGTCTGTAAAACTCCTCTGTCTATTGTTAAGCGCACTATGCAAATGAAAATTGAATTGAACTGCAGTGCTAGTCTTTAGCAGACACAGACGTTTGAACCTGAATGAAGCACAGATGCTGATTCTTGACTATTTAGTGGGTCCCGGTCCTGGTCCGGGGGACTTCTCTTGTTTTTCCTGTCGGTACACCCGATCAGCTGATTAACAGGCTGGACTGACTGAATTTGTCATTAATGTGGCACGGTAGCACGGTCACCATCTCCAGGGTCCGGGTTCGATTTCCGGCCTCGCATGGAGTTTGCATGTTGCTTGGTGGATTTCCTCCGGGTGCTCCGGTTTCCTCCCACACTCCAAAGACATGCAGATTGAGCTATTTGCCGTTCCCAAGTTGGATGTGAACGAGCATGCGAGGCTGTGCGTTTGTGTGTGTGCCCCCCCACCATGGGTCGGCACCCCAGAATAAAGCAGTATATAAGACGAGCGGGGGGTGGTGAGTGTTCGAACAGGACGAACGCTGCAGTGTGCAGCACAGGGAAACTCCAGGCACAGTTTTGAGAACCACTGGACTACATCAGCACACCAGAGAAGTGCTGTTTCTCATTAACTGTGGCAAAGCTATGTTTATACTCTATTTGGATAAGCAGCACACACAACTGAGCAACCTGAGCATCATGCCTCTGTGTTCACATTCTCGAGGCCTGACATGTTGGGACATATGCTTTATTATATTCATGGCCCGATCTGATAAAACCCATACAGAAGACGATAGCTATCGGACTCCCTTGTGTGCTCACCATGAAGGCATGACGGAGCTCACATGCACACGCTGATCTCATCTCGTCGCGTATTACATGCACAATTTCCTCCGAGTTTTGACAACTCGTTGCATGTCTCAGGATATGAATGTAAAGGTTTTTGTTCTGGTGTTAAAATGCCAGATTTCGATTGCCGTCAGTGTGAAAGCATGTGGAGATGAGATGAGAACAGATTAAAGATTTTTTTTTTTTTTTTTTTTTTTCCCTGCAGAAACCTGGTTACAGTCTTTCATTCATTTAGAAGCTTGGAAATGAGTTCCTATTACAGCTTAATCTAATTATCCAATTTATTTGTGGTGGTATTTCTTGGAAATGTGCGATGGCAGAAAGTCACATTAAGCTTCTACCACATGCCTGTGTTATAAAATGCTTGTTGCTCACATTAAAGGGGCACTTAACTCACGCCAAGGGTATTCACAGCAGTTTATGGAAAGTTGACATGGTGACCCTGCTAACTGGGGGGGGGGGGGGGGGGGAAAATCTCCAAAACACATGTATCTGCTTTTCACATGCTATAAAACTTTAACTTACTAACCCTGGTCTGTCTGAGAGCTTTTTTTTGTTTGTTTTGTTTACAGTGTAATGGTAATCAGTTTGACTGATAAATTATGGGGGAATCATACATATACATATACACTGTTTGAGCTATTAAACGGACACATGCTGTGTTTGTATACTGTACATTCACTCAGTTGAGTTCTCCGTTAATGTATTATGCGTTTATTTAGAGCAAGTAATCTGTGGTTTTATGGCTTTTACAATATTCAGCCAGAAGCCTATAAAGCCGTGTGGATATGTAGCCCGCTCTGATTTATATATGAAACTGGGATGGCTTATAATGTGTTGTACAGTATACTCATTAGCATCCCCCTCTCGTGGGATAGACTTTAAATCATTTTCCAGTGTAAGGTTATCAATTTAAGAACTTCGTGGTATGCTAGGGTAAATCATGATGATTCAATATAGGTAATAGAAAAATGTACGTAAAAGTAATGGTTTATTAAAAGTAGGGCGAAGAATTATTATTGTTGTTGTTAGCCTTTCGGCTGCTCCCATTGAGGGGTCGGACCAACTGAGCGGCGCAACAACTCGGCACAGGTTTTACACCGGATGCCATTTCTGATGCAACCCTCCCATTTTATCCGGGCTGGGGACTGGCACTGCATCCAGTGGCTGGGGTTTGGGCATTGTCTGGGAATCGAACCCGGGCATTACGCATATGATCCATAAATAGCAAAACGGAACACTACATTACAGTAGGTATGTCTGTCAAATTTGTTATGCTCACGGACATGGGAACGAATACTTATACTGAAGCTAGACACTAAACGCAAATTGTCCAACATTACACTATATTTATACTGTTTTGCATATTTGCTACATACATTGCGTCAGAACCATGGTTTCTAAGACACAAAAAAATGGTTCATCAATACATTTCTGCATATATACAGTAGTTCACTCTTTTAATTGGCAGGTCTCTCTCTCTTTTTTGTAAAAACAAAAAATCAGCCTTGAAATGTGCAATTATGAAACCATTTGCACCAGAGGTATACTTGACTAGCTGTCAAATATAGTATCTGGTCATGTTTGCGCAGTTGCAGTTGCCCTTTCGGACCCCGTTTCTCACATCGCCTCATGCCCCGTCTCAGCGCTCATCTTTCAGCAACGTGTGAGCACATTCCTCTCCGATCCGCTCATCTCAGAAATGCATCGCAGGTGATGTCATACGGACCCCTCAGCACCTGCGATTGGTTAGCAGGGCACTAAGTGGAAAGGCCCACCCTGAACAATAAAACTTATTGTGTAGGCAGTTCCAACTGGGAGTCCTGACTTGCCACTGTCCCTCTGCATCAGACTGATCAGATTATTTCATATTTAACACAGGGTGAGCTTTCCCTTTCTTCACACACTGCAACATTTTCCAAATAAAGGACCCTTCTATTATACTTCAAATGCACTTCTAATGTTACAACCCCCTCCTTTTTAAAAATGACATAATCATTTCCTGATGGAGGTTATGCCTAGAGCTGTGTTTAAAAGGAACTTCATTAATAAATTCCCATCAGCCTTGTATTTTAGCCTGGTCACATTCCTTTAGCTGATGTCATTGTTTATTTTAGGCCATAAATTCAAACTGGATGATTTCAAAATCTGTTATCTGGCTACATCCTGACGGTTCTGAGCTTGTCTTCAGAACTGCTGTAAACTAATCAGAACCGTCCGGCCATCTAAAGCATGTTTTCAGACGAGAGAAAGGTCGGAGTGTACATTTTCATCTAAGATCGGGGATTACATCATCTTTGTGGTATTTGAACGGTCTCAGCGTCTGGACTATAGTAGTCATAGCTTTTTCCGAAATTGTGTGTATTTCGCCTAAATATTTATCTTAAACCAGTGAATACCTTTACATTTGCTGGAATACCTCCAGCAAATGAAGAACTTCATGCAGCGAGCTACTTAGATCAGACTTTACACAGGGGTTGTATAGTTTTCTCAATCTCGTCACCTTTGCCAGTGGTATTTCAGAGTAACAGGGTTGAAGTAGATAGAGAACGAATCTGGCATCGCTCCTTCAACAAAACAAAACTGTTCCTTTGCATTGTTGTCCTGTCTCCATGGAAACGTTTAGTCATGACGGAGAAAGGAAATATTTGGGTCATGCCAGACTCCTGGTTAGTATGCTGTGTGAACTGTGAATCCTTGCCATTTTTAAGTACTTTGACCACTTGGCACTTTGACCGATTGTTGTCCTGTCCATTCCCTGAGAAAACATCCTGACTTCATTCTAAGCAAACAGCGAAAAGAGACTGAGGACAGACTTGGTGAGAAATGGCCCCCCTCCCCGTATCAGTCTCCTCCTCCTCTGCCCAAACAAGGGTAGAACAATTCTGTGCCTTATATGGGAGGATGATATCACCAGCGAGTGGAGCAGTGCCTTTGCACACAGCGTTCACCTTTCATTTTGCAACGATGATATGTTTGGAATGTGATGGCTAATCCTGCAGGGAGCATGGTACTTTTATTCAACCCTGCAGAAGTCTTAACGGCTCTCGACGACAGGCACAGCTGAAAACCCATTAGATATGGACTCACATGGAACACATCACGGTTAGCGGGTGAGTTTGAAATCTGTTTAGAATCTGACAGACGTTGAGGATTTTGAACACACCGGTTGGGAAAGCTTGGCATTTTCAGTGATCTAGTGATCTTTGACACCAAGTACGTTTTTAGGATTAAGGGTCTCTCTCAAGTCTAATGGGGTCTGGGGCACTTGTAGTGGATTTATTGTGCTGACTTAAAGGTCCCCTGCAGAGCCGAGGCAGTGTAAACATTTACCACCTTCATGGATGGTTGCTTTTTAGGTGCTCCTGACTTCAAGGCACGTATAATAGTACCAGGGGTTTAGAAACGTTTCATGGCATGTTACTTTGTACAGTCTTAAAGTGCTGCGATCACGTAAACATGTGAAACGCATTAATCTGTTGTCAGAGACAGTCACACGAGGGTTCTAACCCTCTCTTTGTTCTATGCTGTCATACGTTTTTTTGCTACTCTGCTTTGCATCCTACTAGCATTTCGCAGTGATGTTATTTAGGCATCTGTTCGGCTTTTCACAGGACTAACATATGTGGCTTCCCCTTTATCAGGTGAACAACTGAAATATTGGAAACAAATATTGTGAGAAAGACCAATCAATGTTCTTTTCTCTGTTAATCAGTGCGTCGTTTCTCTTCATCTCTATTGGTAGAAATTTGAATTCTATTCCCTTTATTCTGTTTTTTTGCGCAGGCTAAAGAAACTGTTGGAGCAGGAGAAGGCATACCAAACTCGTAAAGACAAGGATCACAGCAGGCGGCTAGAAAAAGTCAGAGAAGAGCTGGTGAAACTGAAGTCCTTCGCTCTGATGCTGGTAGATGAGAGACAGCTTCACATCGACCAGATTGACCAGCAAAGCCAAAAGATCACGGACCTCAACAAAATGTTGCAAGAGAGAGATCAGAATCTGGAAATTGTCACCAGCAAGTACAAAGACGACAGTCAGAGGATTCAGAAGTTGGAAGCGGAGTTAGAGCATAAAGCTGCAAAATTTTTACAGGAACATGAGGACATGACGGCCAAGCTCTCCAGTCAGGAGTCCCAAAACCGACAGCTACGCACGAAACTGGCCGGTCTGTCTCTGAAAATCGAGGAGCTGGAGGAAAGTAACAAAGCACTTCAGAAATCCGAGGAGGATCTGCAAGAGTTAAGGGATAAAATCAGCAGGGGAGAATGTGGAAACTCAAGCATTATGGCTGAGCTTGAAACGCTCCGCAAGAGAGTGCTGGAGATGGAGGGAAAAGACGAGGAGATCACCAAGGCAGAAGCACAGTGCAAGGAGCTGAGGAGGAAGCTTCAAGATGAGGAGAGTCACAGTCGTGAGCTGAAACTTGAAATCGAGAAGTTGCAGAAAAGGATGGCAGGCTTGGAGAAACTTGAGGTAACTTTTAATGTGAGCAAATCCGCATGTACGCAACTCCATGTAAGCCTAGAACGGGAGAAGAACTTCACAAAGAACTTAACCAAGGAGCTGGAAACTGTTAAAAATCATGTTAAAGAGCTCCAGTGTGCTGAGTCGAGGCTTGAAAAGGCAGAAAGTAGCTTAAAAGATGATTTGACAAAACTAAAGTCATTTACTGTAATATTAGTGGATGAGAGAAAGAACATGGCAGAAAGAATTAAGCAAGAGGAGCAAAAGAGCGAAGACATGAGCAAGCTGTTTAAGGCTGAGCAGGGCAAGGTCATGGAAACCACAGAGAAGCTGATTGAAGAGAGCAAAAAGCTTTTGAAACTGAAGTCGGAGATGGAAATGAAAGTGTCAGCCCTTACAAAGGAGAAAAATGACCTAAGAACTAGACTTGCATGTGAAGAAGAGAAACAAAATGATCTCAATGCAAAGGTCAACCTAATGCAAAAGAGGGTGGAGTGTTTCGAGGAGGCTGAAAGAAAATCTAGAAGCAGAACTGATGTAGACAAGACAAGATATACTGACGAAGACAACAAGGTCAAAGAGCTAACAGAGGAGATTGACAGGCTGAAGAATCGTTTGAAGCAGCTAGAAGTTGTGGAGGGTGACTTAATGAAGACAGAGGATGAATATGATATGCTTGAAAAGAAGTTCAGAACAGAGCAGGATAAAGCCAATGTCCTGTCTCAGCTCCTGGAGGAAATGAAGTCGCAGATTGCCAAAAACAAGGCCATTGAAAAGGGGGAGGCTGTAAGTCAAGAAGCTGAATTAATATTGAGGTGCAAGATGGAGGAGGCCAAAACCAGAGATTTGCAGGCGGATGTCCTGGCTCTGAAGGAGAAGATCCACGAGCTGATGAACAAGGAGGATCAGTTATCTCAACTTCAGGTTGATTACACAGTTCTAAAGCAGAGGCTCATCGATGAGCAGGAAAGAAAGAAAAGTATGAGCCAACAGATCCTAAACCTCACCAAAGATTTAGAGGCGACTAAACGATACAGCAGAGCGCTAAGGCCAAGCATGAATGGAAGGAGAATAGTGGATGTTCCTCTTACATCCACAGCTGTCCAGACAGATGAACTTGCTATTGAAGCTTTTGAAGAAGAGACTCCAGCTGTATTCATAAGAAAATCTGTCTTGGAAGAAAATCATGTGATGAGCAATTTGAGGCAGAAAGGGATGAAAAAAACAGCAGTGCTGGACCGTTATCCACCTGCAGGTACAGACCTAAGTATGAAAAAATCATTGATTCCCTGGATGAAGAAAAAAGAAGCTAGTGCTGATGCACAGGCTTGCTTTGACAAGTTGACTTATAAAGTTAATGGAGATGCGTCACCTCAGCCACCAGAATTAACCATGTCACAAAAACCAGGCCAGCCGCTGCATATAAGGGTGACTCCAGATCATCACAACAGCACTGCCACACTAGAGATCACAAGTCCTCGTGCTGAGGACTTCTTCTCAAGCACCACAATTATCCCAACTTTAGGGCTGCAGAAGCCACGGATCACCATAGTTCCTAAACCTACTACTGCGTCACCAAAGGGCAGCTATGACATAATGGACAGGACCAAGTCTCCAGTGACAATTACGACCATTTCCCGAGCGAAGTCCCCAGAGGGGAGCAAGGTCTCGTACCCTGATTCTCCAAGCTCTCCTGTCTCGGTCATCACCGTTAGCACAAGCCCAGTGATGCAGGCGCCTGTCTCTCCAGAATTCCAGGAGACCTCAAGCATGGGCAGAGCAGTGTTTAAAGTGACTCCGGAGAAGCAGACGGTGCCAACACCAGTCCGCAAATACAACTCCAACACTAACATCATAACAACAGAAGATAACAAAATTCATATTCACCTAGGGAGCCAATTCAAGAGGTCTCAGGACTCTGGAAGCAGTCCCACAGTCACAGTAAGGCCTCTGAATGTATGCACAGAGAGCAAGGAGACGCCCACTACCGAGACTCTCCTGCGTTCCCCGCGACAGTCCGCATCTTCAGGGAAAGCCACACCTGGCAAGATGACCAGTAGCATCACCATTACCCCTATCACGTCTGCTCCTTCCAGGCCAACCCAGTCTGTGGTGAGTGACCGTGCAGCACATACGGAAAATGTCATCCCTTGATCCACTTGTTTGATGTTAGTTATTTAGCAATTCATAAACATGTGTGACTTTGTGAACCTAAACAACATAATCTTCTACATTACAGTTGCTTCTGAATTGTTTCAAAATGATATCAGGGGGTGTCTGTTCCCTAGATAGATCTCTGTCCAGGTATAGATAAGTGCAATACATTACCTAACATGTGACTTTTAACTAACCCCGGAATGACCTGTTATGCCAATTCCACCAAAAATGAGTGGAGTTCCTTTCTTCGATTGTTAAAATTGTTTACTTGCCACAGACTGCCTGATCCCTCCTACTTAACCATGAAGTTGGCCTGAATTATTTTCTAGCACTCACTGTAGCATTAGCTAGTCTACATGTGTGAGCAGATGCAAGCTAACATCGCTAGCATATCCTGGCACAATAAGACCCACTACTAAAACAAGCACAACAGCTTATCGAGAGCTGGACCTTAGAGAGATGGTACACACGTGGACAAAATTGTTGGTACCCTTCGGTCAATGAAAGAAAAACTCACAATGGTCACAGAAATAACTTTAATCTGACAAAAGTAATCATTTAAAAAAATTCTATGAATGTTAACCAATGAAAGTCAGACATTGCTTTTCAACCATGCTTCAACGGAATTATTAAAAAAAATAAACTCATGGAACAGGCCTGGGCAAAAATGATGGTACCCCTAGAAAATACTGAAAATAATGTGACCAAAGGGACATGTTAATTCATGGTGTGTCCACTAATTAGCATCACAGGTGTCTACAATCTTGTAATCAGTCAGTGGGCCTATATATAGGGCTCCAGGTAGTCACTGTGTTGTTTGGTGACATGGTATGTACCACACTCAACATGGACCAGAGGAAGCGAAGGAAAGAGTTGCCTCAGGAGATTCGAAAGAAAATTATAGACAAGCATGTTAGGCTATAAGACCATTTCGAAGCAGATAGATGTTCCTGTGACTACAGTTGCACATATTATTCAGAAATTTAAGATCCATGGGACTGTAGCCAACCTCCCTGGACGTGGCCGCAGGAGGAAAATTGATGACAAATCAAAGAGACGGATAATCCGAATGGTAACAAAAGAGACCAAAAAGACTTCTAAAGAGATCCAAGGTGAACTTCATGCTCAAGGAACATCAGTGTCAGATCGCACCATCCGTCGTTGTTTGAGCCAAAGTGGACTACATGGGAGATGACCAAGGAGGACACCATTGTTGAAAACAAATCATAAAAAAGCCAGACTGGAATATGCCAAACTACATGTTGACAAGCCACAAAGCTTCTGGGAGAATGTCCTATGGACAGATGAGACAAAAATGGAACTTTTTGCCAAGGCACATCAGCTCTATGTTCACAGATGGAAAAATGAAGTATATCAAGAAAAGAACACTGTCCCTACTGTGAAACATGGAGGAGGCTCTGTTATGTTCTGGGGCTGCTTTGCTGCATCTGGCACAGGGTGTCTTGAATCTGTGCAGGGTACAATGAAATCTCAAGACTATCAAGGGATTCTAGAGAGAAATGTGCTGGCCAGTGTCAGAAAGCTGGGTCTCAGTCGCAGGTCATGGGTCTTGCAACAGGACAATGACCCAAAACACACAGCTAAAAACACCCAAGAATGGCTAAGAGGAAAACATTGGACTATTCTAAAGTGGCCTTCTATGAGCCCTGACCTCAATCCTATTGAGCATCTTTGGAAGGAGCTGAAACATGCTGTCTGGAAAAGGCGCCCTTCAAACCGGAAACAACTGGAGCAGCTTGCTCATGAGGAGTGGGCCAAAATACCTGCAGAGAGGTGCAGAAGTCTCATTGACAGTTACAGGAATCGTTTGATTGCAGTGATTGCCTCAAAAGGTTGTGCAACAAACTATTAAGTTAGGGGTACCATCATTTTTGTCCAGGCCTGTTCCATGAGTTCATTTTTTTAAATAATTCCGTTGGAGCATGGTTGAAAAGCAATGTCTGACTTTCATTGGTTAACATTCATAGAATTCTTATTTATTATTACTTTTGTCAGATTAAAGTTATTTATGTGACCATTCAGAGTTTTTCTTTCATTGACCGAAGGGTACCAACAATTTTGTCCACGTGTGTAGTTGCACATGTCACATGTTAAACACAAAGTTTGTAGATATTGACATAGTAATCAGGCTTTTGGAACTTGTTGCTGTTTAAAGCATCAGAGTATTTGTAATACAGTGGATGGCCATCCTTTTCTACTGTACTGTGTTGGAACATATACATAAAATAATTCCAAATTGTTTTCAAATAAATGGAGGTAAATTCGTACATGCAATGAATGGGCTGGCCATCTTTCTATCAGTTAAAACTTTTTGGGCTTTAGTGAAAGGAATGGATTTGAGCAGCTGTGTTTCAGGCTTGTAAATGAAATGTAAAATGATACGTTGCATAGTATACTGTTCGCCACCTGATTATCACAAGAGTCACATTACAACATTTGCAATCAACATTTTGGTGACAAAACTTGTAAGAAATTTGCTGTAATTTTTTTTGACCAATATCCTTTTTTCTTTTTTTTTTTTTTTTTTTTTCCATTTCCAGTCCGGGACGGATGTGCAGTCAACTCGGTCTTGCTCGACAACACGAATCCCTATGTCAAAAGGTATGAAACCAAGCAAAACTGTAATGGGTCTCACTGCAGTATCCAGGATAGAGCCTAGAGCAGAAAGCCAGTCAATGAAAATTGAAGTGAGGAAGTCTGCAGTGATCAGCTCAGTGTCCACAGCGAGTGGCAAGAGCTGAGTGTCTGGCACTCTTTAATAGCTTGATTGATCCATGCACTACAGAACCACTGAAGCACCTGGTTAGTTTCAAGTAAATCGAAATCCATGAGGACTCTCTATTGAAGCACTTGCAGATACCAGATACCATTAATATCATCTCTGTGTTAAAAAATGTGATTGTGTTTTAAAATTCAAACATACGGTATGGAAAGTATACAGTATGTATATAGTGTTGTGTATACATACTAGCTAATGTATATAGATAGTGTTGACACTTGGACATACTGAACATACTTCTTTTTTTTTTTTTTTTTTTTTGCTTGAATCGTTTCCCCCTCTAGAGGACAGAGTTAGGCTACTAACCCCTTCGCTGGGTTTTGGTTTTCTTTATTGTGTACTCATTTTTTTTTTATTCATGCTTTGTTTTGACATATTTGCTAGTGGAGGTTGTCCCCCAATATATATATATATATTTAATATAATCTGTTGTCTTTGATTCACTTGCATCAAGCCTAAATAAATGGAAAATTGTCATCACCCAACCTCAAAACATTGCCTTTTGTTGTCATGTAATTTTCATGTGTAACGAGTTGCCATTGTTATTTGCATAAGACCTGCACTAGGAAACCCCCATTAGGTATTCCATGCTGCAATCCATCATGCTTTATTAATCGTCTCATCTGCATAAACAGACATTGCACCATAAAATGCTTCACTGTGCATGCAGCACTTATCTAGAAGACCAAATGTGTTGACTATTGGGTTATTAAGAGATAGTGAAAGATCTAAATGAGAGGATTGGAAGAAATGAATCAAAAAGTCAACTTTGTTATCATGCAGTATTAAAAGAACTTCATACTGATTGCAGGAAAGGCCCACGCTACTTCTCAAACTGACCCCTTTTTATGGGTATCTTGCGCCACTCTCTGGTTACACAGTGTATCCAAATAATTTTTAAGTGTGTGTGTTAGCTACAGTATAACACAAGTTCCAATCATTAGAAAAAACAATTATTATGTACGTTTTACTTATTTTTTTAAATCATATTTATCACCTGTCTGGGAAAACCAGCCAATCCCAAATCTAACAAGGCTGTGGCCCAGTTTGAAATGTGAAAACCAACTCAAACCTTTAACCAACACACAGGAGCAAGATAAATGAGATAAAATAAAGATAAGCAAGATAAATAAGCTAAAATCCCGTGGCTTTGTATTATTAGTTCTGGTTACTTATTTTTAAATGTACATACTTAATGAGGTTCTACATCTAATTATAAAACTAAAAATGTTAAACATTTTATTTCTTTGGTTAAAAATAATGTCTCGTGCACCACGTGCATCTCGTGCATTATTATTAATAATAATAATAATAATAATATTCTTCTTTATTATTATTATTATTATCCTTCCTGCAGAGCACATGCTGAGGTGGTTAAAACACTCACAGTAAATGTCACTCTCTTATCAAGTCATGAAATTGCCATAAACCTAACCAAACAACAGTCTACACAATCTGGACCAAGAAGACAAAGTTTGGCCGAGGAGGATGACTTATGTCAAGCCATCTCTGATGAACAGCGAAAAACATTTTCATAGCGCTTCACAAATCCAACCCTTCAGTGAAGAAAATCACCTCGCCAAGTGCCATGATGTCATGTGTGGTCATCACAGGTAGGGTTTTAATACGAGGGAATTTTCCACCATTTCCTAAAACCGATAAAGGTGGGCTCAACAAGATAACACCAGTCAGGATGTTATAAAATCGTCGGACGTGTCTCTGGTGTACAAGAGGATCACGCAAAAAAACAACAAAAAAAGGAAATGAAATAGAGAAATGACAACAGTGAACGTCAGGTGATAAGAATCTATGTTATTATGGGTGGATCTGTCAGATCTGATCAGACAAATGTTAAAGAGCCAAGAGAAACATTTCACTCATCTAAAGGAGCTTCTAATCTGTGTGATAACATTCCAGGCTTCTCTAATCAGACTCATATCCGTCATATTGTCAGCCATGAAACCTAGATTTCCAATTTAACTTATATATATATATATATATATATATATATATATATATATATATATATATATTTTTTTTTTTTCTAATCATGTTCTCAACCATTAACTAGCACCGGCTTTTCACAGTCGGCTGCCTGTGATGCCGTCAACTAACTTGCTTTTTTTTAAATATTTTTTTATATTAAATCATTTTTAATGTATAAATTGAGACATACTTTTTTGATAAACAATGCTCTAATTTTTACTTCGTACACTTTAGGTGAAGACATTTGGTGTCTCATGTTGAATTCTTACAATGAAGCTTTGTAACAGATATTTGAGGCTAATGTAGAACGTACATACACTAATGCAAGTCTCCCTCAAGTACTGGATACTGTATACAATCTTCATGTAGAAGTGTCAATCTGATGCATCATTTCCCCCTGACGACAGATGGAAATAAAAATATAAGATCTGTTCACGTTTCACATCTAAAAACATTTAGGGAGAAAGAGTCACCCAGAACATCAACTCAAAATACTGGTAACAGAAATGTGACTCCTGAACGTACTTGGACAAATTTAGCTTACATCATACAAAACAAGTCATTGTAAAATGAATCAATTTTGACCCAGACAGAATGTGATGGTGGTGACATCAAATTGCCTTATGGCACAATGTAATTCTGACTGACATAGACCTCCATTAGGCGGCATGGTGGCGCGGCGGTCAGCATTGTCGCCTTGCACCTCCAGGATCCGTGTTCGATTCCCACCTCGGATCTGTGTGCATGGATTTTTCGTGTTCTCCCCGTGCTTGGTGGGTCCCTCCGGGTTCTCCAGTTTCCTCCCACATAATATTTCCAAATCATTTGCCTCCTCAGTCCCTTGTTGGACTACAGAGGTTCCTAGATGGATAGATAGAGAGACTTCTATTCAGTGGCGCTATGGCACATTGTCGTAGCTTTGCTCCCTCACAGTTCCAGTTGCTGATACAGCCTTAAGCTCGATCTTTCTGGAGTTTAATACGTTAGCCCTACAGTATATAGATGTGATGTTCAATTGTCCCAGTGCCATTTATTTGTTTAGCCTTAATGTTTTGTAAATGTGAATTATTATAAGCATTGAATATGAAACAAGAAAGCTCATCAGAACATTCCTTTGAATTTGCAATGAATTTGGCATGACTATACTGTACAGGTGTTTTAGAATCAAAATAGCAACAGTAACATGAGATTCAGTCATAATCTCTGAGTACTTCCTTCCTTTTTAAAAAAAAAAAAAAAATCAGATAAAGTAATATGAGGGGTGTTCGAGTCAAACCGGGACTTTTCTCTATACAATCTTCTGATACACTAATATACTTATTCCAGTATTTTACTAGTGCTGGGATAACATCAAGTTCTCAGTGACAGCATTCTCAGATTTCCTGCTGGCCTCCCAAGACCTACTTTAATGGCTAAAACATGTGGAAATGGCCTGGAGCGAGGTCAGGACTGTATGGGGGACGCCTCCCAGCTGAGTTCCAGTACTGTGCAAATGGTGCTCATAAATGGTTGTTTGTACAGTTCGCACAGACAGATGAATCTCTTCCAAGAAGTTGGCAACCAGATGGATCTGGCATTAAATGTTCACGGGAACGGTCTTATTTTAAAAGGTTTGCACCCTTCAAATGTTTTACTGCGGTTAGTCTCATCACCGTGGTTTGCTCGATGTGTTCCGTAAATGTCAAACCGGTTTTTACGCCTTCATTCACGAGAAATGTTTATCAAGTCCCAGTTTGACTTGGACACCCCTGCTAAGAACATCAAACATCAAAAAATGAAATTTCACAAAAATGTCCATTATTGTCCTGTGACTCCTTCCATTAAAAATTAGTCTAGACTAATAGCTGTGACTTCAGCTTTTCCTTTTTTTCACCTGCAGAAAATGTTGTGCTCCGCATGACTTTTGAGCCTCGTTGAGAATGAGGGGCCGCACACGGGCCCGACTTCTTCACATCTCAGACCGTGATGTTCAGGTCAGCTCATCGACTAGCACCAGGACCAGCACCACCATGAAATGTATACCTGGAAGCAAGCTAGGAATCTGGAGCACACTAGTCTGTTGTGTGTTGTGACATGATCCCCCCCCCCAGTCCCCCCCCCCCCCTCTTTATTCAGTATGATTCAGAAGTGATCGATGTGTTTTGGAGAAAAAAGGAAGAGGTGAGATAACACGGAAAGCGAATGCATGTAGGAAATAGGAAAGAGCTGGACTGAAATATTACAGAAACAATATTTCAATATGCGAGACATAGGTGATGTTGACTTCATTTAGGTTTAATTTAATTCAGAAGGTCGCCGAAATGTATGTATATGCAGTGCTGTGGAAATATATACTGTAACCACCGCCAACATTAAACACAAACACTAACATTATAAAGCTTCTGTTTTAATGGAGTGCATTGCAAATTCAAATATAGACCATCTCAGTCCATGGAATTGTATTAGTTTTAATAAAACAAGGTACAATCTGAAAAATCAAGATATGCTTTCTGTAACAAAAAAATTATGACTTAATGGTCGTAGAACTATAAATGACCTTGTATGCACAGTAGTATGATTATTAAATGGGAATCAGTTAAACTGGTCTAGGTTATTAGAAGCCTAAAATGGTGGGCATTTCTCATAGACAAACATAATAAGTCTTGTGTTAAAATTGTGTTACATTTGATCTTTTAGCAGAAAGAATGAATGAGAAAAAAAAATCTTAATTATGAAATCATACAGTATATGGTGGCTAAGTAATTAGCACGGTGGCCTAGCGTTCGCATGTTCTCCCCGTGCTTATTGGGGTTCCTGCGGGAACTCTGGTTTCTTCCCATATTCCAAAGACATAAGGAGTACGCTATTTGTCATTTCCAAATTGCCAGAGTGTTGTGCGTCATGCAATGGAGTGACACCTCATCCAGGGTGTATAAGTATCCAAGTCCCCTGGGATAGGCTCCAGGCCTCCAGGACACTCCAGGAGTGTAATCATGTACAAGATGTTTGAATAGTATGTTCCAGATGTATTATAGATTATGTCCACACAATCCTGAAAATCCCATTCCTCAATTTCAAAACACCCTAGTCGTTCACTCTGATGAATTGACATGGATTGACTCTTTGCACTGGTTCTTTTAGATGGGAGGTAACGCACAAAGAGCTGTAATGTTATTTTGTTGAAAATGTGTGAGATATTTTGTAGTCATGACTGTCGAATGCCATTAATCACATACATTGCACGGAGTGAATCTTATCTACCATGTCTGGGTTGTCTGAAAAATAAATAGAGCCATTTTAGTGGCGAACGTTAAACTCCATCCATCATAGAAGCTCAGGAGTGAAGGTTGGCTTTTACCTTTTACACACACACACACACACACACACACACACACACACACACACACACACACACACACACACACACACACACACACACACACATTTGTCTTACTTTTTCTTTTGGTTTAATTGAGGATGAGCCAAATGTCTTCATAAGGTCAAAACGGTCAGATCCTATGTAGGAGAATATATCTGGTAATTGGTCCCCACCAAATATAAAAACAGGTCTCTCTCTCTCTCTCTCTCTCTCTCTCTCTCCGTGTCTCTTCTATCATGGGGGTAAAAGCATGATATCCCTAGCCGAGGTCCTGGGGGGGCGGGGGGGGGGGGGGTATTTAATCTGTATGTTAACTACATTTATTGTTATTATCAATACACATTAAAACTTGACATTTGATAAAACACCCCTCTTAAATTGTGAAAATAATTCAGCTGAAACATTTGGCCATGACAGTGATTTGGGATGCATGTGCCTTCAGCTAAATGAAACTATATTCACTCCAGATTAAAAACTATGTGTCCTCCGGGCTCCAGTCTCCAATCTGTGCTGGTTATTTGCTAACCGCGCCTGGCGACAGCACCTCGTGTCATGGATGGTGGTGTGTTATCAGAATCAGGACCAGAATCTGGTTTTATTTGCCAAGTACGTTGACACACAGAGAAATTTGATTCCGACTGTTTGTGACTCCCGAAAGTACAGACCAAAATAAAACTTTGTACATTGAATATAGTAGGTAAACAACATTCAATAATTACACAGATTAAAGAAAGGCCACAAAAATAGTCCGAGTGTGTAACAGATCGTACATAACGTGAGTGTGCATGGTAGTGCAAATAACCATAGTGTGCATTACATAATACAGATTGGGAAATGTCATTGCTCTGTCCTTGAACGGCAGATCAAGATAAATTGACCAAAATCAGTGAGTACAGAAACAGCACTGCAAATAATGTTACATTGTAAAAGTACCAACAATTCTGACCTACCATATGACTTATGATTGGTGCATACAGCGTACTCCTGAGAGCAACCATAGACTATTCTTGCATAAAGAATATGTCAGCAGATCAACATTATGTAAGCTCAAGCCCTGAGCGTGTGTTGTGGGGCGGTCAAAACATCCCCAGTATCAGCCATTGAGATAGAAGTTGGGGAAATGCCATCAAGGAAAATAAGAAGAATAAAGCTAATGTTATATTGCATACTGGGTGAATCTACAAGGGCATAGCAAAGAGCACACAACAAAGGCTATGCTGGGAACATAGCAGGTCTAATCCGCACAGGTTTGGATGGATAGGGGACGCCAAAGCATAAAGCCTATGACCCCAAGAGCTCGATATCAGTCCCACTATACAGCACCCCACCACGGAACGTGTTAACTCCACAAACAGATGTAAGTCTAAAACAGAAAAACTTCCCGAGCTGGGTAATACCAGCTCAAGAAACTAATTCAAAACCATATAAAAACAATAGGAAGTTAATAATATACTGTATATGGATGACTCAAACGTCATTGCAAGATTTTGGTACAGACAAACAGAGGCAGCATTCTAAATATTTTAAATATCACATACAAGATATCAGCTAAGCAAGGACCAACAGACCAACTGTCAGTATACACTGTTGACCTCATAGGTATAGAAATAGCACTTCAACGGGTGGAGAAGAATTACCCAAGAGAGGCAATAATAGCATCAGATAGCATCTCAGTCATCATCAGTCTAGAAACAGGAAACCCATGCAGACAGGACATTCTAGCTAAGATCTTAGAAATAATAGCAGAATTGTACCAAAAGGATGGAAGGATCACTTTCCTATAGGAGGAAGCAGATAAACTTGCCAAATAAGCACTCAAAAGTGAAAATGTTCAAACAGAAATCCCAGTACGTAGAGCACAGCTCTACGAGAATAATTACAGAACACATGAATAAATTATGGTAAGAAAGGTGGGATGAAAAAGAAACAGACAGAATATAATTGAGAAGCAAATAAAAAGCGGGAAGATACTGTATGCGGAAGATACAGAAGAGAGGAGAACATTACATCACGTTAAGAAGCGAGCACACAGGGTTAAACCGGAGTCTTGGTATAATAGGCAAACAATCAACTGGAAAATGTGAACTTTGTGGACAAATGGAGGGAATAACACATATACTAATCATTTTCTAATACTAACAAACTGCAGTAAATACAGGATGAAATGCAGGATCTCAGAGAAACCATGCAAGGAGCTGGTCTAGAAACAACAAGAGAAAACATCCCAGGGAAGATAACCTGGAAAATAGATAGGAGCCTGATCAATTATTAAAAAGAAACTGGCTTAAAGGAAGAAAGAAAAAAGATTATATAATAATAATAATAATAATAATAATAATAATTTTGTTTATTTTGTTAATAGCAAAAATGCATTTACAATTTTGAAAGAATAAAAGTACAACTTACAAGATTCAGGTGTAAAAAAAAAAAAATTCTGTACAATTAACTATCCAAAGTTAAATAGAGGATATAGATTATAAGCAAACTTAACAAGGAATATGTAAATAAACAACAACAACAATAGAGATCCCAATACCAACAAATAAACAGACAAATAAATTACTAAAAAATAAAAAACTTAAAAAACAAATTATTTATTCAATCTGAATGTCGATACAATGAAAGAGAAGTTTTGTGGTTTTCTACTAGATTGAAAGAGTTTTTGTGTTTCACAGAGAAAATGTGATATTGTAGGAAGTGAAGGAGAAAAAGACGCGAGACGTTCGTCTGCCGGAACGACGTCATCACGCACGGCGAACGTCACCGGCCGCCAGACGTCATCACGTCGGGTTAGTGTCAAAACTTCCGGAAAGACGCCACCCCGATTAAACAGGGAAATAAACACCACACAGCGGGTTTGGCTTTCGAGGGGTTATACACCGGTAGCTAACAGGTATTTATACATACATATATATATATAACAGTAACAAAAATTAAATATTTATTAATAGCAACGGGCTCATCGTATTTCAGCTGATTTAACCACCTAGCTAAGATAATCTGAGCTAGTGTTGGCTTCAGTTGCAAACATGATGGCGTCCAGCTACAACGCAAAGGAGGAAGACGGCCATCATCCCGGGGCCTCGGGGGCGACTGGAAACGCCGTCCGCAGTAAAAAGCCGGACAACACGGCTTTCAAGCAGCAGCGTTTACCGGCGTGGCAGCCTATCCTCACGGCTGGCACGGTGTTACCGGCGTTCTTCGTTATCGGCCTGATCTTCATCCCTATCGGTATCGGCCTGTACGTGACGTCCAACAACATCAAGGAGTTTGAGGTGAGGACAAAAGGTCGAGTAATTCTACTTATAACACGCTATCTCGGTGTTCTTTTTGTCAGTAAAAATATTTAAGGCATTTTAAAGGTGATAACAGCTGTAGTGTTGAGTGCATGAATTCTATATTAGTCTTTCAGCATTAAACCCTATTCATTTGAGTTTTATTTTCTTAGTAGCGAGTGCGATAAATCTTATTAACGGTGACGCAGCAATTTTTTCCGCACACAGTTAGTTCCGTGCACAATTCCAAGAACTGTGGATTGTAGAAGGCAATGTTAAGTGTCTTTTCGAATATTGGGAGTCACTGACCAGGAAGGAAGTGTTTAATGTTGTTTTTGAGGATGATTACACTGGAAAGTCGATGTGTAGGTGGTGGCGATGCAAACCGCAGAACTCCAAATAGATGCTGAGTGCTACTGAAAGGGAAATGTGTCAAGAAGAAAGTGTCTGGAAGTATTGGCTATAGCAGGCAAAGAGTTCAAGAGACGGAACGAGTCAAGAAAAGATCGGGGAAGGATGCATTAGATGTTTTAAGGAAAGCTGGTCTGGAACACGAGAGAGAATGAGACCTAGAGTTAGTGGTGATGTAACCAACCAACCAACGAAGAAGAAGAACTTCAAGAAGCAGAAACTCTGGTGACAGAACAGCTGTATACAATTATGAGTAATTTGTTTTTTATAAAAGTAAAATGTAGCTAGATCAGCGGAGCCTGACAAATAAGGGAGAACTAACAGAAATAAAGGATTTGCTCTGTAAAATATTTTTAACCACAGTCCTGCATTCAGCTTCCACTCCACATCATCTTTTGCCGTCTTTTTTTTTTTTTTTTGGTTAACAGATCGATTACACAGGAGTTGACCCCTCAAGTCCATGCTACAACTGTTCGCAGAGCAGCTGGAACAGCACGTCACCATGTAAATGTTCGCTGCCCTTCTCTCTTGAGCAGCCCTTTGAGGTAAACGCACATCTCAGCTTAAGTTCTCATACGGCGGCTTATTGTAGACATTTAGCATGTATATGTGTAATTAAAGGTTCGTTACACAAAGGATGTTCAAATGTTTTGAGGAATTAAGGCTCATAGGACAAGGAAGACAGTAACGCATTTCGACCAACAGCAATCGGTTTTGTGACGGAGCTCAATGTGAAATTAAAAAAAAGAAGTGACTCGGTCCAGTGTCCAAAAAAGGAGTCAATTCTTCAAATCAATTATTAGCAAGCATGTAAGAAGCATGGTTTCTTAACAGCAATTCATTGATTGATGGTTAATAATTAACATCTCTAGTATGTATATGTGGACTGTACAATTTCCAAAACAAAGTACACTCTCACTTTTTCTCCCTCATCCCCAGAGCAATGTATTTATGTACTACGGACTTTCGAACTTCTACCAAAACCATCGTCGCTATGTGAAATCCAGAGATGACAGCCAGCTAAATGGAGACCCCTCATCTCTGAAGGTACGAATATATTTCACTTCTGTAGCTGTACGGGCTCACATGAGCGTGTCTGCATGCATTAGATTAGATTTTTTCCTTACTGTTCGTTTTTCCACCACAGGATCCTAGTAAAGAATGTGAGCCATACCGCTCGATTGGAAGCACACCTATTGCTCCTTGTGGTGCTATTGCTAACAGCATGTTTAACGGTATGACAGAAAGCAATTTAGTTTTGTTGGAGAGTAAATGAAAGATCGTGTGTTCATCGGTGAGCTTGATTGCTTTTCCTTAATCTCCATGCAGACACACTGGACTTGATTTATCTCGATCCCAATGGAACCAGGATCACAATTCCGTTGGTAAAGAAGGGCATCGCCTGGTGGACAGATAAGCATGTGAAGTTCAGAAACCCTGCTGGTAACCTCTCCACTGTTTTTCAAGGTGAGAGATAAGTCTTTCCAGAATGAGATGCAACACATTTTGGACCGGCTTCAGAGATATTTATTTATTTAAAACAAACAAATGTTATCATTTAAGACACTTCCTGACCTCCAGCCATGTCTCAGACAGCATTTCACAGAACATCCGCTGTAATTTTAGGATTTCTTTTACAACATTTTATTAAGAATTATAGTTTCAATAATGAATAGTGAGATTAATAAAGCTATGAAAGAGTAATAAAACACTTGGCACATGCTTCTGTAAGAAAATGAGCTACAAATGGAAAGTAAAACTCGACTTTGCATTGAGTCTGTAGCCTGAAAATATTTGCAGGGCTTGCGTCTGATGTTATATTCAAATTTTATGCTACAAAAGAAGAGGAAAAGCATGGAGGCTAGTAAAGTCAGTGTTACCGGTTTAACAAGTAAATTTTTCTGTATGTTTACTGAACTAAAATAAATACTTGTATATACAGTACTAAGTTTGTCTATGTAAGAGAAATGCTAATCTAATCTCTGAGTTAAAGAGACAGTCAAGGGTAGGAAATCTGTGACGGGTTTCCTTTGTTCCTTTTTAGTTAAGAATCAGGAAATTAAAGATGTCTGATTTGACTTTCCTCATTTGCTTTTCACATTTTCTTCTTCTCTTAATCGAATCTCTTGTCCTTTCAGGAACTGCGAAACCTGTCAACTGGCGTAAGCCTGTCTTTGAACTGGACTCGGATCTGGAAAACAATGGCTTTATTAACGAAGACTTCATCGTATGGATGCGAACGGCTGCCCTGCCGACATTTAGGAAACTCTATCGCATCATCCAGAAGAAGAACAGCATGACCCCTACCCTTCCGAGAGGAAACTACACTCTGGAAGTTACTTACAGTATCCTTTCAGTTCAGATGCGATTATGTGTTTATTAGCAGTAGATCTTCTAGCGGAGATTATTTATTTATTTTTCCTGATTACTGAGGCAGTGTTTGCTCTTTTTAAACCTACACTTGTTTACTTAAAATTGTGCTAATAACTAGTGCAGGGAAGTCTAAATGCTTTACATATGCTGGTGTGTGTCATGCTCCCTAACGCATCACTATCAGATTATCCCGTGCGTAGCTTCGACGGCCGAAAGCGCATGATCCTCAGCACCATCTCGTGGATGGGAGGGAAGAACCCATTCCTGGGCATCGCCTACATCACCGTGGGCTCCGTCTGCTTCTTCCTCGGAGTCGTCCTACTCTTCATCCACCACAAATACGGAAACCGCAACAACAGCTCTGACATTCCCAACTAACTGTGTGTGATCAGCTGCATGCCATATGCATGATGAAGACCAACCGCTTATCATCTGAGCTTGTCTCTGTGCGTGTTTCCTGTGTGTGTGTGTATATATGCAATATATATATATATGAGTATTATGCTTGGAGTGTAGCACTGCAGAGAATTAAGTTTAAGAAGGTCGCTGAATTATATTACTGTATTTATTTTCAAAGAGGTTAATGATGTTCTGTATTAAGTCACAATTTTATTTTTAGGAAGTATTTTTGAATTTTAGCAGGCTTCTATAATCTTAAGTGTATATATTTGAACAGGCTGTGATGGTTGTGATTACTACGCAAGAAAAACATTGACTTGACTAAACGGAGTGGATGTATATAAGCTGTAACTGTCAGAGCTTTCTTAAGTGTTGCTGCATAAACAGATTGATATAGGACACGTCATCCAGAAGGTCAGCATCTTTAACATGAGCCTTATAGCTTCAGTGAATGCATCGATTTACTCACTGATTAACTCGCATTGAATTAATAGCAGTCACTGTAGTTTATACAGTGTAATCTTCCTTTTCATCAAGTAATGATGGACCAAAACTAATACTTTCTTATATGGTTTAGAGTGCTCCTAGATATCGCAGTATCTGTGGGTATGTATTATTTAAATGCTCTCTCTTATGTTTTGCAGTGTTTTCTTTGGTGCTTTTGATTTAGTTTTGGTTAAGATTTTTATAAGTGTTATAGGTTTTTTTATGTTTGTCATGTCCATCTTTTTGCACTTGGCACAGCTTTATGTTGTTCATTTTTGTCACTTTTATGGTTATGTGCATCTTTGGTTCCTGAGAAATAAAATCGGACGGAAACACATTTTTGTGCTTTTTATTTCAGTTTTTCATAATTATGTGTCAAAATAATAAAAAAGGTAGAGAGGTAAATAGCACAATAGCAACTTAAAACCTGATCTGCTTAGTTCATGATGTACAATGGCATTAATGGCAGCAAGAGCATAAAAGTGGAAGTTTTAGAAGCTATTAGAGTAGAGTGTAGAGATAAGGGAGTGAGACAGCTGGGCAGACAGGAAATAAAGCACTGCTGCATCATTGCATCAGTGCTGCAACTAAATCCCTCATCTTCATCTTGTGTATCATCACCTGTATAGGGTTGTAGGCGGGCTGGAGCCTATCCCAGGAGACTTTGGGCACAATGTACACCCAGGACAGAACAATCTATTACAGGATGCACATGCATACACGCTACAGGCAATTTGGGACGCCAATTACCCTAATCTGTATGTCTTTAAACTTTGGTAGGAAACACACCAAGCACAGAGAGAAGATGCAAACTTCACACACACAGACCTGAGGCTCTCACCTTTGTGCATGGTGACAGGGTCAAGGGTGGCCAAGGCTCACTGAGGTTATAACGGGTAAAATCTGCCTTTTTCCCCAAACTCTGCAAGCGAATTAGTCTGATGCACAAAGGGAGCGAAAGCTGGTGGGTTAAAAGCTTCCGATCTGCCTTTTTCCTTCAAACTCTGTGAGAGAATTAGTCTCAATCCCACTCATGACACACACTTAGACCTGTCTCAAAACATCACCATCTCTAATCTGTCAAAAATAGCGTACATCAGAAGCCGCAAGTGTCTGCAGGTTGAGTTTTGGGACTTTGAGGCGGGAAAACGTCACAGTTTCTTTATAATCCTATAGGTGGCGCACTCTTGTCACATTTTTCTCCTGTGTGTTAGGAGTGAATTAAGTTTTTTTTTTTTTTTTTTAGAAATAATAATAACGATGGATGACAGAGATACGTGTTATTCCGGTAAATGCAAAACTCTTTGTATTTGTAGTTACTGTATTTTGTATTGTTTAAATGCTGTGCCTGGTTTTTAAGTGATAACACCGTAAGTAATTGTAAAAAGTATTTTTTTAAAGGTTTAAAATTGTAACAGTATCTGGAAAAATGCAAGATCGAATCGGGATATTTACTAAAAATCGGTACAAAGGTATCGTGATAATATTGTGACGTGATTCTCGTTGCTAACAGATTTAACACATAACCCTTAAAAATAAAACTGCATTACCACTCCAGAACAGCAGGTGGAGAGCATTTACAAGTAGGGCACACCGAATACACCGGTTCCGTCCTGAATATCTCAGGTTGAGACTAGTATTGCACTCCGTAGGCTGCAGAAGAAGCTTCTGTTATGACCCAGGTAGTGCTCATATATAGGGAGCAGGAAGACGTTTAGGATTTTAGTTCGTATTTCCGCGTCAGTGTCCTTGGCTGGAGAGACTAAGCGGGAGCCGGAGATCATGTTCAGGCATATTGCGGTAGGTTCATTGCAATTAAAAAAATCTTTATCAGCTGTAAAAGCATTAACCTCAAAGTAATCATTTGCTTTTTGGAGTAAGATAAATTTTGAGCTCCGCTGAAGCTGATTTATTTCCCTGGGTGATGACTTGCCTAGCTCACGAGGCCTGAAGGGCAGAATGAACTTGCTATATTGAGTGTGATTGGGTTAGAATGAAACAGGAAGTATTCAGAGGTATAACTCGTCAATGTTCGCTGTCTTAATATTCGACTACGGCGAATCAACAAGGGATTAAAAATATTTTATTTTATTTAATTTTATTTTATTATTTTATTTTATTATTCAATTTGAGTAAAATCTTTGTAGAAGTAGCTATGTCATATCTTGAATATATTAAGCTCGTGATTGTGTAAACCGTTAGCATCCATGCCTGGGTTGCTGGGAAGGTTTATAGTGTTATAAGTGTTTCTAGCTATTTTAAGGGGGGAGGTAGAAATAATAATAATAAATGATAAAGCTGAAGAAGAAGGAGGAATGAGGGGAGAGAGAGAGAGACTAGGGTCAAAGTTGTTTGTGGTTCCTCAACCTATCTAGCTAAAAACTGAGCAGGGGGGAAAAAAATCAGTTTAAACAGGACCTTGACCCAGATTACCTCTGGTAAATGAGGTGGGGGGGCAATTCATGTATCGCCACACTGCCTTCAGTCATCTCCTTAGGAACGGATTCATTTCATTCCCAGATTTTCTTTCATCTGCATGATCATGGTCCTGTGATTCAATTAGTTTCAAAATCTGGCAGTTGATTTCAGTCTGACAAAAAAGAATATATTTTTGTAACAAAAAAAAAAAAATCGAGGTTCACTTGGTTATGCTTTGAGAACCTAGAAGCTGACTGAATGCGGTGAAATCATCATCATCATGTACCGAGTTCACACAGAGAAATAGAAACATACCACAAAGTAAAGCTTCACCTTGCCCCAATCCTATCATGCACTACAGGATGGAAAATCGATCTCATGTAACGAGTAGCGATAGCAATCACCAGGGCCCTCCCGATACGACGTTGTCACGATACCTTTTGTATTGTGATTTTCTTCTTGTTATTTTACATCGGTTAGAAGTTGCATTACCGCCACCTAGTATGTAATTACCCGTTCTTCTTCCTGGTTGTTTAATGGCGTTTGGAATTCAGTAGGTTAAATACATTACTGCCAACCGGAAGGTGGGCCTTGTTCTCTTAAAGCTGTTTTTCCAGATCAGCCTTTATTAAAACGTCCAGTGTTCCTTTCCCGATCTAGTTCTCTAGTCTCATAGTGATTTTTTTTTTACTATTTTTTAAATTTTTAGGCATCATGATTTTACAAATATCCAGATTTTCTCACAATTCTAAACAAACCTAACAAATTCAATATTTGTTCTATTCTATTCTAACTAAAATATTTTAGAGCGTGCTACTGTACATGTAGGATTCTAGATGAACTGCAGCTTTTTACCACCTCAAATGCAAACATCATATAAAAATGAACATCTGAAAAAAAAATTGCCACAAAAAGAATCACAATGTCACTGAACCCATCTATCTATCTATCTATCTATCTATCTATCTATCTATCTATCTACCTACCTACCTACCTACCTACTTCAACTAACTTGGGGGAAGAATGGGGCCCAGTGCTTTAATATTTATTGTGTGTGTGTTTCCAGAGACTTCAGCAGGTGTCCCGGCGGACGCTCACTAGCAGCGTTCGCAGGCAGGTGGAGAACAAAGTGGCACAGAAGCAAAAGCTGTTCCAGGTGAGTTGATTATTCTATGTTAAAGAAAAATAATGTCCACACACAACACATACATTTTATTCTGCTGTCTATTTGTCATTATGTTGAACTTTTTTTTTTTTTTTTTTTTGGAATCTGGAGGTCCAGGGGGCCACAATCCCAATCCTTCACCATCCTTTCCCTTTTTTATGACGCACTAAATCTGATACTTCCCACTTTTTAACTCGACAGTTAAAGTTGACCCAGAACTAAGAACCTATGCATGTTGCTCAGAATTAGAGTTAACATGAACTACAAGTGTCACCTTTCAAATACGTTAATAATAATAACACAAAAATGACTTTCTTAGATTTTTACTTTTTACAATGATTACAGTTTGTCTTCATTGAAGCAGGGGTGTCAGTGATCCACTAAGGGTCATATGGGTGCAGCCTTTCATTCCAACCAAGCAGAAGTCACGCCTCATTGTCTGTTGAGGGCCAAGAACAACTAATTAAACAGGTGTGGCTTCTGATTGGTTGGAATGAAAGCCTGCACCCACATGACCCTTTCTTGATCCAGTTTGACACCGCTGACTTAAAGGAAATAATGTGTGCTCAGTAGTTGATGGGTTATAATCATTACTTGATTCTCAACTATTGTTGTGATTTACTAAAATTAACTAGAGATGACTTTTTTTTCCATTAATCTTCCATTTACACAAAGTGATTTTAAACCCCAATCCTAAATGATGGCAGGTGTTCACATTTATAAAGGGGATAAAACATTATTCTAACATCCATGTGAGCACTAAAACATCACAGGGTGATGTTTAACAAAACATTAAACAAAACTGGAACTTGTTTTATTCTGCTGAAACAAGTAAATCCAAATTTAGTTTTAAATGTATTAGAAAAAAAATTCTTAAACTCTTAATCTTATCTAGTTTTAATATCAAGTCTGGCGTAAAGAAAGAAACAAAACTTAGTCGCTTTTGGCAAACAGTCTGTTCGGTGCCTCTTATGGTGTAGCACTGTGCCAACAATTACACCATTATTTATTAACAAACCGCCGCATACTTCTGTAAAACAAATCGGTTCCTGTTACCATCGTTTCCTCATTGTTGCACTCTGTCAAACAAAGAAAACAATAAAATGACTGGAATTGAGTTAGGAACTGTCCAGTGCATTATTAAAAAAAAAAAAAAACTTGCTGGGGTAGTGATGAACTGTCAAGTTTGCAGGAGAAATGTACTCGGGGAGGAAAAAAAAAATCATATTTTCATGTGATCAGAGATCACTTAAACACCTAGTGATGTAAAAGAAAGAAGGAATCACAGCTATGGTTAATAGTGAAAGTGAAAGTTACAGGATTGAGACTAAACAGCCGTGTGGCCTTAAACAACAAACACTTGTTAGTGACACAAATCAGGAAAAGAAAAAAAAAAAAAAAAAGCTTGGACTGGGTTTTGGAGCAATAGAGAAAGGTCATGTGGTCTGAGTACAAGCTGTACAAGCCTCTGGAGGCAGTGTTCTGTTGCTTCAGTTGGACAGGTCTAGACTCAGCAACGTTATGTTGCAATAAAATGTCAGCTGACTACCTGAATGTACTAAGTGCGTTTATTTACTTATTTTTTTTAGACATACTCCAGGACTCAAATTGTGAGAGAGAGGTTTTGGGAGTCTGAGAAATCATTTTCACACACGAACTGGAAAACTCATTGTGTGCTGTAATCAAAGCTAAAAGCATCAAACAAAATCCCGTGCTATTTATTTATTTATTTATTTAGGGCCAGCCAGTGTATGTTATGAGGTATAAATGTACACATATATAAACCCAAACAGCTTTATTGACAGTAAAATAAATGAATCAAAATGGTCAAGATTGTTAATAATTTCAATAACATTTGGATGGGTGGTAATCTGATAACTCTGCCTCCCCTCCCTTTTTTTTTTCCTTTGATCTGTTCACGAGCACATGTCATCTCCAGAAGCCACAAACACATCATGACATATGTCATTTAGGATTCTAATGCTGATCATTTTAAAGCATGCTAATCTGATCAGTCAGAAAGTTGTTTAGAAGACTGTGTGTTTTCACTTCACACTCAGGTTGTTGCTCTCGAAACCGTTCCAACAGATAAGTATATCTTAGCTGAATAAGGCTCTAATACACTAACCTGTGTATGGTGTGCTGAATGAGTCTAACAGCAGTGCATTACTGTAGAATTAGTAGTAGCACACAGGCTTTCACACACCATTAGTTATTTCATTTATGCTAGTAGTCTATAGAGTAATCAGTGTTCTAACTTCTGTTGGGTTTTATTCTTGGTGTAGCTGCTTTTTAAAATATTTATTTATTTATAAATTATCCTGCTTTTTTATGATCAGCTTTTTTTTTGTTAATCTTTGTTTGGTAATAAAGTGCTTCAAATGATTGTTTTGTGATTACTAGAAATAGTTAAACATTCTGTGGATGCATATGTATTGGTCAAAATCACAAATCAGAAAATCAAAAACGACCCTCTCTGTGAAATCTTCTGCTCACTTTTGAGGGTGTTCAAATCCATGTGTTTTTCATCAATAGAAATGGACTAAAACGATTAGAGACACGTGGCATTGCTGTATAATAATAAAAAAAAAATACAGGTTAGTATTATGACTTTATTGCATCACTCATATTAATTTACTATTTCTTAGGAGAACAATGGCGTACCAGTTCATTTGAAGGGTGGAGCCGGTGATGCCATCCTGTACCGCACCACTATGGGCCTCACCATCTTGGGTATGGGATGAGAGAAATATTTATTTATTTATTTATTTTTGGGAAATATAATATAATGAAGTTACAGAGGAGAGTAGTGGCAGCTGGAGTGTAAATGTTTTCCTTTCACAGGAAGGCAATTCCTTACAAGATAATTTTATTTAGTAGATGTGCCTGTGACTTAGCGTGGAATTTAATTGCACACTTGGGTGCTTTTTAAAAAATGCACAAAGCTATTTGTTGAATTTTGGAATTAACTTGCATTTTTTTTTTTTTTACATGTAAGTTCAGTGAAGTGCATGGAGTGAAGGTGTGAGATCACATTTAATTAAGTAGATTTCAACTGCACACTCATAAGTGCATATTAAAAAAAAAAAAAGGCACAGCGTCATCTGTTGGATTTTGAGATTAACTAGTAATTATTACTAACTAACGAATTTTTTTTTTTAAATAAGGGCGTTTTCCATTTAAATTTAAAGTTACGTATTTTCTCTTCCTGTGGGCCGGTTGCAATGAAACAAAGCCTATATGTTAATCGAGCTCAACCAAATACAACAGAGAAATAACAATTCCAAACACCATTTGATATGTTCTATTACTCATCTTACCCCACACAAAATAATTTTTTCGCAAATATCTTCAATATACAGACACGCCCATTTTACATTTTCTTATATGTTGCATTGACTTAATTTTGTTTTGCTTTACTGACCCTGTGCTTTTTGTTTTACAGGAACTGGCTTTGTATTTTATGAGCTGATCAAGGCAGCGCTCCCACACAAGAAGGAATAACAACGCCTGGATTTATTATTTTTTTGCCGAAATGGCCCTGTACATGTTAAAATGAATATAAAGGCTGTATATTTATTCATGTTCATAATGGGACCAATCTACAAATATGTAGCTCTGGACAATAAAATCTGCTTCCCATGACCTTTGCCTGCCTCTCTTTTGAAATGCTTTATAGTCTGTTAAATAACTCCTATGTTTTAGTCATTAGTCTTCATGAACACCACTCCATTTGTCTATTACTATATACAAATCCTTTATTACATTCCCAGTTCCTAGACAAGGTTGTGGCTTTATCTACTAGGTTCAGCAAAGAAAAAATTCCGAAAGTTTATTGTTCTTTCACTGTCCGAGATGATGGCTGAGAAACATTGGTTTACATCAGAAACTTGTTCGAGGGTTACATAATGTTTCCACCAGGATAATAAGCAGAACCCTTTACACGAAACGAAAAGAATGCATTTGTTTAATACCTACGAAGTGTGCTGGTGAACACCACTCAACTGCCTGGAGTAAAGTCAGGGAATACTGTCTGGTGTGAACGCCTTTTAAGAAATGCATGAATCGAAGTTAGTGTCTGTGTTGTGACTTGTGCTAAAATACTTAAATTTTGCCCTGTTTACTTTTTTGATCTACGAGATGCTGACAACCTGAGATGCTGACAACCTGAAATACTTTAGGATGAACCAGCGTGTGAACCGTTCATATTTCTAAGCACATATGTTTATTAAAAGCTTAACCCTACCTACCGAGTGGTGATGAGATCAGCAAATGAACAAGATCACTTTACCGAATATTGCATGACCAGTTTAAAAAAAAAAACTTGGTGTAATTTAATTTGAGCAGAATAACTGATTCACAAAACTGTATGATGCATGACCGTGTTCATGACCAATGTTTGCGAACATTTTTTCTTGAAAAAACATGGATAGTAGCTGTTTGAATAATCATGATCAAGATACTGCTCCCTCTGGTGGCGAGGTGTAGTCTAGCAACGTTTGTCAGCCCGTACGACTTCGTCAGTTGGCGCAGAAACGTGCATCCTCTGCTGTGCCTTTTCGAAGGATGGAGTTGATGTTGCACTCCTATTTCCGGTCATGGGAAATGGTACAGTAGTTCCGAAAAACCTGAAAGACTCCACGGTTGACACGGGGCTGTTGGATATTGTGAGCGGGAGAAGTGTTGAAAGCTGTTTCCAGGTTGTTGTGACTGCACCAGAGTACCAGGTGTTCCACCTCATGCAGACTCGTCGCCACCTTGGATGAGTCCAGTGTGTCCAGTAGTGTCGTCTGCAACTTTCAGGAAAACCAAAATGGTTTTGCAGGTACTTACAGAAATGACATGGTTCTGTACTTTGTCCCTGAGGCGTGGCAGCGGAAAGAGTGAAACAGCATGAAAAAGAGGCAGCGATCACATGACAAGCAGATGCCTTTTCATTTGCATTCATAAATAATAAACAGATGAACAGATAACATGCATTGCTCTTTTTTTTTTTTTTTCGTTCCAAATGATACACTAGATGTAATACACTGGGTAAACTACTTACCAAGAGTGACTGTGTAATCCATTTCCTCTCATTCCTAATTATAAAAGCAGATGCATGAATATTATACATTTCAGATCAGAGAGAGAGAGAGAGAGAGAGAGAGAGAGATTACCATAATCACTGTTGCATTTCAAAGCCATTTCATCTGTATTATACTGTGATATTTGTAGGAAACCTCCTTTCCATCAGCATCTTTCTGGGGTCTAATGTGAAAAAGTGTGGTCATTTTTATGGAATGTAAGAATGATCACATTTATACAGTCAGAGCACACATAAGAAGTCCAAGTGGGCACTACAGTACTTTACAGTACAATGCCTTTGGCTGCTTCTGGCATGGGGTTTTCCAGAGCGGACCATCTGATCTGCAGACAAGCTCGGCACAAGTTTTACACCAGATGCCCTTCCTGACGCAGCCCTCCTTTTTTTTTATCCGGGCTTGGGACCGGCACTGCATCCGCTGGCTGGGAATCGAGGTGAGAAACCCATCGCTGAGCCATCGGTGCCCTTGGGATCCACTTACAATAAACCCAGGTTTCAGTACAGAAACATATCTACTGTAACAAATACAGTACATGATATGAATTCTAGAAGTGCTTATAGTGATAACAATGGTCAAGGTCCATAAGCAGCAATGAATGAATGAAATAACAAATTTCCCTAACCCTTAGAAACCTTGAACCATTAACCAGAGCAAATATATATATATATATATATATATATATATATATATATATATATATATATATATATATATATATAGGATCAGGATTCAACAATGTTGTCTGAATTGAATCCAGTTCCTCTCCGTGTGTGCTTCATGTCGAACATTTTATTATAAACACATAACGAGTGTGTGTAATGGGATTTTCGGTCTCTGTTTACATTATTTCTGGGCTTGAAATTAGGCCTGCCTTCATTTCTGGAAGAGAAATTCATTTTTTACAGGATGGAACTTTATGACGTACTGTATATGACATTAAAAAAAAAAAATCTGTGCAACAGGAGGCTTTCCTTTCTGCCTGCTGAACAAACCGAGAAGGAGGACTTGTGAGGAGCAGAATGGAGAAAAGGAAAGGTCTTACCAAAGAGCCAGATAGTAAACGCAGACAATGAAGAATATTCATAAGTACATAAAGTGTTGCACTTCTGATCCGTGCTGCCACTGTTGGGCCCTTGAGCAAGGCCCTTAAACCCTCAACTGCTCATGTGTGTAATGAGAGTCGCTCTGGATAAGGACGTCAATTTACAAATGCTGTAAATTGTCAATTGAGAAAAAGAAATAAAATGTGCGATTGAATTTAATATTTTTTTATTAAACAATGAAGAAATTTAAGAATGATTTCAATTAAGAAATTGAATAATGTAAATATTAGAATTACATTGTACACTTTTGTACAGTTTCACATTGAACCACCAGAGGGCGCCACATACCTTATATCACCCACTGTGACTGGTTCACTCATTACTCACTAAGTGAAGGCAGGGAGATAATGACATGACCCAGTCTGAGCTTTGGAAATGATTGTGTTCCTACATTCGTAAGTCTTAACACCAAACAAATGACGTCTTTAGCATAATCACGCAGAGACTGACTGGAAATTAATAATGATAAGCAGAAGTGTCATCTGTAGTTCATGCAAGAATTCATGGGAGGCAGGAGTATGGCGGCTGTGATAATAAGCTATGGTTATGTTTAATTACTTACATTTCTTTTTAAATATATTTATTTATTAGTTAATTCGCACAACAACCCAAACCAGCAGTTGATGTCGTTCTGATTATGTCGACATAATAACTTATTAATAACTCCTGACCTATAGTATTATAACAACTTAATAACTAATTAGTTTGACATTGTAGACATAATATATAGTTATTTTCACTCAACACCATACAACGTGTCATTAAGGCTAAATTCTCAAATAGACACTTAAACCTTTTTAAACTTAAAAAAGAATTCAAATAAGTCCTTCTTCTCCTTCATCTTTTTCTTCTTTAACCTGGACCTGCAGTTCAGAGCTTCTGTATTTTCTGCAGACAGCTATTAAGGCATTTTTGTTTTCTCAGTAACAATGATTTGTTTAATATCTATGCAAGCCTTTGCATGTTGCTGGCATTTACTTGTGTGTGTGCCTGTGTGTGTGTGTGTGTGTGTGTGTGTGTGTGCATGCATATGCATGTATGTGTGTGTGTGTGAAAGAAAGAGAAAGTGTGTGTAAGAAAGGTGTTTTATATCTTGATATTGGGGACCAAATACCAAATATGTACTCCAGATACATGAGATTATCTGTCAGTTTTGACCTTGTGAAGACTTTTGGCTCGTCATTAAAAAAAAAAAAAAAACCCCGTCTAAATCAGAGCCCATTGTTAACTGAGGTTAGGTTTAGGGTTAAGGGTTGAGGTTAAGGTTAGCTTTTGGGTGTATGTATAGTGATGATTGACTGCATTAAAGATCACACCAGTGCAAAGTCCTCACTAGGAAAGGAAGACAAATGTGTCTGTGTGTGTGTGTGTGTGTGTGTGTGTGTGTGTGTGTGTGTGTGTGTGTGTGTGTGTGTGTGTGTATGTGTGTACGTGTGCATGTGTGTGCGTGTGTGTAAAACCCCAGCCTTCATTCCTGAGCTCCTCTGATGGATGAGCTCCATCCTCATCAAAGGAGTGCGCAGAAGTTTCCAGCAGTGTAAATTCCTCCCGGCAGCTCTCATGATGAGGATGGTGTCGTAAGAGTTTTCTTTCTTTCTTTCTTTCTTTCTTTCTTTCTTTCTTTTCTTTCTTTTTTTTTTAACACACTCGTTATCACCGCCCCCCCCCCCCCCCCTGTTAAGTAGCAGACAGAGGACAGACCCTGTCCCATTTGGAGAGCAGACCTTCCTTCTCCTCCTCCTTCTTCTCCTTCTCCTCCTCCCTCTCCTCCTCAAACTCCATCACTTCGGCTGTCTGTGAGCAATCAGGTCCAAAGTAAACCGGGACAGACGGGACACCAGACATCTCTGCACACTCTTTCTGTGATATATCAGTCATTTCTTTTGGACACTGTGTGGAATCGAATGGTGAGTTCAAATGATCATGCTAATGCTTATTACTATTTTTATAATAATAATAATAATAATAATAATAATAATAATGTATTATAATTATTAGTATTAGAAGTAGTAGTAGTATATTTTTAAAAGAAGATCTAATTAAGCCCAGAAAACATTTCTGTGAATGAACTTAAATCTTTTAGTAGAGTCACTCACAGTTGATTCCTGATTTGCACTGAAAATCAAACAATTGTAAAACTGAAATATAAAAAGTGCAATTATTATTATTATTATTATTTTTTTTTTACATTTTTTGTTATATTTAAGAATTGCTGCAGAAAGCCCATATTAAGAACCACAATGAGTCTTTTTAATTATGTATTTAATGCTGAGTTTATAAACATTCTTGTGAATCAAATAACCCGGCATCAGTGCCATTCATTATCATTATTATTATTATTATTATTATTATTATTAAAAAAAGAAAAATCTTTTATCAACATCTTTATTAAGTTCTTTTGCTATGCGTGCTGACTTCTTATAAATTTCTTATAAACGACGTGCAACATTTATTCCCGCTGATCCGGTGAATTTTCGATTCGTTTCTCCAACGAGGGTTCCGTGTGCACTTTGTCGACTAAAGATTAATGAAAGCTGAGGAAGGAGCGCTTTAGGGCATGAATGGGATGTTCGGCAGGAGGCGCTCTGTAGCTGCGATCGAAGAGCGCGATGATTCCGAGAAAGCCGTTCTCGTCTGGATTACTGTGGAGACTCTGTAAAGTCGCACCTTGATGTAATCAAAAGGAATTCCCATTTCATGTTGTAATGCAAAGATACCGTTCCAAGAGACGTTAAACTACTTTACAGCTGACAGTTTATGTCTCATGGCTACACATTCCGTTTTTAGGAAAAACTTAGATCACGCAAGAGTTTTGATGTGTAAAACCGATCTTTTGGAATTATTATTTTTTTTAATCTATGAACTATTCTTTAAACCCAAAGTTGTAGTTTGACAAAGTTTGAACTAAAACCAGTGCTTTGAAAGAACAGTACTGTAGGTGTGCAGCACTGAGTGCAGGAGATTGTAATGTTTCTCATCAGTTTTGCTCCGTTTGAGTGATTTCACGCTGATTTATTACTGTTATTGACTTTCAGTGGTTGAACTATTTTATTGAACTTGTAAAGCGCTGAGACTTCAGAATCAAGTCCTGAATCCAGAATGAAAATGAGTCTCACAAGCAAAGATTCTTAGATCTGCTAGAATTTAATTTCATATAATATAATATGAAGAATTGAAAAAAAAAAAAAAATTTCAAAAAAAAAAAAAAAAAAAAAACCCCGATTTTTCCTTAACACCTCCCAAAATGTCACTCTCGCTCTATATCCTTGGCGTGGTTGTTAAATATGAGACTGAATGTGAGTGGAAAAACTCAATGGGGTCTCAAAGAGAGAGAAGAAATGCGTGCGGGTTTGGATTGTGGGATGCATTGTGTAACGCTGTGCTCGTTTCATAGGTCCATTCATGCTCTGCTGAGATAGACACGGAGTGAAAATGAAGAGAAGGCTGTGTTTGGCAGCGTCTGCCCTCATGGCAGTGGCAATAGTGTCGTGTGTGAGGGCTCAGGGTCAAGGTAAAGCCGGCTGAGTCACTAAACTATTCCCTTTTTACTCTCACTTTCTCTCACATTATGTCCTCTTTAACACTCATTTCTCTGAAATATCACTTTGTGCTCTCTCTCTCTCTCTCTCTCTCTCTCTCTCTCTGTCTCTCTCTCTCTCTTTTCCTTTGCAGCCCTTTAAGTAATATCTGTTCCTCCTCAATAAAAATATTTGATTTTATGTTTTTTTAATTTGCATGATCCTTTTTTAAGTACTTTGTTATAACTTTGTTATAAATGTTTTTTATGAGTTCATTATTAAGTAAATACCCCCCCCCCCCCCAAAAAAAAAAAAAATTTCATTTGTAAAAATGAGTATTGCCAAAAAAAAAAAAAAAAAAAATTCCAGAAAAATATCTGTAGCTTGGAAACGAAATCAGTATGTTATGTAAAATATCACTTTTCAGACAAAAAAGAAAGAAAGAATGCATGCATGAAAAAAAGAAGCAGGTGTGACGGAAGGACCGTGGCTGTTTTTGCAGGATCTTCAGTAAAATTAAGCAAATGAAGTAAATGATTCAAATATATATATAGGAACATGCAACACTTATAATATATAGTATTATATATTATTATATATGTGTTGCATATGTAAGCTTGGAATTAATGGAGCGACACAAACTCATGGTTGCTCTGTGGGGCAGATTAAATCAACATGATGTATTGATTTGTAGCCCTGTGTGGGTTAACACTGGACTTAATCCGTCCCCAGGAAATAGTGTACACACCTGGGACTGACTTCAATTACATTTCCTTTCATATTAAGCAAGCAAAAGCAGGCTCTTAATTTAAACAAAATAATAAAAAATAAAAAATATTTAAAAAAATATGGAAATACTTTCCATAATGGTAGCTGCTGGGAAGACCAGTGAACTGTGAGAAGATAATATAAAGTTCACATTTTAACAGTTCTGTTGATGTATATGAATATATAACAACTGTTTTTTTTATTACAAACAACAACAACAACAACAACAACAACAACAACACATTTTTAATATTAAATTGCAAGTGATCAACATCTAGATCAGGGTTACGTGTCAGTCATTTATCAACATTCCAACACAGTAAAATTCCCATTCTAACAGGAAGCTGATCCAAGAACATGGCATAGGGTAAGGAAAAATATAACCTATGAATGAGAAACTCTGTGTGTATCTAGTTCATCCTCAGGTTATACTCTAATAACAAGTTGGACAAATAGCAGCCAAGGATTTCCAGCAGATAAAACCACATTGTCTCTAAAAGCATGTCTGACTCAACGCAGGTAATCCACATGGAACAACATGTTCAGAGTCGTTCAAAAGGCAGAAAATCAGAGACTGGACTTCAAGACGGGCAAATTTGAAAGTACAAACTGCCGTTACTGGCGTTCAGCCGAAAGCCTAATGGAACATCTTTTACTGCTTTCAACTTGACAATCTTCAACAGGCCAAATTTCCAGCTTCTATGGAGCAAAAAGACAAAATAAACCTTTTTTTTTTTTTTTTTTTTTTGGTCTGTTCATATTCTTCACTTTTAGAATTTTCTCAAATAGAGCACAGAAGGTCTGTCTTAATAAGCAGTAACGTCTGATGTCAGAATTATGGGAAGGTTTTGCTTGCTTTTCTCCTTTTATAGATAATGACGATAGTTAGAGGAATATTCAGAAGATGACCGATTTAGAGGATCTTGTTACAGGTCATGATCACAATCTCTCTCAACAGAGGGGCAAAAACACATCTGCGTAATTAATGGTGACAAGAGAAATAATCTGCGCTTAGAGAAATATGAGTGTCTGACCACACCACTGTACTGTAAGACCAGCCCATGTTAGGTTTATGTACTCAACGGAACTCGGTGCAAATGTAGTGATAAAAAGCAAATTCATTGTGTCATCCTGCAAACACTAAAAAAAAAAAGTAAAATCACGTCGTAAAATTTCCCATTTTAAATTCCGATATTACATACAGTATACTACATACAGATGGGCAACATATTAAGGCAAAAAACGAAATGAAGGTCTCGACACACATTCTGTAAGTCTCTGGTGTTACATTGAAGTGGTGAATATCATTCTTCCCTTGATTAGTTTTTGTGGTGATCATGGTTACGGAAAGCACTGGTGGAAAAACACACCACTAAAGAAACCTCCCATAGGTGGTCATGTAGTTTGAGATCTGAGTACTATGAAGGCCATAGCATACGAGTTACATCATTTTTATCCTCGACGCACCATTCTGTGAGATCTCATATGAGCGGAGTCATCCTGGAAGAGACCGCTCCCATCAGGACAAAAATGTTTCACCAGAGGGGAAAGATGATCAGTCAGGAGAACTTTATTCATTGACATGCTTCCATCAGAAGGAACCATTGGACCGACAGCATGCCAAGCAGCAATGCACTTGCTCTGTATCTCCATTCATTCATGTATCCCTTGAATTTGTTACCCATTGTAAATATACATATGCAGTACATATGGCATTCCTTAGGGAAATGCAACTGTGTTAAGGTCCAGCATAATGTTGGGAACAGAAATGGAAGCCATCATCAAAGTTGATTTGGTGGATTTGATTCAACCAGGTTGGTGGATCTTATTTTTAATGTCCCTGCCCTGGTCAAGCTTTGGCTCTGCTCATCGCCTGATCAGAGTTATTGCTTCACATAAATATTTTATTGGGATATCCTTAAAACACACACACACACACACACACACACACACACACACACACACACACACACACACACACACACACACACACACACACACACACACACACACACACACACACACACACACATATCACACACTTTTTTTCAACTGCCAAATATACCTCATTAAAAACACATCACACAAGCAAGGATATCACTTTAAAATATTTCTAAACATATTCTAATCCCTGTAGTTCGTCTTGTACATGGATGTTTCAAGTTGTAGCATACTGTACAACTTTTCATGTACATGTGCATTGGGCAGATGTGACATCAGTCTGCTCAATGTGACCAACCCAGTGTTTCTTTTTGTTGTTCGTTTCTGTTTGTTTCACTTGTCCTATTTCAGTTTTGTGCAAACCACCTAATGTGCATCCTGATTTAAGTTGCTCTAACGCCGAAAAGAATGTACACAAGGCTCACCGCTGACGTTGTGTATTCTTTTAAGAGGTTTGCAATGGATTGTCATTAGAGTCAAGTCTGTATGCAGTATAGAACGAGGTGTATTTTGAACATAAGCACTGTGATATGACATCGTTCCATTGTACAATCAACAATCAAAATACATTTCTTTGGAGACCTTGGAGTTCTGCAGCAGTTCACCACAGTGAGACCAGCTGTGTTGGACTGCCTGCTGTGACCGCATGTGAAAAAATCTGGTACTCTATTGGTCTCTGTGGATCACTTGTTTTTTTGCTGTGCAGATGTCATTTTAATCTAAAATGGCGTTATCTTTTTTTTTTTTTTAAATAATATTTAATTTTTGTGTTGACATCACGCCTCTGTCCCCAACAATGAACATGCTAACTTCATCCATGAAGTGTTGATCGTTGGGATCCCGTCTGTGCACTTGCTTTGATTTACATCTGTTTCTTTAAAATGTACAAATAAAAAAGAAACGCTTTTGGCATTGACTTGTTCTTCGTCCTTTTTTCCCCCCGCAGTGATGCCTCCGTCAGATTTGAGATTTAAAATTCTAAATGAGCACACAGTAGAAATGACATGGAAATCGCCCCAGTCAAGAATAGAGGGCTTCAGAATACAAGTATCATCAGGTACAGGTGGGTATTCAATTCATGGTAGAGGCTGTAAGGGTGTGAGTTCAAATCCCAAGACTGCTAGACAGCCAATGTCGGGCACTTAAACAAGCCCTCTGAAACAAGAGCTCTGAAAATATACTGCACCCCTTACTGTCTACTGAAACAAACCGTGGAATATACAGTATACTATGCAGTAAAAATAGTAGTAGAACATAAACGAAACCAAGTTTGCATATTAACAGTAGTAAAGTAGTATAACAATAAAATGGCCATGCCACCCAAGTTTGCAATTAACACCAACTTTTATATGTCTATGCTGTTTGTTCTGTATTGAATACAGATGAGCCTGTGAAAGAGTTTACACTTCCTGCATCTGCAAGAAAGACCGTCATCAGAGACTTAACCACTGACGTTGATTATGAAGTAACGATATCTTCATATGCTGGATCACAAGAGAGTATACCCCTCTCTGGTCAGATAACAAGTAAGTGATCTCCTACTCAACCATGCTCTTTGGGGGTCTTTATGTTGAGCCTCTAGGTTCTTTATTTGGGGATCCGGCAAACTGGGTTCGAGCCCTGCCGTCGTTGGTTTGCTAACCCGTGTATGCCCAGGCGTGGTCCCAAGCCTGGATAAAATGGGAGGGTTGCATCTGGAATGGCATAAAAACCTGTGCCAAGTTATGTGCCGATCAGGTGCTCTGCTGTGGTGACCCCAACGGGAGCAGCTGAAAGTTTTATGTTGTTTTAGATGGATAATATTCATTTTTCTTTCTTTCTAGTTCAATCAAGTGGGTCTGAAGGAGGGCCCAGAAGACCACAGGTTTCAGAGTCAATAAGTAAGTAAGCCTCACTCTCTGTTTCTGGCTCATTTGTTATCTCTCTACGCCTAGGCTTTCCCCCTGCGCTCATTATAAATATATATGTTTTTTTTTTTCCTTTGTTTAATAAATGCCCTATTGTGTTTTATTTTATAAATCCAGGTTGTTACCCCAGCATAAAAAAAAAGTGAGGCAGTCATTGTGTGAGTCATTGGGTGCCTATTCCTTTGCAGCTGTACATGGCCCCTTGTGCCCAAGCTGATTAAAACAAGGACTTAAAACTGCTGAGAGAAGTGGAAAGCATTACAGTGGCTCGTTTTAAGAGTCTCGTGGCCTCCTCCTTGTTCAGCAGAAGGCAAATTACTCTTTTCTGCCTGAAGCACGGGTGGAGCAGATCCCTCGGCAGCTGATTAGACAACTTAAAGTAGCTCAGATACACATTGATTAACTGCTGTGGAATTTTCTACATATGACTGGGCCTATTAGGCGGATTAGCTGGCTGTGAACTCAGCAGAGTTGAAAGATAATTATTCTTAATGGTGGCGTTGCATGGAGGTGACATGTTCACATTTGTCATTTGAGTGCTGTACGGTCTGAAGGGTAAAAAAAAAAGGAAGCAATGGATTTTCCGTAGTAGCATGGATTTTCGAATTACTAAAGCGAAATATTGTCAATATTATATCAGTATTGGGTTCCAGCCAGGGGGCGAAAGTAGTTCAATGTTCTTTCGGTACTAGGCAGAAACATGGTGAGGAGAATAAACTATGGACGTGGTTGGACAGTCCTGCCTCAGGTAACTACCTGTTATCGGGTTGAATCCCAAATAGCGTAAAATGGAAAGCTAGTGCGCTGTGTAGGGTGTAGAATCCCTTGATCCACACACCATGTAGTGCCCTTGCTCAGGGGTTAGAGAGTGATTTGAAGCTAGTTAGCTTTGTAGCTTGCATTGGCCATGAACAGAACAACATGAAAAAGGCGCTCGGTGGCAATTCACGACGACTTCTCAGATGTGTTTTCTTGCTGAAAGTGCTTTAGTGACTGGTTTTGAACATGGGTTTTGGCAGGCAGCTGAGGATTGGCACTAAATCATTTAGATTTACGCAGAACCAGATCGTACCAGCCTGCTTTCAACAATGGTTCCAGCCACTATTTAGCCTCTATTAGCCTCTACTCGCCCATGGTAGAAACATCGTATCTATCTTATAATGTCAGTGTGACTTTGTTCCATGTCTTCTATTCAATCCTTTAAACGTGTCCCTTGCCTTTTCCCACCAGAATGCTCAGCCAGTGCAGTTGCAGATCTCGTCTTCTTGGTGGACGGTTCCTGGAATGTGGGGCAGGAGAATTTCAAGTACGTCCGCAGCTTTATATCAGCCATGGCCGGAGCTTTTGACATCGGAGAGGACAAGAGCAGAGTGGCTGTGGTTCAGTATAGCACAGATTCGAGGACCGAGTTCACTCTAAACCAGTACCTGAGACGCCCCGAGCTGCTCCGCGCCATCAACAATCTACCCTACAAAGGAGGAAACGCAATGACAGGTGTTTAGGGCACTCTCACAATACAACATAATAGTGTGAACTTGAAGACTTGAAGTCTGAATTGCTGTTGGGCTCTTGAACTTGATGGTGCAGTCAGTTAGCTAGAAATGAAAGGTTGGATTTTGGTCATTGATCTCTGTTTTATAAACTAACAATTTTTTTTTATTTATTTATCTAGGTCCAGGTCTTGCTCTTGGGTTGGTTTCTAATATTTTCTAGAAGTCCGTAGTTCAGGGCAGGATATAATCAAATGTGAATTGTTTGATTGAAAACATAACAGAGATAGAGAATAGGTGCTGAACTTTTTTTTTTCCACTTAAAAGAAACAGTACTGAGAGTGGGAGGGCGGGGGTCGACATGGTAGCTTAGTGGTTAGCACTGTTACCTTGCAACTCCAGGGTCCGGGTTCGATTCCCGTCTCAGTGCTTGGTGGTGGTGGGTTTCCTCCGGGTCCTCCCATAATCCAAAGACATGCAGATTAGGTTAATTGGTGTTCCCAAATTGCCTGTAATGTGTGAATGAGCATGTGAGTGTGTGCCCTGTGGTGGATAGCACTCTCTGCTGGGTGTACCTCACCTTGTTCCATAGGTCCCGACAATGTATACAGGATAAAGTGGTATCAAAGATGGATGAATGAATGAGTGAGAACGGACACTGGGAAACTACATGATGGAACCGACGGTGGATTGTTTTACTTTAATGAGCATGTAGGACTGTGCGACTGGAAACAGAATCAACAACATTTGAAGATAAACCTTGTTGGCATGTACAAAACAAATTAAAAAGACCAGTCCCACACACATCTGTACTTGAGACCAATTATGTAACCAAGAAAAGTTAGTGACACAAAACGCTGTGACATTCTCCAGTGACTTCATATATAAAAACGTTTACCAGCATGTGACCGAAATCCAGATCCAGAATATTTGAAGCACTGAACTGATCATATACAGATATAGATACAGATAATGTCATTGCCCAACACCTCTAGCCCAGGGATACCCCATCATTCCAAATCCAATATCATATAATTATTCTAACCAAGTCAGAGCCGTACTTGATTCCAGCATAGAGTACGTTAAGTTTCTTCTTGGTTGAATGATAACCTTTAGTCCTAACTTGTAGATATGATGAAACACCCCTGCTATGGAGAAGCATTTCTATTTCATTTGTGTGACAATTTGTTTCACATGAAATAAAGAATTTAGACTAACTAGTTATTCATTTATATCATAAAACCTTAGGAAATATAGCTAGTTTGTGCCTTATAAGGTATAAAAAATGTCAAGAGCAAATTTGATATTTACTGGTGATTTAGCTCTGACTTTACTGACTTTTGGACACACCTTCTCATTCAAAGAGGTTGAATTTGTATTATGGCAAGAAAAAAGCAGCTAAGTAAAGAAAAACGAGCGGCCATCGTTACTTTAAGAAATGAAGGTCAGTCAGTCCGAAAAATTGGGAAAACTTTGAAAGTGTCCCCAAGTGCAGTCACAAAAACCATCAAGCGCTACAAAGAAACCGGCTCACATGCGGACCGCCCCAGGAAAGAAAGACCGAGAGTCGCCTCTGCTGCGGAGGATAAGTTCATCCGAGTCACCAGCCTCAGAAATCGCAGGTTAACAGCAGCTCAGATCAGAGAGCAGGTCAATGCCACACAGAGTTCTAGCAGCAGACGCATCTCTAGAACAACTGTTAAGAGGAGACTGTGTGAATCAGGCCTTCATGCTAGAATATCTGCTAGGAAACCACTGCTAAGGACAGACAACAAGCAGAAGAGACGCGTTTGGGCTAAAGAACACAATAAAGAAAACTCGCTGAATGAGAAGGTGTGTCCAAACTTTTGGTCTGTACTGTACATTTGACTTTAGTTTTTGGGAAATGGTTGTAATGCAGAAAACCTTAAAGTGTTGAGAAAAAGAGAAAGAAAGAAAGAAAGAAAGAAAGAGAGATTTATAAATCAGCACTGTTTATGCAGATGTCAGAGAATACTCAGCCACACACTCCATGCCAAGATCCACTCATGAAGCAGCAACGTGCCTGCAGCCACAATTTTAATTCTTATTTCTGACAGCCTATAAATTGCAACATGGGCATTGAACAGAGAGGTGCATTTCAAAGAGAATTTTATTTATTTATATATATATTTTTGCTGGTGTTGTGCAGGTGATGCCTTGGACTACCTGCTGAACAATATTTTCACTGAAACCAGTGGCGCCAGAAAAGGTTTCCCCAGAGTTGCCATGGTCATCACAGCTGGACAATCACAGGACTCTGTTGAGGACTATGCTAAAAAACTGAGAAGCGAAGGTGTCGAGATCTTCACCCTGGGTATGTGGGAGTCTGAAGCTGTCTGTCAAACATGTAATGCTTTCTTTTCATGGTATAAGGTTTCAGCCCTGGGGCAGAAGAATTTTGCCCTTTCCATACTCATACTAGGTGGAATGGTGGGAAAAAAAAGCCCTCAAGTAGTCAAAGAGTAATCTGATGGGTTTTGCAGACACTGCCTTTGGCAAAATCATAGTTTCCTACTCGTAGAGGAAAAATAAGCTGCTTTTAAATGTTTTCCACTGACCTGACCTCCAAGTCCTTATTTCAAAAGGCTCACTGTTAATGCAGCTGGATTGCTTTAAAAAAATGGGGACACGAAAAGTGTCTGCTACTTTTTTTTTTTTTACACAGTCTTTGTATAGTAAATAATTATTGTGAACGGGCATTGGACACTTTTGATTGTATCCACATGCAGCTATCAAGTTTATGAGACATTTGGGATTTGCAAGTGTTGACTTTTAGGCTGAACTTTAGTTTAGTTGGTCTTTAGCAAAGTTTCATATGCATATTTTTCTGTTTCTCTGCAAATCAGGCATCAATGAGGCAGATGAAGAAGAGTTGAAACTGATGGCATCCACCCCATATAGCACTCATGTGTATACTGTCTCTAGCTTTGATCTGATCAAGAGAATGCAGACGGACCTCATTGCACATGTTTGTGCTGGAGTTGAGGACCAGATGAGCTCACTGGCCAGTGGCGAGGAAGGTAAACAAAAAAGCAAACGAAAGTAAACAAATTAATCAGGTCACAACATGTTACCATATATTTAAATGTACAGTATGTCAGGGTATAAACTTGGTCATGTACACTGGCTATAATGCAGTGCTTAGAATCGCACATGCTACAATACACTTCTTAAATCTATAAATTTTTTTGCACAATAAAAAATAATTAGCTATTTTTGACAGGAAGTGGTCTAAAACTACAACTACATTACTATTGTATTCTGGCCAAAGAATACATATCTTTGTGCACGCACATTATTTATATTCTGCTGAATGGATCTTTGTACCTTGTTGTAGTGGTCGAACCCGCCTCAAACTTGGAGGTGCAGGAGGTTGCATCCAAATCGATGAGATTGACATGGACCGCCTCTCTCGGTGAAGTCACTGGCTATAAGATACAGCTGGTGCCTATGATGGCAGGAAGCAAGCGCCAGGAGTTGTACGTTGGTCCCACTCAGACCAGTGTCAACGTGAAGAACCTTTCTCCAGACACTGAGTATGAAATCAACTTATTCGCCCTGAGAGGACTAACACCCAGTGAGCCAATCATTGCCATGCAGAAGACTGAACCTCTCAAAATATCACTGGGTAAATATGAATATGCACTTGTAATCAATTTGCCATTAGCTAACTACTGGCATGTTCTGTTTGAGTCCAAATGACCCATTTTAATAACCTCTTAAAACAAACAAACAAACAAACAAACAACAAAAAACAAAGGGCTTCTGAGGCTTAGGCTCCAAATATACTGGGTATTGGTCAAGTTGTTCCAACCAAATATCTTTACTTCATTAAACTGACTAAACATTTTCCTTCTAGAATGTTCCCTTGGAGTGGATGTTCAGGCTGACGTTGTCCTTCTGGTCGACGGCTCATACAGTATAGGTTTGGCCAACTTTGCAAAGGTCAGAGCTTTTCTGGAGTACCTGGTCAACTCCTTTGATATCGGTCCCCAGAAGGTCCAAATCAGTCTTGTGCAGTACAGCAGGGATCCACACACCGAGTTTTACCTGAACACACACCACAACCTTGATGCCGTGATTAAGGCAGTAAGAACCTTTCCATACAGAGGAGGTTCCACCAACACCGGCAAAGCCATGACCTATGTGAGGGAGAAGATCTTCATTTCCAACAGAGGAGCTCGTGCCAATGTTCCTCGCGTGACAATCCTCATCACAGATGGCAAGTCGTCAGATGGCTTCAAAGATCCAGCCACCAGGCTGAGGAACAGTGATGTGGAGATCTTTGCTGTTGGGGTGAAAGATGCTGTGCGGTCAGAGCTGGAAGCCATTGCGAACACTCCTGCTGAAACCCATGTGTACACTGTGGAGGATTTCGACGCCTTCCAGAGGATCTCTAAAGAACTGACCCAGTCCATTTGCCTGCGCATTGAACAGGAACTTCTGAAGATCAAACAGAGAAGTGAGTAGACTTTATTAAGCTTTTTACTTCATAACGGTTATTCGGTGTATGTAATTAATGAGGTTAGTGAAGAAACCCTGTTGGGAGATTTTAGTCGGGTGTGTTGATTTACGCATGGTGATTGTAGCGGTACCTTGTGACATCGCTACAGATGTGTCCCTGAGGACTCCATAAAAAATCTTAGGCTAAATAGCTAGCTATCTGGCTTTTTTTACAATTACATTTATTACATTTATTATCCAAAGTGACATACAGAAGGGTTTTACAGTCTCTGATTCTTATTCATTAATTCACAGACTAACAATACAATCAGTCTAAAAACTCTGTTGGGTGGTAACATAGAGAAATGGGCACAGAGACAACAAATTACACGCCAACTAGATTTTAAAAATGAACATATACCGTATGTAAGTAACCAAAACTTGAATGACTTGACTGAGAGTAATGTTAAACCCAAATTAATAACAGCAGAAATAATTCACTCACATGGTCACAATTAAAATAAGGATTGTCTAATGAGCCTCATTTGCCTTTTTTATTGGTTTTGATATGATGAATATGTGGCTCACATGTGTAAAGACAAATGTTTGCACTTTAATGCGAAAAATCTTTTCCCCAAATATAGCCGCACATGCCAGCATATCGAAAACCTTTCTCATGCCCTGTTATATAACAGATAATAATGAAATAAGTAAAGTAAATTATTTGGTAAGGATGTTGGACACAACTGAATGAGCTTTTGTTTGATGAATTGCGATCATGTTACAGGTTTGACATCGCCTAATTCCCTGAGCTTTTCTGAAATAACCTCCAGAAGTTTCCGGGCCACGTGGTCTTGTGATGCCACAGATGTCGAGTCCTACCTCGTCCAGTACAAAAAGGCCGACGACCCTGATGCAGATTATGTCTCCATCTCAGTCCCAGGGGACACCACCACTGCTATGCTCGTTCACCTTACCCCCCTCACCAAGTATAACGTCAACGTCATTGCCCAATATGAGAAAGGAGACAGTTTACCTATAACTGATTTTGAGACTACCTTGGAGGGTGAGTTCCTTTCTTTTACTTGGGAATTTGGAGCGCCATACCCGCTTGAAACTGTTAATTTAGCTGTTATTCATGTGCTGTTCATATCTTCTGGAATCAATTGTGTTCAACATATGTTTATCCAAATCGAATACTTCCCCTTTCTGCTGCAGAATCGGGAACTGTCCGTAACCTCCGTATTTCCGAGGAGACCACCAACAGTTTCCGTGTGTCATGGCTACCAGCTCCAGGAGCCGTGGTGAGATACCGGTTGAGCTATTTACCAATCAGAGGTGACAGCGCCACAAGGGAGGCCTTTACACAGGGCCCCGAGACCAACATTGTCCTCCGACAGCTCCTCCCACTCACTACTTACAGAGTAAGCGTGGCAGCCGAGTACTCAACAGGCACTGGCGAGCAAAGGCAAATAGATGGCACAACTAAAGAGGGTGAGATTCCATAATGAATAGGCATATGATATGTTTTACGATGCCTATTTTCCCCCACCAATAATGGATTTAATGTTTGACATCTTGCCATGTAAAAACCCCACATGTGTTATTAAGCGTTCAGGATGGAGAGTGCTAATCTTAGGCAACAGGGCTCACTTTGCCTGTGGACATATGCATACCAAGACACACACACCCGCACACTTTTCTGATTGCTCTGTGGGAGGTTATAGGTGATGGAACGTTACCCAGGAGATGAGCCTGCTTGCTAACGCAACAATCTTTTGGGGGAGGCTCATGGAAATAAACAAACTGATTTCCATTTGCCAAAGCAGTGGAATTCCAGACACTTGTTATCATTGCTCAATGCAGTTAGTGCCTTTGCATGTCCCAGCTGCTCCTATCTGGCTGCTCTGAGTAATGCAGCTGTGATATATTCAGGGTCTGTTATGGCAGAAGGTAAATCTTATGCAATGGGATTTTCTTCCACTCGCATTCCATAATGTGCAGATTTTCTCCATGCTGTGTCATTGTAATATAAATGAACTTGAAAAGAAAAGAAAAAAGAAAAAAAAGAAAAGATGATGATTTAGGGATACATTTAGGAATGTCATGAGTCTTTTCAGCTAAAAGAATATTCTTCCTATTGAAGACCTCTTTTTTTCTTTTCTTTAGCTGGACAAATGGCAGGATTTACAGATTACAATGGTTTCCGGGTTGAAATGCAGTCTCTGTTAATGCTAGCCATATAGATTCCCTTCAACCCTAATAACTTGCTCTGCTTGTGCATCTGTAGAGCTGGGCTCTCCACGAAATCTTCGTGTTTTTGATGAGGGAGTATCATCGTTGCAAGTGGAGTGGGAGCCAGCACCGGGTCGTGTGCAGGAGTATGTGGTGTCCTATCAGCCAACCGAGGGTGGAGAGACTAAAGAATTGTCTGTGAGGAGAGCATCCACAATGCTGAAAAACCTGCAGTCTGGCACAGAGTATCAGATTTCTGTCCGAGCTCGCTACTTCTCTGGCCTTGGCCAGCCCCTGGAGGGCACCGGCACCACTTTGGATGGTGAGTGGATAATCTTAAGATCCCTGAGTGTTTGTGTGAGTGAGGGATTCAAACGTTAATACTTTTAAAGCAAATCATTAATAAATTAGTAAAGCACACATATTTCATCAGTAGGGTCCATATAGGTCTGTCTACATATTTGACTTCAATTTACAAGTTGACTTCATGCATCACATTTCACACCATATATTGTAGTTGTCACAAGGTCTAGTATGTCCATGCCAGTGAGTTTAATCTAAATGAACTGGAACTTGTTTCTTGTATAGTTAGCTTTTTTCAGTCTTTAAAATTGATTGTTGATTATTGGCCAGGATTCCAGGGGCTCAGGTCAGGTTCAAGGCCCTGACCATGCCTGAGATGAGATTAGATTGAGCACAGCTAGTCTGAGGTGTCATCGAGGCTAAATAATGTCCTTGAAGATGCGGTGTGGGGTGGTCTCAAGAAGAGCTGGTGGTCCTGGATCTGCTTGGGGGTCAATGCCAAGGCGTTACGGAATTGAGGATATCCAGTTCAGTTTTTAAGTTGACATTTCATAAGCTTTAGAGACTGCACACGATGATGTTGGATCATATTCTGTGCTAGGTATAGCTAAGACACAGTAGCCAGATTTTACACATCAGCTAATTTTTAATAACTATTTCATTTGTCTTGCCAGAACGAGGGAAGCTGAGAAAGACACCTTACCCTATTTATTTATTTATTTATTTATTTATTTATTTGTTTGTTTGTTTATTTACCCTATCTATTATTAATTCATTTTAAGATTCTAAATCAATTGCTATGTATTTCATATAGTACTGTAACAGAATTATACTTGAATGTAGAAGAAATATACATGGATCTTTTTTTTTTATACCAGTAGACAATTTCGACACTAGTGCCATTCTTGACCAATCCCACATAATCCCACAGAAAGTTTGACCACCCTCACAATCCTGGAGTAATTAATTTAATCAGTAGTCATCCAAATACACTGCCGGCCAAAAAAGAAAGAAAACAAAAAAACCTGTATTGATGATGGGAAAGTTGGACTGCTGCGTAAAGTCTTCTCCAGCACATAAGGATTCATAAGGGGTTTAGGTGATCTCCCATCATGTTCACTCACAATGTTTTCCCAACCCCATTTCTTCCTCAAAGTTGATGGTCCACCACAAGTTTTAATAATGCATTTTAGGGTTCTTGACCCAGTTTTGGTAGTTTCAGCAATCTCCATAGTTGTTTTCTTTTCTTGATGCTGGCCAATAATCTGAGTGTAAAGACTTCTCCAATACGTCCCGAGGATTCTCAGTTGGGTTAAATTGTAGACTCTGTGGTGGACAATCCATGGGTGAAAATGGTGTCTCATGCTCCCCGAGCCCTGTTCTCATGAATCCTGGCATTGTCATCTTGGAATATACCCATGCCATCAGGAAAGAGAAGATCCATTAATGGAAAAGACTGTTTATTCAGTATATCCTGGTAATCAGCTGACCTCATTTTTTGTGCACATAACGTTAGTGAACCTAGACCTGCAAGACCAAGACCAACAGAAGCGACCCCAGATCATAATGCTGCCACCCACAGGCTTGTACAGTAGGCATTGGGCATGATGGGTGCATCACTTCATCTTTCTCTGTTCTTACCCTGAAAGGGCCATCCCTCTGGAGCAGGGTAAATCTAGACTCATCAGACTAACTGACCTTTTTCCATTGCTCCACAGTCCACTCTTTATTCCCCCTTTTTTTCTGATAAATGGTTTTCTTAAGGCTACACAGCTGTTTTGTCTTAATCCTTTGAGTTCTCTTAACACTTTGTGGCTGGAAATACGTTCCCAACATGTTCACTCACAATGTTTTTCCAACCCCATTTCTTCCTCAAAATTGATGGTCCACCACACCAATTAATAATGCGTTTTAGGGTCCTTGACCCAATTTTGACCCAATTTGAGTAGTTTCAGCATTGCCATGGCCACAGTATATTTCTTCCGACATGGATATTTAAGAAATGAGAAGGTACTTACTGCATCAGGTAATGTAAAATAACTTGAACCATAATAATCAATGCAGTAATTATTATATAGAAGAGTCTTAACTAGGTAAATCTAGGTGGTGACTTTTTTTTTTTGGCCAGGCAGTTTTGTATTTTTTATTAACTTTTTGGTTATACTTCCTAAATGTGAATAAATAAGTAATTAAAATCACAGCGACTCTGACCACAATATAGCATAAACGGACAATTAATGCATGAATCCAGTAAATGCATTTCACAGTGCTGCACCAACAAACAGTCTCATTCAATACAGTCACATGTTAGTGATGGTTATTGCCTTTCTTTGTCCTGTGAGCTATATATCTTACTACCCACTCCTTTCCACCTGAAAGAAACTTGTTCGAACCTTTGGAAGGTCTCAGGTTCAAACCCCTGCATCACTAAGTTGCCACTATTGGGCTCTTGAGCAAGGCCCTTAATCCTTTCATGTTTTTTTTGGCTAGTAATGGTCGATACACCCAGCAACCCCCTGCCCCTTTCCATTCAGGGTTAGTTAGAGCAATGGGAGGTTGAGTGAAAGAAGAGCAGCATCCATTTATCAAGTACTTGCACTAATTAACCTTTCTTGTGCTATACCCAAGAATGATCTCGGGCTTGGGTGGAGCTGGAATTTGGTCTGGTGTGGAGAACATTGTGTGTGGTGATAGTAGTGGTAACTATGGGGGTTATGGTTATGAGTCACTTTCTCCTGCTGTGTTGCACCTTGTGTGGACTTGCTTGGAATGCAGCAGATTTGTCCTGAAGCTTTGGCTGACGGCTCAGTTTCTGATGTACTTGGACAGCCTGAGCTTCTTTCTGCTTTTGCTTGAGCCATATGGAAGAGATTTGACCAGTTCAGCAACTAAAAGCCTTTGATTATGATATATTGTGATGTTACTTCTTCCGTTCATCCGTTGTCAATCAGCAAAAGTTTTAATGCTGAACTGTCTAAGCTCTGACCTCACAGCTGCTTACATAATCCACTTACCACGCAGCTGCTGGAAACTAAGGCTATGTAACACTTTGTTTTAACTTCTAGGAGTGAAGAAAGATGAAGGCTCCAAGATTCTTGAGTGGATGTGGATGAAAATGTCTGTTTAAGTGTGACATCCTGTGCTCTCCTGCATCCAAGAGCTCTGATCTCATAGATAGCTCGCACAAGCCAATAAACATGAATTTGCTGGAATAGAAATGCAGTAGAAGGGAGTGAGCTGCGCTTGTTGTTTTAAAGCTGTTTGCATCCCTACCTTCCAAATGGGGAGAAAGAAACGTTGTCTCCAACCTGGTCCAGCACTCCAGTTATTTAGGAATGTTTAGCAATACTATTCACCAAGAGACAAGATCTTACCCTGATGCAGACACTCCACCCCCCCCCCCCCCCCCACCCCCCACACACACACTTCACTAGCAGTAATGTAGACAGACAGGCAAGGCTTTAACATACCCCTGAACTTTCTAGATATCTAGAAAGGAATAAAGATTAGGCTAGACTTTAAACATCCTGTGACTGGTTCCATCCAAGAGCCGTGGTTTCAGTGCTTGGTTGTCCAATCCAATACTTATCCAGGAATCACTATGTATGTAGACATGAGTGTGAAGTTTAGTAGCTTTTTTTAGTAACACCTTTGTTACCTTCCTTATCCAAGAGCTGTGACAAGCAGGAAACATCTGGAACCAAGTAAATGTGCAAGATGGAAAGCCATTTCTTTAACCACTTCCAATGGCGGTTAAAGAAATAAAGAATCCGACATTCACAGACTCCACTGTTAATTATAAAATAATGGCTGTTTCGGTGGTGCTTTGACATTTAATATTTTCCTCTATCCAGGAACTGCAATCTTTTAAAGACATTTTAATGCCTAACTTCCTGACGTGAGGAAAGAAACAGAGGCTCTGACATATTGCAGGACTCCAGAGTTCTTTGGATAATTTCAGGAGGAATTTTGGCATTTGTTACGATACCGAGCTTTTACTGTTGACAGCAGCAGGCCACAGGGAGGCTGTAGGGGTCTGTTGAGAGGCCACCAGTTTTGGGGTTTATCCTGTGGGATGTTTTCTTTCCTTTGTTGTGGGCAGAAACGCTTGTCTTGATAAACTGGGAGACGATCACAGTCGAATTACACAGCAGACTACGACGTTCAGGAAGTCAGCTGAGTTTAACGAAAAAGACAAAGACAATGACAAAACGAGGCTCTTCATATGTTGATCTTTTTACATCAACTGTTCCCATTGATTTGTGTTGTAAAGTGTGACAGCCCATGTGGTCTTCTACCGTTATGGCCCATTAACATCTGTGTTTGATCTATTGCATTTTCTGGTTTGCTCACCACAGTTGTTATGAGTATTTATATGATTTACAATGCTCTTTCTGTATATTCTGGCCAATTTGTTTTTTAATTATTCCATCAACCAGACTTGTCTACTCACAGAACTGCACTATCTAAACTGCTGATTACCATTCTGGTATGTGTGTAAATTCAGTTAAATTCTCTTCGTATAGAACTTTTAACAATTGTCATTGTCGCGAAGCAGCTTTACACAATCAAAAGAATTATTTAAGTTTGTATGGAATGTGAAAATGGTCAGATCGTCCCTGATGAACAAACCGAGGGCGACGGTGGCAAGGAAAAACTCCCTGAGATGGCATTAGGAAGAAACCTTGAGAGGAACCGGACTCAACAGGGAACCCATCCTCATTTGGGTGAAACAGAAAGCAGGAACTGATCTGCATTCATACTGTGGCAGGTAGTCCAGTTTAACAGTTGTTAACAGATGTTAATTGATGTTAATATGGAGTCCAGGTAGTTATTGGAGGCTCAGGTAGACTTGTAGGAAATTCCAGTCCTGACCTATCGAGCGACTGTAGCCAAGTCCTCAGAGAAACAGCTGTCAACATCAGTCCAGGCCAGGACCGTCTTCATAGTAGAGTGAAACCGTCCCCAGACACCGGACGCATCCCAAAGAGACACCCGGGGCATCCATGTGGCGAGATCTCCAACCAGAAGCGGGGCACCATTGTTAGATCTTCTAGAGCTAAGAAACATTCATCATTTTAGAGAATCTACTATAACTTGGCACGAGGTACATCCTGAACAGGGTAACAATCCATCACAGGGTACACACTACGGCAATTTGGGAACACCGATTCACTTAATCTGCATGATTTTGGACTGTGGGAGGAAACCGGAGTACCCGGAGGAAACCCATCAAGCACGGAGAGAACATGCAAAGCCCGTGCACACAGACCCCGAGGTGGGTTTGAACCCGGACCCTGGGGGTGTAAGACAACAATGCTAACCACTAAGCCACTGTGTGCTGCAGCATTGTTTCACATATTGTAAAATGTTCAGAGATGGGGAGATGTACTGACAGGTCAGTTATAGAGGGATTACGTTGTTGGAATCTCATTGCAACAAAGTTTTTCTACAGCCACAAACTTGGTCTTGGCCTTTAAAGTTTTTTTTATTTATTTATTTTTTTATCAATAGTGAATGAAACAACTTGGTTAACATTTTGAAACACGAGGAAGAGTTGATTGATTCAAATGAGAATTTAGACAGGTCTGAGCACAAGGACAAGGAACAAGGAAAGATGTGAAAATGAAATCAATTTTAATCAGCTGTGTGGAGGGAGCCAGAAGCAAGTTTTTTCTATTTGAATTTTACTGACAAGGTCCGGCACCTGGGATCTGTCAGCTAAGGATCACCCTCTCTGAGATAATGTGTTTAACTCTGGCCTTGCTCTAAGGCCCCTGACCCCAGGGATGTTATTAAATTCAATACGACGGCCTTTTCGGCAATTACCCACTCCAAAGGTCAGCAGGGAGATTACTTTACAACAACATAGCTTTTTTGTGACATTTATTATAAACACAGTGTCCGGCTTTAAGGATCTTTTGTCAGCACCGAATGTAGTTTTTTATTGATGCCTGCCTCTGTGGAAAACTAACTTCAAACAGGGTGATATTATAAACATATTCCAAGTGAAACACACATTTTTAATCCAAACTGTATTTTCCTGTGAACAAGTGAGGTTTCTTAGTAAGGCAGAACCTACAACCTATTGAAATTTGATTTGTGGTCAAAGTGTAGCTACAGTTTATTTTTTACATTTCTGAGGGAAATATTGTTATTCCCGGCAGCACGGTGGCTTAGCGATTAGCACCGTCACCTTGCACTTCCAGGGTCCGGGTTTGATTCCCGCCTCTGTGCACGGAGTTTGCATGTTCTCGCCGTGCTTGGCGGGTTTCCTCCGGGTACTCCGGTTTCCTCCCACAGTCCAAAGACATGCAGATTAGGATAATCGGCGTTCCCAGGTTGCTTGAAGTGTGTGAGTGTGTGTAGATTGGCACAATGTCCAGCATGTACCCTGCCTCAATTTGGTGGGAAAGGCTCCAGGCCCCCAGCGTCCCTGTATACAGGCTTAAACAGTATAGACAATGATGATACAATTTTTATTGTCACAGTTATTATGCTTTTACATGGTATGTACAGTACAAAATGTAATTGTTTAGCCTAACTCGATTGTACCCACGGAACAACAAAAAGCTAAGAGAAACAGTCAAGAAAAAAAAAAAAATCACCATATATTGTTGGAGCTGCCCTAGAAACAAAGAAAGAAAAAAAAAAGACAGGCTGTTGAATAGTGGATTTGGATTTGTTCATTGCATATTGCACATGTCATGCCTGAGGCTCACCAAACCCTTCCCTACCTGGAGGCTAGGCACCTGAAGCTCTTAAAAAATAGAGGTGGTACGATGGCAGCCGGCAGACAAGATCCTAAAGACGTGCAGTAAAAGTAAGCAAATGAAAAGTATACCAGAGTTCAAGAGCAAGGGCTTAAGGAGAATACTGCATGTGATAGATTATTTTTGGCACAGCTGTTGGAAAGATTTAGTCTGAAATCAGACAGCCATTATTCACAGACCTATGAATTTAAGCAATGGTTTACATAAATCGAATACTTTTATTAGTCTTGAAACAAAAGTTTTTTGCTTTTTTTGTGTGTGTGTGTGTGTAAAATTGGATAGGTGATCTATTGTCTTTAGAAGCCTATTCATTTACTTTTAGAAATTAAGAAAAGAAAAGAAAAGAAAAGAAAAGGAACCTGACCATGTGAATTGCATTACCATGTGAGAGGTCATTCAGCTATTTAGCTCATTACCAGTTTTGGGGAAAGAAAGGACTACTAGGACATTTGGGATTCTTCATACTAGTATTTATTACAGATGATAACATATCAGCGAAAGTAGTGCCAGATTATAGTGCAAATGTTTTAATAGAACCTTAAAAGTACATATAAATAAACCCTAGACCTTGTAGTGTGTATGAAAATCAGCTATGCTCAACTTGTGCTTAGCCCACATGTAAGATTTGTCCCACCACAAATGAAAAGAAAAGCTTTAATGTCTTGGCCCACTAATTCAACACATTCCTAGAAATCTAATGGACCAATGGACACCATTTTCCCAAAGATTTCTCCCCAACCGGTGCTTTGTCTGACATGTCGTTACCAAATCTCCCACAAATGTTCAATTTAGTTGAATCTGGTGATTGTAAAGGCCATATCATAGGATACACACTATTATCATTTCCTCCTGATTAAACCATTAAGTGAGTTCTTGTGCACTGTGATACACTGGGTGTATAGAAATCTTCTATTATAGGATAAGGATGATCATGATGTGAAGAACTTTGGGAAAAAATGGACCCAAGCCATATCGGCAAATAAAACGCCGCACAGCATAATTCAATGAATGGATTGATCGATTGCAGGATTAATTCTCTCTATAAATACTGGTTTATAATCAAGGTCAGAGTGTCAGACTTACAGTTTGTACATCATGGTGGAAATAGGATTTTCTAAGCACCCACAAACTGATGACAAACTGAAGAAAATCCTTTTTTTTTCATTGCAACATTTCTCTTCCTGCTGTAACATGCTGTCTAAATGATACTGGATCAGTGCAGATTTAGGTGGGTTCTCGGATGACATCTTTGTGTACACTGGAATTCATTATAGGCTTAACTGAAGGCAAAACTGCAAATATATAGTCCAAACAAGGCTTTTTAGCTTTAAAATTGATACAGTACATTGAAACCACACACGCTAAGGTACTCAAGCTTAGGTAATGTCCATAATGGCATGAATTTCATATGTGGAGGTGATGTCCTTTGGGAAAAACAATGGAAAGACTACTACTGTTATATGACTATGTCATGGGTGGGTATTGGGAGTTGGGTGTTGCTGCGATTTCCTCATTAGCCTTGAATTTACTAAGCTGTCTGTTTTTTTTTTTTTTTTTTTTCTCTCCACAGAGCTTGGCTCACCCAGAGACCTGATAACCAGTGACGTAACAGATTCAAGCTTCATGGTGTCATGGTCAGCCGCTCCAGGCCGTGTCAGGCAGTACCGTGTCCACTGGATGTCGCAGTTTAGTGATGAATCCGGCGAGATACGTGTACCAGGAGATGTGACAAGCACTCTGCTGGAGGGCCTGACTCCTGAAACGCGGTATCAAGTGTCTATTTTTGCTGCCTATGGCCTTGGAGAGGGAGAGCCTCTGGTGGGAGAAGAGACCACTGATGGTATGTACTGTTTATTTTGCCTGTTTAAAAAAAAAAAAAAAAAAAAACTGGGGATGTGGTTGCTTTTGTAGCTACATCTTGAAAGATTCCTGTATTTTTGGGCGGCATTTTTCCCGCAAAGAAAACTTGAAAAGGGTAGAGATTTGGGATCTCCTTCACTGTCCACATCTATCTCCATTATGGTGCAGTTAGTAGATAATCATAGTACAGTAACCATACACCAGTGGTGTAGTGGTTAGCACTGTCGCTTTGCACCTCCAGGGTCCCGGTTCGATTCTCGGCCTGGTTCGATTCCCGTCTCTGTGTGCATGGAGTTTGCATGTTCTCCACGTGCTTGGTGGGTTTCCTCCGGGTACTTCGGTTTCCTCCCACAGTCCAAAGACATGCAGATTAGTCTGATTGGCATTCCCAAATTGCCCATAGTGTGAGTATGTGTGTGCACTATGATGGATTGGCTCCCTGTCCAGGGTGTACTCGGCCTTGTCTCCTCGGATAGGCTCCAGGCCGCCCGTGGCCCTGTATACAGGATAAAGCGGTATAGATGATGAGTGAGTAACCACAGGTTCTGTGTATTTTACTATTGCGATGTTCGAGTGAAAAAACAGATGCATGGCGATGTTATTTATTCCAGTTGGTACAAATGACATGAAAAATATTGACACTAACAAAAAAATTAAATAGGGACTAACTTCTACACTACCCACTTACATGATGCCCAGCAACTTGTTGTAGGGCAGCAGTGGCGCAGCACAATTCCCAGTACATTATAATGGCCCTCCTGTCAATGGGACCCTGGGTGGTCAGTCCAACCCCGACCCTCACTATGACAGCCTTGAAAGCAGTAAAATTAAATACAAACAGGACAGAGAAAAATATTTCCAATGGGTTTAATGATACACAAAATTTCACTATTTATATTCATAAGCTCACTCATAAATGTGATAAAGAGCGAAAACAACAAAACACATGCAATATTATGTGAAATGCAGCGGTCATGCAGAAGCCATGGAACAAAGTATGTGGGAAACAAGGAAACTTGGACCATGCGGAAAGATCAGGACGATCAAGATTGTACGATAGAAAAGTCCATCAAAGTGTATGGGCAACTGATCCTGAATTCTCCAGATAGTGCATACTTAAGAGTGGGAGAGAGAGAGAGAGAGAGAGATTTATAGAAATCCTTACATAAGAGCATCTGTAATTCATATTGAGACTTTTAATTCTTGGATTGTACATTATTTATTTTTTTTCTTCAGATTTTGAAAAGTCACTGGGTGTCAGAAATAATGTCAGGTGTAATATGTTCATGGTCAGCTCTGCACAGTTGTTCACTGGGATTACATTTACAAACCATTTAGGATGTTAGTACTGGCTCCTTTCTGTGAACCTTAGTGAACCTCACCACCAAAGTGCGCCAAGACAATAATTCACTAACCTGAACTTCCTTAATAGAGATTTAACGCGGTCACCATTGTAGTACTTGAGCCTTCTCTTGTGATAGTCAGTGCCGGTAAAACCGCATTCATTTACAGCTCAGTAAAAGCCTGACCCCATGGTCTGATAAATGATATAAAGATTGGGGGGTTTCAGAGTTAGTCAGACGGATTCTTTTTTGCTGAGACCATGCAGAAATTGTGGAATGGAGTTTGGAGTCTCCTTGGCTGTTCCTCAGTGGAAAAAGTGAGACCATGGTTGTGAGAGAAGAACGCCGGGGAGGCGGGGCTGGTGGGGGGGGGGGGGGGGGGTGCTGGAGATAGCATCATGGCAGTGGAGCGAACGCATTTTAAAACCATGCATCTGTGCGCTGGTGGCTCTAATTTGGGCCGTATGTCAGAGATGGGCTCGAACACGCCTTGGACACGCTTTGTTAAAGAGCGCACGCCTTCTCCGTCTACAAAAGGGCGTGCAAGAAAAGTCAGTGGAGCACTGAGGACTTGCCAACGTGAGGCATCTAATAATGCAAAGGGTCACGAGGAAGGATTTCATTGTGCATATTTGTATCCAGCTTAGAATCCTCAACCCATATTTCCTTTTAACAACAAGTCCCTGCACCATATGTGCTTTCGAAATGGAACTCAGGATACAAAGGTTCGCTCAGGTCAATCAGCAGATTGGATTGCCATAATTCTTTCCGTTCATAAAAGCATTCCTAGTAAAAGTCTTAAAGTCAGTCATTTCTTGGAAGCAAACGAGAGATGTGGATGAGAATAAGCATTAAAAAAAAAAAACAATTACTAATAGATAGTGCTTGGCTGTTTCGAACAACAAATGACGTTTAAAAGCCACTTTAGACAAAAAGAGAGAATAGTTGAAAGGAACTGTTCTATTTTATTATTATCCTAATTTAACAGGAGTAATGCGCGGTTTAATGAATGTTGCTGCGCGCTCTGTGGGTTTAGTTCATCTGTCCGTCCCTAGATGATTTCCTAATAAGAACCATGTTCACTTGATTGTTATTATAAAATTTAATCCACCGGCTGCCTCTGGACTATTTCATGAGAGCACAAAGTGACTTGCGATGCACATAATACAAAAGTGAAAATATCGCAGACTAAAAGCAGATCCAGTGGAAGTCGATCTCTGCAACTCAATCTAGCATTTGAAAACACATAGCTTAATACAAACCGGGACCTGGGGTGAAATCTCTCGTGAATGGAGACGGGAAACCGATGGCAATTTACAGAAGACTTCAAGCACGATATGGTGACGAGCCTCATAGTAAAACATTCTGAATGGCGCAAACGATTTAAAGAAAGCTGTACATCTGTGAATGATGATCGGAGAGGAGGTGGCTCGGAGCCCACTGCAGTCATTCCCGTGAACATTCAGCGGAGGGCATGCCAAATTAGACTCAGAACTATATCAATAGCCTATCTTACTCTCGCAGTAATACCAGGAGTCTTTCCCTGATCCCAGATGTGCTGTAGGGTGTACAGTAGTTTCGATCTGTGCAAACTGCATAGCTTACAGTAGGCGGTTTCTAACGCACTACTGTAATCCGTCTCACACACTGTATTTAGACATGGACAGTACTAAAACTGTTCAGCTATTGTAATCCTGTCGTTTCATCCTCTCCAGCTTCTGCTGCGGCTAAGTCACTGACCGTATCCGATGAGACGGAACGGACAATGAGGGTAAAATGGCAGCCAGCTCCGGGCCGGGTGCTGAGCTACAGAGTGACGTATACACCCCAGTCCGGTGGCAGACAGCTGAGCGTGAAAGTGCCACACAACTTCACGTCCACCGTGCTGAGGAAACTACAATCCATGACCTCATACGACATCACCGTTCACCCCGTGTACAGGCGTGGAGAAGGCAAAGCAAGGCAAGGAGTAGGAACCACACGTACGTTGGCCCATAATTCAAACCCACAGTCACAGAGTTTGTGTGTGCGTGTGTGTGTGTGTGTGTGTGTGTGTGTGTGTGTGTGGGTTTGTATGTTTGTGTGAGAGAGAAATAGACATACAGTACATCTAGAATCAATTTATTGTGTCCCATTAGTATTTTGTGCATGTTGTTTTTGAGATTTAATACTTTTAAGCCTTAAGACTGATTTTTAGAACTTAATCGAAACTATTGGGAATAAAACCTCACACACCGATAAACTCCCATATTTATGCTTCCTTAATATTAATATTAAGGATAATAATAAATAATAAAGATTCCTTTCTGACTGTGATACCGGAGCATGCTGGACATTTTTGCACAGATTAATTTATATATATATATATATATATATATATATTTTTTTTTTTACCACTGTATGGCTCCATAAACAACATAATAAAAAAAAAAAAAAAAAAAAGTAGGAACAGTTCCATGTCATTTTGGTGAAATATCCATATGTTCACAGTGGAAAGCTGCAAGATCCAAATCCAGATGTTTGAGAAAAATATATGTTGTAGGCTAAATCAAAGTTTTCTCTTGCAAGGTCTGCAAAGTTTTCTTCTTTAATAAGTAGCACTTCGATACAGAAGCATTCTTACAGGACAATACGAGGTCTATTTGGTAAAGCAGCTCGACAAGTTCATATACGAACATAAACCAGTTCTTTTGATTGCAAAATCTTTAAAAAAATTTACCAGTCATGTGTTTATGAACATGAGGCAGCAAACTGCAGCGAGGTGTCAATAATAGGTGTTTTTATGTTCAGGAATATTTATAGGAATTAAAGCAAAGACCTTACCAATGGTCTGGGACGCCAGCTGCAAATGTAAATTACGGGTGGAGGGGATGAGAGCTCCTGATAACTCCTGGATAATTCCAAATTTACACTGATGAGCCATAACATTAGAACCCAAAACATTACGTCCAGTACCGTGTAGGTTCTCCTTCTGCCTTGTGGGCAGCGCTGGCCTCTTCAGACATCACTGCACATGACGTCTTATGGTATGCTATGGTGTCTGGTACCAGGGTGTTAGCGGTGAATCCTTTGGGTGCTATGAATTGTGGGGCGGGGCCATCCCCGCAATTAGATTAGTTTGTCTGATACATCTTATGGATGCTTGATCGGATTGAGATCTAGGGAGTTTAGAGGCCAGAACAACAACCTTGAACACAAGCAGACTGTGGTGCACTGGGTGTGCTGATACCTTTATATCAAAGCCAACAGCAATTTGTGCTTTATTGGCTTTTCTGTGGGATGGGACAAGCTGGCCTTTGGTTCTCACAGGCACTAATGAGCCTTGAGTGCCCACGATCTTGTTTTTAGTCTTTCGGCTCCTTCCGGCAAGAGGTCGCCACAGCCGTATGCCATTCCTGACGCAACCCTCCCATTTTATACGGGCTTGGGACCGGCACTGCATCTAGTGGCTGGGGTTTGGGCACTGGCTGGAACCTGGGCATCGAACCCGGGCCTTTCGCCAGTTTACTGGTATATAATTGATTACCAGTGAATCTCAGTTTATCTGGTAGTGGTGTTAGTGTTGTGGCTGATCGGTATCTGATATCCATCATTTTTATACACTAGTTCGCAAAACATTAATTACTTTTAGTAATTAGTAATACTGTTATTACTATAAATAATGTGAAATGCTAAAGTTAATTAAAGATAATTGCTTTAATTAAAATGCCTGTATTTATTACTATCATTCAAATTCTATCAATCATCGACATGTGCTAAGATCGCTATGTGTCGTTTTTTATTTTATTTTATTTATACAGTGTCACCTTATAAAGCACCAAGAAACCTGCAAACCTCTGAACCAACCAAGACGAGTTTCCGTGTGACTTGGGACCCAGCGCCGGGAGATGTGCGCGGCTACAAAGTCACGTTTCACCCAAGTGACAATGAAGTGAACCTCGAAGAGATGCTTGTTGGACCTTATGACAACACAGTCGTCTTAGAGGAGCTAAGGTATGGTGAGAAATCCGTAGAAATGCATATTTCCAAGCTTAAACTCACTGTTTCTGCAAAACAATGTTGTCTGGGATTTTCTTTGCAGAGCAGGAACAAAGTACTCGGTGGCTGTGTTTGGAATGTTTGATGGGGGGCAGAGTATGCCTTTGGCTGGAGAGGAGAAAACAACACTAGTTGACCCCCCTGAACCCCCACCCATGGACCCTCCTGGTAAAGCTTCACTATGCATGATATTTTTTTACACATCAAGTGCCCATGCTTAAGATGCATACAGAAATCAACAGTTATAATATTGATTTTTCGCCTTTTAGCCAGGACCAGTGTCCGAGCCATGTCGGTCTAGAGCATCAACCCACACCTTCGGTTGAGTCAGAATTAAGCATTCTGTAGCATATCATTCACATTCCTGTGCAATGATTTTTCCCAAACACTTATTTCTGGTTAATACACTGAAAAAAGGTTTATGAGCCCTTGCTCTTGCTCCTTTTACTTGCCAGAGCTTGATTCGCTACGTGTGGTTTCATCGCGTAAAACAAGATGTCCTTACTTGTACCACAGCAAACAAACAAGCCGAAGGAATGCAGCGTCCTTGTCTGCCACCTCCCTCTCTTTCATATTTTGCTCTTTCTCAGAAGTCCTTACGGAAAAGAAGCAAACTGCTTCCAGTTAGGAGCTGTTTTACAGCCAAGAGAGAGGAAAGAAGAGAGCTAGAGTTGTGTGATGTCACCACAGAGCAGCATGAAACTAGGAAAATATTATGCTTATCCAGTGAGAGTTGAAATTAGCCACATTTTATGCTGCATTTACCTGTAGATGAAGAGCTGAATGCTTGATATCGACAATTATTATTTCAAAACCCCGCCTCCCTCGTTTAAAATTTTTTTTGTAGCTAAATTTATGCATGACAAATCCTAACTATGATATAGTCATTTTGCTTTGATTCAACATTTTGAACTCAACATTGACTTTGCATACTGTACATAACTCCAAAGCTGTCTCCAAATTGTAAACACTTTCCTCTGAATTAGTCATGAATAAATCCATGTGCTATAACATGTTTTCAATTGCAGAGACCGAGGCAGTGTGTGCCATGTGATAGTCTCTTTGCAGGTGTCTGGAGCTGTGTGAAAAAAAAAAAAAAAAAAAAAGTATGGTGGAAGAGGAACGTGCCATAACTCAAGGAGGGGCTTTGCTCATATATCGCTCATCTCCAGACTTGAGGAGACAGAGGCCATCATGTTTGGGCTCCAGGGCTGGATACCAGAGGGAACTGGACAAAGAGCACAGACATGAGGGGGAGAGGAGAAGGAGATTGGGGGGGGGATACATTTGTGCAACTTGTACACTGTTTGAAAAATAAAAATAAACTTCTTTGAACCGAATGTGTGTTTTTGAACAAATATGTCGTCAATGTGTTCGTTCCAGCGCTTATTTCCTTTCCTCTTCACTTTCATTATTTATTTATTATTATTATTTTTTGATCATTTCTTAAAATCTGCCTTGGAATGCCAACGCAGGGATTCTTTGACAGCTTTTTGACTTTATGCCTCTATGTGACTGGTGTCCTGCATGTCCTTGTTCCGCAGATGCTCAGTGTAAAACCACAGCCAAAGCTGACATCGTTCTGCTAGTGGACGGCTCCTGGAGCATTGGACGTTTGAACTTTAAGACCATCCGGACCTTCATCTCTCGCATGGTGGGCGTCTTTGACATTGGACCAGACAAGGTGCAGATCGGTGAGGCTCTGCTGCTTTGGTGCATTTTTCAAAAATGTATTTATTTTTTTTACAAGCACAGATTCATGGCAATGACATAACACTTCTGGATGCCAGATGTGAGCTCTGATTTGGGGCCCCAAAATGAGTTATGAGGCTGAATTTTGCAGTGTTCTTTACTTAAAAGTGTGAGGATGATATAAAATGAAATGGCGATCTGACATTTAACCCGCATCTCTTCCAGGTCTGGCTCAGTACAGTGGAGACCCCAGGACAGAATGGAACCTCAACGCTCACCGTACCCGTGCAAGTCTCTTAAATGCCGTGTCCAACCTGCCGTATAAAGGCGGAAACACCATGACGGGTATCGTGTCTTGAGTCGCATTGTTTAGCCAGTGTTTACTGTATGAAGCACATGGATATTGTTTAGTCTTACTGAGTGACAGTTCAATAACATTTTCTTTAAGAGGTTTTTTTTCTAAGTGGCTAAACTTGGTTTAATCAACTTTGTTGATTTTCTTTCCTCCTCACTCTCGAATGGACAGGTATGGCCTTGAACTACATCTTGCAGAACAATTTTAAACGGGAAGTGGGACTCAGACCTGACTCCCGTAAGATCGGCGTCCTCATTACTGACGGCAAGTCACAGGATGACATCATTGTTAGCTCCCAGAATCTGAAGACCGATAACATCGAGCTTTACGCCATCGGTGGGTGAACAAGTTGTGTTCAATTCTAAAATGAAGTCTGGCAAAGCTTATGAAACCCATCGAATTTCATAAGCAAATGAGTAGAAGATTGTGTACTGTAGCATGTTGTATATATTGAAGGTGCTAGGGCATGATATCCTAAAATTTGGACATGGGTATTGATGCATATATCTACAGAGACTTATATCATTAAAGAAAACACATGTGTGAGGATGTTCTTAATTTATTATGAGTTATGGTTCAGTTTCATGGCCATTAAAACGTATTTAGTAAGAATTTATGATTTCACACATGGTTTAGATTTGAACACTTACAGCACATTCACGGGTTCCGCAATGAACAGAGAAGCAAAAATGGAACTTTTTTGTTTCTGGACATATAGGTGTGAAGAATGCTGATGAGAACGAGTTGAGGTCCATTGCCTCCGACCCTGATGACATCCACATGTACAACGTTAATGACTTCTCCTTCCTGCTGGACATTGTCGATGACCTCACTGAAAATCTCTGCAATAGTGTGAAAGGACCAGGTAAATTCCGTTAAACATCAACAACAAACCATGTAGTATTAAGCTGAGCTGGATTTCGCATGTTACGGACCAGTGATTTTGATGCTGTGACTGTAAATGAGTATAGGTAAGGATCGGAAGTGTACGCTTGAATCTTATCATTTTGATTTCTATCCCATTCACATTTCATAGAAACTTAAATAATTTTTTCGATTGTGTAAAGCTGCTTTGCGACAATGTCAATTGTTAACGCCTCCGAGTGGCGCAGTGGTTAAAGCGCTCGCCATATCATCCGGAGATCGCCAGTTCGATTCCCGGGTGATGCTGTAACCTCTCGCAGCCGGAGGTCTAGAGAGAGCTGATTGGCCGAGCTCTCTCAGAGGGGAGGGATGAGAGGTACTTAGTGCTCCCACATTAATCACGGCTCTACAGCTCTACAGCTCAGGGGCGTCTGTGAGCTCGCGCGACGGAAGAAGTGGATAGCGCTGTCCTCCGAGTGTGTTACGCCGCCCCCAACGGTGCGCGAGCGAGCAGTTCGAAAAGATGCGGTCGGCTGGCGTCACGTGGTTCGGAGGAAACACGTGATAGTCTTCGGCCCTCCGGGCTGAGTGGTAGTAGTAGCCTTAATGTGGAGCCCCCTAGTGATGGGGAGGAGTTGGACACGACTAAATTAGGGAGAAAATCAGGGGAGAATTCAAAAAAAAAAAAAAAAACGCTATACAAATAAAATTGCGTTGAATTGAATTGATGTGTATTTGCTAAGGATAATCCAAGAATTGTAGCCTGTAAATTCTGTAAATAAACAAAAACTAGTACAATAAAAGATAAAAGATACAGTAGTAGCATCTTGACACTTTTGGGGAAAAAATGAGTTGTGAGATCAGTTAACAAATAAAAGCACATGCCAATGATGGTATTCAAAGTAACGTACAAAATAGGACATGACTGACAGATTGTGATGGGTCAGTGGGGACATAATCAATGTGGTCCTGGCAGTCAGATTGCGTTGGAGTTTCAGTTTCTTACTACATTATAATCACCAAGAAGGAATTGGAAAACAACTTCTACTGTGAGAAGCCAGATTGAATAAACTTGAAGAGTGCGACCGTAAATCAAAGCTCCTCATGTTAGCCAAGGTGAACCTCAAACCGTCCTAGCTGTTACCTCTCATGACTTTGTTTTAAAAATAGAGTTCACAAAAATCATAACAAGGCCATAACGCTACAATGGAGTCCAGATATTAAGCTCAGTTGCTCCCAGAAGCACAACAGTGATTTACCACACACTGAATATATCCACGAGCAGATCAGCCACCAAACCTTGAGATATATAGTCTACTTCACTTTTTTTTTTTCTTCCAGGAGAAACTAATATGCCTCAGATACCGTAGATTTGTAGCTTGTGCAAATGCTAGTGTGAGAGCTGTTTTCCACGCCACTTTTTGTTTCATTTGTTCCATTGCTCCTTAAGGAGGAGGAGGTCCAGGAACTCCCACGGATCTAGAGACCTCTGAGGTGACTCACTACTCCTTCCGTGTCACTTGGATTCCCCCTGATGAACCTGTGGAGCGATTCCGGATTGAATATGTCCCTGTGGCTGGAGGCAGGACTGAATCGGTGAGACTCTCTGAATGGTACTGACTTAGAAGGAACAATTCGACCATAATTAGAATTTTAGAATTAATCAATCATTCAACTGCTTTTACACTGGAGCTATGGCGTTTTGTAGCGAATTTAACAGTATACAAATTACACCACCCAACACACAAATATGCTTGGGATTTAGCTCTGCAGCATGGCAAGCAGTTAGTCATCTGCATTTGTTGAGATCCAGAAGATCGAAGAAAGCCAGATGCCCTTTAGCAGTAGATGCCTTAGCTGCTTTAGCTGCTATTGCTAGCGCTGCTATGAAATGTCCCATGCTGCCAATGCTTACTGACGTCAGCAAGTGCTTACGCATGAGCAGAAGCAAAAGGTCTCATGAATTCCTCATTTAAGTCACATGACCACGTATTGGATATCTCCACGATCCATACAAAAGTTACGCAGATCTTAAAAGCATCAGACTTTATTGCATTCAGACAGCCCTGAAAAAATATAATATCTGACTATCTTGACATCGGGGAACAACCTAAATTAACCTGAAAACTTTACTTACTTACAAGCATTAGTATTGCAGCTCTACAGTGACAAATTTCAGACACCAAAAATGCTATATATATATATACTGATTCACTTACTTATCTATACTCGTCTATACCCCTTAATCCTGTATATGGGGGTCATAAGGGGCCTGGAGCCTATCCCAGGGGACTTAGGGCACAATGTGAGGTACACCCTGGACGGGGTGCCAATCCATCATGGGGCACAGACATACAAACACTCACATTCTCATTCACACACTACGGGCAATTTGGGAACGCCAATTAGCCTAATCTGTATGTCTGCATGGGTCAGGGGACAGTGGTTAAGGCATTAGACTATGGTTTGGAAGATCCCAGGTTCAAGACCCACAAACACCAGTTGTCCCTATTGGGCCCTTGAGCAAGGCCCTCAACCCTCAACCCACCAAGAGAACATGCAAACTCCATGCATGCAGAGGTGGGAATGATTGGTTGTGTCACACTTTGGTGGCAACAACTGCAATCAAGCGTTTGAGATAATTGTCAATGAGTCTTTCACATCGCTGTGGAGGAATTTTGTCCCACTCTTCTTTTCAGAATTGTTCAAATTAAGTCACACTGGAGGGTTTTCGAGCATGAAAGGCCTGTTTAAGGTCATACCACAGGATTTAAGCCCAGACTTTGACTAGGAAAAAACCAGGAAGGGGGCAAATACTTTTTTTTACAGCACTGTATAGTCATATTCAAGTTATTTCTTTTATTTCTATGTTTTTTTTTTTGTAAAATGATTTCTCCACAATATTGTTTTTTCCATTCAAGTGCCCAATGTTTTCTGTTGGCCTATTAGAGGCGTCATAAAATTGAGGTTTTGCAGCCAGGCATAGGTTACATGCAACGGAATACTCCAGAACTGACTTCACATTGGTTTGACTTTTTATTGGATCTCTTACAATGGAAAAAACTGCTATTATTCAAAGAGATTGAATTTATACCACATATAATTTTTTTCTTATGCGAGGTCTGATTACATGTTACACCCCCACTATTCCTATATGTAGACATCACACTTTCCTTTAATTAATTGAAGGAATATAGCTCATGAGATCCTCGTAAAAGGTTAGTGACGTATGATTTTATTTTACACTACAGCTTAAAGATATCGTTTAAAGTTATTGGTCTTGTAAAGATATAAATTATCGGACTTCCGGTGTCTTGAGTAAACTGGTGGATAGAAATGTTTGGTATTTTCAGAATTTAAAGTATTTGGCAGGCTCATTATGGTTCTCGATCTGTCACAGATGTATGTGGACGGCGAGGAGAACACTTTGGTGCTGACCGGCTTGACCCCTGACACAGAGTACGCAGTGAGTGTCTTCTCCATAATCGGCGAGGAGAGCAGCGAGCCCCTTAAAGGCACAGAAACCACATGTAAGTTGCGCAAACGTTCACCTCCTATGTGCTTTTTCTAACAGTAGGAATTACACCTAAAGCACACCTCAGTAAACACAATGACCCAGGTAAACATTACAAGGCAGCATACCAGACAGACTGTCTTCTTTGGCTGTAAGAGTTTACCTAGACTTTCCCTTGCTTCTGCAGTACCCCTGGCCAGGGTGGAAAGCATGGATGTCTATGACGAAGCTATGACCAGCATGAGAGTGAGATGGAAGATAGTACCAGACGCTACCGGCTACATCCTTAAGTACGATGCCGTCAACGCCACTGTGCCCACTGTGGAGAAAGAGGTGAGACCACTTTCAATCGCTTACTCTGCCTTTCCATATCCACTTTATGAAGCATGTTGGCAAGGTCCCCGCTAGCAGTTTCTCACTTCCAGATGGCAAAATACAAGAAGGATTTGCTTTTACTGTGCTGTTTAGGCAAGTATGGACAAAAAGCTTCTGGACTTCTGGGATCCAAGAAGTTAATGGCAAAGATTAGATCATATTGAGTAGGTGACCCCTGAAGTCATTATAGTAATATGAACCAATTTAAGCAGATGCTGTGTGTGTGTTTTTTTTCTTTTTCTTTTTTTTTTTTTACAAAAGCTGCCAAAAATAGCCCCCTAAAGTAGGAAGAGAGATTAGGGAACAACCAGAATGAGGCATTCAACAAATGTGACAAGTTCAGTCTGCTGTGCTGCCTTCTCTCTTACATCCTGTCTCTCGGCCTCCCTCCCTCCCTCTTGCAGATTCGAGTTGTGGAAAATGATGTCCAGCTGCTGGAGCTCCTTCCAAATACGGAATATTCTTTAACCCTGTTCGCTCTATATGGGAACGATCGCAGCGGCCCCATCATTGACCAGGGAGTCACTTGTATGTCAACTTACATTTACAGTATATGCAAACCAGTCTGCTGTTTTCTTCAAAGTTGATGCACTTGTAAGTTTGCTCCTGCTCTTCGTTGGTTTCATGTTGCGTGTCTCTTTCAGTACCCCTTCCTGCTTCCGGCGACCTGAGGATATCTGACGTGACCCACAGTTCCATGCGTTTGAACTGGGATGCAGCTCCAGGGGCGGTCAGGAAATACATCATCACCTACACGCCTGACAGTGGTGAACCGCTTGAGGTACCAGATGTTCAATCTTCTCTAAGATGTGAAAGAAAAACAGTCACTCAAACTCTTCGGAGTTTTGAAAAGAAACATGTCTAAATCTTTGATGATGATGATGTTTCATTGATAGGCTGAGGTTGGGGGAGATACGACTACTCTGGATCTTATAAACCTACGTTCTCAAACTGAGTATGATGTTATTGTCGTACCCGTATATGACGTGGGAACAGGAGGGAAAATGATCGGTAAAGACATCACAGGTGAGACCTTATTTTGATTTACTGTTGTAAATATACTAGACAGTTTGCTGAAAGAATGGCACTAAGACACTGCAATGGTTCCGCCATCTTTGCCATCTCATGCATTTCACCACTCTATATTAATGCATTGTACAGTAAGTATGTGGTTCTTTTGTCAGTCAGTCACAGCATGAGGTAATGTTTATTCATGAATCCCAGCTGATTCTCTAGGCTGTTATTTTCACTGTCACACAAAGCCTTTTACCGTAGACGCAAATGCAACAGCTCACGCAAACATAATAAGTCAGGCCAACGTTGGAAAACATAAATGATGACGAATAGTCTAGTAATTTGGTCACTTTTTTCTCTGTCCCCACATGCAGACGTGGTGCCAGCCCCAAAGAACCTAAGATTCTCTGAGGTGACGCAGACGTCATTCAGAGCCACATGGGAACACGGAGCCCCAGATGTTTCCCTCTACCGCGTCGGGTGGGTTAAGAAAGGGGGGACAGACTTCAAAAATGTAAGTTGATCCAAATAGCTTCAAAGCTTTTTTTTTTTCCCCTTTCTTTTCCAAAATTAAGGTTAAGATTGTAGAATAGAGTAGAAATCAGAAAAATCTGAAAAAAAAAAAAAAAAGAAATTCTTATAGGGGTTTCTGTAATAGACTGGAAGATGAGTCATGGCAGCTGGATTTATTTTTGTTAGTTTGAAGTTACCATGGCACATTTCTGTCATAGATTTTGTCTAAAAGTTTCTTAAAGTGTCTTCATTCCCAACGGCCAAACCAATGGTAAGCGTGATAGGAGATTTTCCCAGCGATACAGCTAAACCTTGGTGGGAAAGTCAAAGTTCAGAAGCTTTCCAAAACCAGTGTGCTGTGGAAAAGGTGATAAATTAGTCATAGTCACCAATCAATCATTAAAAAGAAGAAGCTGGCTTTGGAGGCCAGCAGGATAGCACTTGTGATAATAATCGCTTGGCACTCTGTCTTTTAGCGTTTCTAAAACTAAGATTTATGCGTTTCTTTCAAGACTATCCTGGGTAGTGAAGACACATCTCTGGTGCTCACTGACCTGGACCCAGACACTCTGTATGACGTCACCGTGACAGCCATCTACCCTGACGAGTCTGAGAGCGAAGACCTGATTGGCACCCAACGCACATGTGAGACACACACATACAAATTAGATACATAAGTGCAAATACATCATCACACACATCACAACTTAAAAAATGCCTGCAGCGATGATCAAGCTGAAATAATGTATTGTTCTCTTAACATCTTTTTTTCTAGCCTCAAAGATCATTACGCCTGGTATGTTGTTTCAAATATGAAGAATTATTGACGTTACACTAAGTGTAATGGTAACACTGGTGCTGGTCATGAAAGCACATTATGGAAATAATTAAAATTGCATGTGCATTACCGAACCCAGTGCTGCAAATGCTAATAAGAGTGTTAATTGCAGCAATCATTCCACCACATCCACCAGTCTTGTCAAAGTCATTATGTCACCCATCATCTTGTCATCAGTGTCATCATGTCACCCATCTTGTCATCAGTGTCATCAATCGCCAATGTCACTAGCCTTCAGTCTCGGTGTCATTATATGTGCATGTGCATACATAACCTGCCCGGCTCCACTGTGTCCACATTGTGAAACGTAGCTCCATCACCATCATGTGCCACCATGTGCTTCTCCATTAAGCTTCCTGGACTGAGTGTTGAATATATGAATAGTACAAAGTTAACTTGTGCCTCATCTTCTATCAGCTCCCAATGGGCCTCCACAGAACTTGCAAGTTTTCAATGCTACTACCACCTCTCTGACTGTAAAGTGGGACCATGCTCCTGGCCCTGTCCAGCACTACAAGATCGACTATCAGCCAGTCGCTGGTGGAAAAACCTTGTCTGTAAGTCTTTCTGCACCCGGTCAGCCCTCATTGCAGAGCGGATCTTTATAATCACAATGTAATGGGCTGCATTTAACTGACTTGATATGTCCAACAGAATTTTCCACATTACCAACCCAAAATATGTTTTACAGACTTGTAGAGCCTTATGTTATCAATTACAGTAGGAACACCACCCCCTGGAAAAAAAAAAAAAAAAAAAAAAGCTGGAAACCCTTTTTCATAACCCTCAACAACCTCTGGAACACAACACCATCTCTGTTAAATGTCTTGGGCCATCAGCAGTTTATTCTAAAGAGCACCACTGGTGTGATTAAGCTAATTACCCAAAGCATTGTTACAGTAACTGTACAAAATCCCATCAGCGATGCTTTTGGCGACTAAGTGTTTTTTTGTTTACCACATTGCAAAAAATCTCCAAGCTGGCAAAATAACATACATTTCTTCCCAAGAATGTCGTTAGATCATGAATTGAAATAAAATTGTTAGCAGACTTTGGATATTCAGGATAACAGGATCCACAGTCTTCTTGACATACGTGCTGTCATGTTTTAACCCAAAATTAAAACACGTTATTTATTTATTTATTTTTTAAACACATAATGTGAGCATATAATATAGAGGACATTAATTTTTTTGACATTTCGAACAGTGCGTATAATACTGGGGTTAACACATATACAATTACACCTACTCTATGGTCATGCTCTCAGTCTCTACTTTTTATATTATGTTTAAGAAGTGGGAACTGACATGCTAATCCAATTTATTCACTCTGTTCAGTTTGCAAAATAGCTTTTCCATCTATTTCTCCAAAGTTGAGCCTGGAAACATTTTTTTCCCCCTAGTGATCTCTCCAAGACAAAAGATATGGAAAGGGATATGCTCTTTTTATTATTATAATTATTATTATTATTTTTTTTACAATATGTTATGTTTAAGTGTTTATTGTCTGGTCCACATTTTTGTTCTGAGCTAGCTTGATCCAGACTCTGTAACAGGGTAGTCTTTAAGGGTTAGCCTGGAAAACTCACCACATGGTTAAATAAGAACATAAATACCAAGACAATCTGTGTTTAAAAAAAAAACATACACACTTCCCATCATGGGCCCAAAACAGCTGGAGAAGTACAGTACTGTGCAAAAGTATTAGGCACCATCCATTAACTTTAGTACACATGTTTATTTTGTATGAATTATTATGTACAGCAGCGTTCACTATTTCCAAACATAACTTAGAAAATATATATAAATAAATTGCATGACAAAATAAGATTTTGTATACCTGTAAAGTAAGCCACCTATTACATGGTAGACCAGTTTTCAGATGTTGGCTCCTGTGCTTTCCATAAAAATTTCAAGGAGCAATCATGACAAAGTTACTAGAAGAACTCTTTGCTTGAAAATAATCAGTTACAATACGTTTTAGATACAGTTTTAGATACAGATTTGTGCAATTTTCCTTTTTTTTTTTAAGTAAAACAGCTGGGAGGTTTTACTGAGCATGCTGGAGATTATGCCAGCGTTCTTCTTTGAACTGTTCCCCACTCACTCACGTCTATTTTCAGGCAAAACCTGTTGCAAAATGGTCTGTTATGTACTATACTAAGTCAGTCCTGTATGTCTGATTCATTACTCAGTAAATAGCAATGATGTAAACTTTACAAAAAATGGATTAAAAAAAATGGTGAGCAATTTGGCTTTGCTCGTATCAATAGTTTGATGTTTAGGTTATGTCACTGTCTCAAGGCTCATTTCTTCCACAGACGTCATCTTTGTACTGTACATGTTGGACACAACACCAGACTTCGCTCATTAATGAGATCCTTAAGAACTTGACTTTAAATATTTGCGAACGCTTTATACTGATACCTTAGCACACACACACACACACACACACACACACACACACAAAAATCATGTAGGGTGTATAGCTTTGGCACGTCACAGCACAATATGACACTTCATAGTAACAAAAACCACAGTATGTATTGAAGGAAGCTAAAAGATTAATTTTGCTTATATAATGCTTCTCACAGAAAGGACATCAACAGATGAAAAGGGAGGGGGGAAAAAAATCATAGCACACAAACTACATTAAGGGTTTACTGAACTGTAGTACCAGTGTTCATTTTAATCCTAGTCGTGTGACTCAAACTCTGGAACTGACTCAATCGTGATTACTACATGAATATGACTAAGTGAGGGACAAATTCACTGCCACCAGACTCAGACTCAACAGACAATGTGTTCTTATGCAACAAGACAATGAGGGGGCTATAAGGGGGAAAAAAAACAGTGGGATGTGTTGGACCAGCCAAGTCAGTTTGGTAATTTCGATACAATCAGGACATCCAGTGAAATGCCTGAAAATGAACAAGAAAATGAATGAAAACTTTGGCAAAGCACTGCAGATATTGTAGAACTCATGAGAATATGCTTTTGTCAGTGGGCCATGTGGTTATAGAGCATATGGTCAAATGCTAATTTAAATGTTTCGAAAAACTGTCATTTCAGTTTAAGTTTATTTGAGCGCTTGAGGTCCAAATTTCCAAAACACATAGGCAGAAAATCCTCAAAAAGAAAAGAAAAAAAAAAAGGCCTGCTCTGTACTTTTGATTCCAACCCATTTGATTAGCATTTCTACTATAACTGTTAATGTTGGCTTCAAGTACATTTGGTCAACGCCTCATACCTTAAGCTTAAACACAGCAGTGTTGCTTCTGCATCTACTATTACTGTAGTTCACAAACATGGTGAAGAAGAGGTTTATTTTGTGGGGTATCACAATGCAATGCCCTGACGATGTTTAGCACCTCATCAGCATGTCAGCCGGCGGTTCCTTTGATGACTTGGATGCTAAACATAAATAAAAGAGAGTTCCAGTAATCAGTCCAAAGCAAACAGTAACCGCCTGCTCACATCTATTCCAAATAGACCCAGGTTGGAGGGAAGAAGAACAGTGTTATTCTTCAGAAGCTGACTCCTGACACGGCATATTCCATCACTGTAGCGGCAGTCTACCGCACCGGAGAGCCCAAAGACATTTCCGGTCAAGGAAAGACAAGTACGTGCTCTTTTTTCTTTTTTTTTTCTCTTTTTTCATAAACCTACCCATGGTGATATGATTTCAGGGAATATTCTGTCCTTTTATTTAAAGGTTAGAGTTTTGTAATTTTTGACATTTCACAATCAGACCTTTTAACCTAGAATGATTTGCTTTCCTTTAGAAAAATTAAGTGGGGTGCGAAACCTTCAGGTCCTGAACCCAACCATGACCACTCTAAATGTTCGCTGGGAGCCAGCTGAAGGAAAAGTAAAGGAGTATAAAGTCATATATGTTCCTGCAGCCGGTGGAGCTGAAACCATGGTAGGACTGGTGGTACCGTAAGCTTATGGTCGCCATTATTGGGAATGCCTGTTTTTTTTTTCCAAGATAAATCAAGAAACAGGTTTGCTTTGTAGTTTATTTGAAACTGACATGAATTGTCCATTAAATGAACAGGAGCAGGTATCAGGTACCACTACCACTACAGTTCTGAGAGGCCTGCAGCCGGACACCCAGTACGCGGTCACCGTGTACCCAGTGTATGCCGAGGGAGAGGGCAGTCGGATGTCAGAAAATGGAAAGACAAGTGAGTTTCAAGGCATTAAACATGAGCTTGTTTGTAATTGAAATGCTTCCACCCAGTTGTATTTTGGTCTTAGTGCTCCACCGCATAGTTAGACAGTAGTGCTTAGTCTATCGGAACGTTTGAGATATCCGGCACCAACATTCCAAAACAAAATCACTATGGCCCTGTCTTGCAGGGGCCCTGGGAGGAGTAAAGAATTTGAGGGTCACAGACCCCACCATGACCTCTCTCAATGTCAAGTGGGAACCTGCTGATGGGGCAGTGCGCCAGTACAAGATCTTCTACGTCCCTGCCGCTGGAGGCACCGAGGATATGGTGGGGCTCGCTGAAACTCGTTCTGCTCTTTTGTTTTGTTTGTTCGAGTACATTTTTCTACTTTATTTGAAGAGTTCCCTTTGGGTTCATCTACAAAAAACACATCGATATATACCAGATGTTTGGCCTAAACAGTCAGACAAGCCTGAGCTATTTAACTTAACCATCCAATAATCAATTTGCAAGGTCTGATGCATTTTTGCAAATTTGATTGCTGATGATATCTCGAAATTCTTTGATTTTGTGTTGGTACTACCTTGTGTAAGAATACTGTACATTTCTGAAGTCAAATAAGGACAAATTGGAATATACAGTACAGTACATTTAAGCATTTAAAAAATAAAAACATCTGTATACTGTAAACATTCTCTACAGTTCTGTATAAATTCATATATTGGTCATATTTCGAACAGGAACAAGTTCCTGCCGCCACAACGAACATTGTACTGAGGAATCTTCAGCCAGACACTGTTTACACTGTGTCAGTTGCGCCAGTATATCCAGCTACAGAGGGCCGCCGCCAGTCTGAGAACGGAAAGACCTGTGAGTGTAAAGTCCTCGAATAACCTCAGTTCTTACGCTATTTCTTTCTTACAAATGATCATCTTTTCCAATCGGTTCATTTTGCCACTCGCAGTGCCTCTCAGTGGTGTTAGGGGTCTCCGTATCTCTGATGCCACCTTCACCACGCTGACAGCAACCTGGGATGCTGCTGATGGAAATGTTCAAGGCTACAAAGTCATCTACATGCCCACAGACGGAGGCCCTGAGATTGTGGTATAAAATCCCCTCTCTCCTTCTCTCAGTGCTTGCACTTTTTTTTTTTTTCGTTATAACTTCCAGCACAGTGTTGACATCACACACGATGACAGGCAAAGAGTTTTTGAGATGTGTAATGTAAGTGCCTGGCGTAGACCCTGGTGATTGAAAAAAGCGAATCTTTGCTGTGATTCCAAATGGGATTTTCACAAAGACAGATGAAAATGTCACTGAAATTTTCAATCGTGAACTCGAGATTTGAAATCCCCTTAGACATGGCCAGCGTTCAGGATCATTTGGAGCAAACCGAGTGTGAAAAGCATACAATCTTAAAAAAAAAAAAAACATCAAAAAAAAAAAAAAAAAACTCTTTGTTATTAAATCCATTTCGTAAGCTGTGTGGAAAGGGATCCTTGACATTCTTATTTTGCATGCCAATGATCAGGATCGCTTGAAGCAAATGAAGGATGAAAATGATCCTATCTTAATTTTATTTATTATTAAATTTACTTGGCATTCGGAAATGAATTTTTCAGGAATTTGCATTACCTATTTGAAATTGGCAGGCACATACCATGAGGTTTGAGTTATAATTTCTAAGAATGGAGAGCTCAGTTGAGATAATGCTTTATTACCGGAACATGCTGAATGGTAGGGTTTTTTTTTTTTTTTTTTTTTTCTTGTTTCTTTTCCACCTTTGGCGGTTCAGCTCAGTAGGATGTCTCATGTTCCCCTCCACAGGAACAAGTATCTGAGAGCACAACTTCTTTAGTCATGAAAAGCCTTAAACCCGACACTCAATACACGGTCACGGTGGTGCCCGTTTATGCTGAAGGAGATGGACCACAGCTCTCTGAGAAGGGCAGGACGAGTAAGTAATAATGGTGACATCCAAACCTAATAGATATATTTCACAACAATCAGTTTTCCATCTTCAATTCACTTGTTGTTCTCAGAAAAACTGGGTACTGTGAGGAACCTGCAGGTTATTGATCCGACCATAAACACACTCAATGTTCGCTGGGAGCCTGCTGAGGGGAACGTCAGAGAGTATATCGTCATCTATGTTCCGGAAACTGGAGGGGAACAAGAAGTGGTAAGACATGTTATATTCGTCTACATTGTCATGTAGATTTTGAAATGACTAATGTTAATAGAGGAGTCTGCATGTTCTCCCCGTGCTTGGTGGGTTTCCTCCGGGCACTCCGGTTTCCTCCCACAGTCCAAAGACATTAGCCTAGGTTAGGCTAATTGGTGTTCCCAAATCGCCCGTAGTGTGTGAATGAGTGAGTGTATGCATGTGTGTGTGTGTGTGTGTGTGTGTGTGTGTGTGCCCTGCGATGGATTGGCACCCTGTCCAGGGTGTACCCTGCCATGTGCCCTAAGTCTCCTGGGATAGGCTCCAGGCCCCCATGACCCTGAATACAGGATTAAGCGGTAATGACGATGAGTGAGTGAGTGATGTTAATAGAGAAAAAACACTCTCTTATCCTCTCAAAGCATATTATTATTATTATTTTTTTTATTATTATTATTATTATTATTATTGTTATTATTATTATTATTATTATTATTATTATTATTATTATTATTATTATTATTATTATTATTATTATTGTTTTTATTATTATTATTATTATTATTATTATTATTATTATTATTATTTTAATGACCCTTAAAAATCCACGAGACATCAATTCAAGAACGGAAGAAAAAACGATTCTATTTTGCTTTCTACATTTTAAATGTGAACAGGAACAGGTTTCTGGGAGCACCACCTCCACCGTTCTGAGGAATCTGCAACCAGACACAATGTACACTGTTACTCTGGTACCCGTTTACCATGAGATGGAAGGGAAACCCCTGTCAGAAAATGGAAAGACAAGTAAGTCATAGATTCGCAAATGAGATATATTAAGTAATTTCCACTGCTGGAACCAAATAGCGCAATATGAAACATTTCCAGTTCATTAAGAGTTCATTTATGAGGCTTTAAAACTGGAACAAAAATAATTACAAGGTAATTTTCTATGCCAAATCAAATCCATGAGAATATTTGGCTGGGGTGTACCTCTCAGACTGCGCTTAGGGAGCTGTAACATGCAGGCTTTCCCTACAAAATAATAAGACAGATACACGAACAAGATGAACAGTGCCAGAAAGCATTGTTACCGGCTTCTGTTGAATACACTGGACCTTTCCTTCACTCATGGCAATACACGTAAGTAACATTTACTTACAAGCTATCCGTTAATGGACAGCAAGTCCAAGGGCTGCTGTGTGGCTCTTTTTAACCAACGAAAATAGGAAAGGTTTAAACTTTTCACACTCAGACTTATGCACTGTCTGGCCAAAAAAAAGTTGAACACTTTAAGATTTGATTCAATCACATTTAATTTTGATTACGGCACACAATGAAAACGATTCTTCATTTTCCCAGAACCATTATTTCACAATTTGAGTCCTGGAATATGGCTGTGCCATAAGGAGAAGAAAGACTCAATTGATATAATAGAGTAATTCAGTTGACTTCATTTTATTGCCACATAACATTGTTGAGCTTAGACCCGAGCAAATAAAGCAAACCCAGATTATGATGGGTTTTTTATTATCACATCACTTGTAGTCAGCTGACCTCATAGGGTTAATCTGGACTCATCAGACTAGATAACCTCCCCCCCCCATTGCTTCAAAGTCCATTCTTTATGCTCCTTAGCAACCTGAAGTCTTTTTTTTTCTGATTAGTCTCACTAACAAGTTTAGTTCCAATCCTGAGTTCTCATCACAATGTGTGTATGGAAATGCTCTTACTTTCAGTATTAAACATGATTTTTTTTTTAAAACATGCAACTTCACCAAGTGTTTAAGTGATCTCCATTCATGATTTTTTTAAATTTTCCTGACAATTTTCTTCCACATTGTTGACAGTTCAGCACCTTCCAGTCCTTACAGTCTTTGATAATGTGTTAAAGGGTCCTTAACCCAGTTCCCTTAGTTGCAAATCTCATTAATTATTTTCTTTGCTTGATGCATCCCAATAAATTGATCTTTGGCCAGTCAGTGCAGACATGAAATTATAATATTTTATAATATTTGAATAAGTGTTAGGCGGCACGGTGGTGTAGTGGTTAGCACTGTCGCCTTGCACCGCCAGGGTCCGGGTTCGATCCCCGGCCAGGCTCGATTCCCGTCTCTGTGTGCATGGAGTTTGCATGTTCTCCCCGTGCTTGGTGGGTTTCCTCTGGGTACTCCGGTTTCCTCCCACAGTCCAAAGACATGTAGGTTAGGCTAATTGGCGTTCCCAAATTGCCCATAGTGTGTGAATGATGTGAGTGTATGTGTGTGTGCCCTGCGATGGATTGGCACCCTGTCCAGACTGGAAACTAACATGAACATAACATTTCCAAGATTACCAAGACACACTGTCTCTGTTTAACAAAAATTTGCTGGTGCTGTTGGCTGCTCCAGTTTTATGCCACCTCCTGGGAAAAATACAAATACAACAACAACAACAACCAAGAAAAAACAAGCTGGAATGTGTGAGCGCATTCGGTCCTATCTGGGGTTTATTCCCTCCTTGGGGCTCATGTTTCCATAATTGTATTTAATTTCGACCCTGTCCAGGATAAAGTCCTTACTAAGGATGAATATATAAATAAATGGATGCTATTGTTATTTCTGTATTTTATAATCGCATTTTTTCCCCCTCCAGGACCCCTGGGTGGAGTTCGGAACCTGCAGGTAACTGACCCAACTGCAAGCACGTTGAATGTCCGCTGGGACCATGCAGATGGAAATCCTCGGCACTACAAGGTTTTCTATGTAACACAACCAGGAACTGAGGAGAAAATGGTAAAAAAAAAAAAATCAGAATCAGATGAATGTGTTATCTCAGTTGAAACTCCCTTCATTTTTTTTCATTAATGCTCAGGCAGGTGTTTAAAATGGACTGATGTTCTCTTTCGGTTCTCCACCATGTAAACAGGAACAAGTTTCTGGTAGCGCTACAACCACTGTCCTGCGTAACCTAGATCCCAACACGGTCTACAAGGTCACGTTGTTGCCTGTATACGATCAAGATGTAGAGGGCAAACGTCAGTCTGAGAATGGAAAGACGAGTAGGTCCACTTATATTATACTGGGGTTACGTCTGTGATTTTCAGTGCCAGTTTGAAATGGGCCATTCGCTAATGTTGACCTGTGTTTGAACAGAGCCTCTGGGTGCCGTGAAGAACATCATGGTGACAGATCCCACTGTGAACTCTTTAAGGGTACGCTGGGACCCGGCTGACGGTGATGTCCGTCAGTACAATGTCCTTTACAAGCCAACTACTGGAGGAGCTGAAGGCATGGTACGTAGTCATACATGTAGTTTAAATGACTAATATCCCCAACCCAGGGTCTGATCCTTAACCTACAGTAAGCCTGAGATCAGAAATGACCTACAATGCAAACAATAATAGGATAGTGGATCATAATAATACTTCTGCAACTTTTTTTTTTTACCAGTCTCAGGTGTCTGGAGCTTCGACTAACACAGTTCTCAGGAACCTACAGCCGAATACGGAGTACACAGTCACCGTGGTCCCGGTGTATTCTGATATGGAGGGGAAGGGACAATCAGAGAAAGGAAAGACAAGTGGGTACTAGTCCAAATGTTGTGAAGCATATACAGTATAGCTTTTACATGAACTAAACATATATTGATGCAATTCCATCCCTTATCAAGAACCTTTGGGTGGAGTGAAGAACTTGCAGGTGACCGACCCGACCACCAACTCCCTTAGAGTGCGCTGGGAGCCAGCCGAAGGAAACGTGCGCCAGTACAGGCTCTTCTATGTGCCTGCTACGGGAGGTGCTGAGGACATGGTGAGACCTGTGGACAGCACTTTGTCTTCTGCTTTTCTTTTTCTTAATTTGTGCTTAAGGTCCTGGGGGAGGGACACACACACACACACACACACACACACACACACCAATTTGTCTTCCTATTTCCCTGTAAGTGAATAGAGCAGATGAAGATTCTCAGTCATCCTGGTGATGTTATCTGCAAGTTGAATCATGTCACCTGGACTAAGAAGTAATGTAATGTCTTGACAGGAGCAAGTATCTGGAGGAACAACCAACACAATATTGAGGAATCTTCTATCAGATACGCTCTACACTGTAACTGTGGCTCCGGTGTATCCTGAGGGAGAGGGCCTTCGCCAGTCAGATAAGGGAAAGACACGTAAGTTCACTGGAAGTTGTTCCCCATCACTGTCTGCACACCATATAATAAAGTAATGGCATTCGCAAGGTCTTCCATGCACCAGCCACATCTGTACTTTTTTTCTCAAATGGAAAAAAGAAAAAGAAAAAAAGTTTGTGGGTTAGATTAAGCTGGCTTACGTTATCTTTTATGAGTCTGGTTGGTCTGATCACGTTGAGGCACGTTGGCCTCATTTTCACTCTCCCCGGTCACGCTTACTCAGCAAAGCTCTCCAGTCGGGAGGACGCAGATTGAAGCGCTCAGTTTCCACTGGAGCGTGAATTTATAACAGCTCTTCACTTCACTCCGACACCTTTTGATGCAGCACTAGGAGCATTGTGTGCTTATGTCTTCCCGGGCTCCCTCGGTGACAATTACGACCCAATGATTTAGAGCAGTACACAATCCCCTAATGTATCATATATTGTACTGTATTAGAGCAATGTTTGCCAAGGTCTTCCATGTTGTACTATTAATATCTGAACCTCAGTCGTTTTCATGCTCGGTTTGCATTACAGAGTACTGCATGTGTGCTTTGAACAAATCCATACAGTATTGTACTCGTCCTCAGTGTCCAAGGGTACTCATGTGGATACATCTCAAATTGAGAATGACAGTAGAGCAACATTTGTTTATAACAAGATCACGCTTCGGGTTCAGCACTGAGCAAGAAAACAAAAGCCACATCTGCTTCAGTTTTCAGGACAAGTACAGCGGTTAGCCCAACTGTACCCCCCAGCTCTGTGCATTCCCAGCATGCATGCCATTAAAAAAAACCAATGCCTAGCTCAGCATTTATTTCCTAGCTTTATTGCTGAAATGTAGTTCGAGTTCCTGTTTAAACTGGATGCTGGCTTTCCTTGGACTCCAAAGCTTTATCTTTAAATCCCTAGTTGATACTTATTGACTTTGTGGCCTCTGTGACCTGTATGTTGCTCCCCCTACAGTTCCTCGTACTCCACCCAGGAACCTTCAAGTTTATCATCCCACCACCAACAGCCTCAATGTTCGGTGGGAGCCGGCCACTGGCCAGGTACATCAGTACCGTGTTGACTATGCACCACTCACTGGAGTCCGACCGTCTGAGTTTGTAAGTTTCATTCTCATCCTGTTTCTCTTCCTTGCATGTCCCATATACTTACTAAGATAACGTGCTATTTGCAAATACTACTGTGATATCCACCAATATTTAGTGGTACAAACTACTAATTCCAGGTCACTTCTCACTACAAACAGTCCTGGTGCTCTTTTTTGCTTATAGTTTTATTAACTTCCCCATATGTACTGTACATTTGACTCATGCTCATGACCTCATCCATTTTCATGGATGAATAATTTTTTTTCCAGCATGGATTCATTGTTCTACTTTTGGATTAAGCAGTAAATATAGCACCAAAAGGAGATTTGAATGCATCAGAGAAGCATGCACCAGGCACATCTGTGCGAGACATTGATAAGAATCTGTACATGAGAGCAAGACTCAGGCTCTGAGTGAGAAATAATGAGGCTGATGGTTTTGTGTTTCAAATATTATCTGATGCAAGTCTGGATTTTGTTCAAACGCAGACCACATGGAAGCTGATTAGCTCCCATCGTCTCATGACATTTTCGGAATGTCCATGTGCAGCTTTCGTACTTAAGCAGTTCATACCTGCAGCAAGTCCCAAACTGCCAAGAACGCTTTTGATTTTGTTATTTGGTATTCCCGTATGTGACCCAGTCCGTGAAAACCCACCCAAATCATCTTTTTTTTTTTTTGAGTTCTACATAAAATTATTCTGCATAGGATTTTAAGTGGAACACATTGAAAAAAAAAAAAAAAAAAACCCTATGCACCTCTGTGAAGCCTGTATTGCTTCAATCAGGAAAAGCTGTTTTGTCACATATTCAGTGAAGAATGAAGAAATGACTCACACTCCAGAGATTGTTACTCTTTCCGAGCCAATTTCTACGCTTGATTGCATTTGTACTCATGTTACTCAGATACACTTCCACTTTAATCCCACTATCTAGTTTTGATCAGAGAAGGAAGTTGTGAAAAATTTTGCGAAAGATAAATCTTAGGACATGACCTGATCCACGTTTTTTTTTTTGTTGTTGTTGTTTATTGAGCATTCACAATGGCTTAGAAATGATACTGAGTCCTCAGCCTTACGTCCAGCCTCAGTTCTACAGTATCTCTGTCCTGATACACATGCTACTGTATATAGAAGATCAAGAACAAGGGCAAAGCCTGGCATGATACATGAGTTTCACTGAGCAAAAATGTCCCTAAATTAGTACAAACCTCTAACACACACTTTTTTTGTTGTTGTTGTTCTAAACAGTTTACCTGGAAAAAAAAGTGGTTAAAAGAAGTGCTAGCAAAATCTCTTAAATGATCCCACTTTTTGAATTTGAGTTTTTCAATTTCAGGATTTTGTCGCAATTTTTTTTTCTCTGGTTCAGGTTTTTTAATAAAGCGCTCAACTAATTGCTGATGTCATTAGTTGAGAGCTAATTAGGACGTTAGACATTAGGGCCGGGGGAACGTCAGTGGTTAAGGCATTGGGCTATGGTTCGGAAGGTCCCAGGTTCAAATCCCACAACTTTTTGGCATTTATGAGTTTGTAGAAATGACACTTTTCAAGTTATCTGAACAAATTTGATATTTTAAGTAATCGTAAGTATTTAAGTAACAGTAACTGTCACCTTAAAGTTCCACCAACATAAAATCAATAGAGTACTGGTGGCTCAGTGGTAGGTGTTTCGCCTGCCATCCGGAAGGCCTGGGTTTGAGATTCCCGGACTGGATTGTCTGCAACAATTTATTTGATTTGCAACAAGTTCAACAAACTCCAAAATCGATAGTTCTTTTTACTTAAAATTGAAAATATCATCACTTAAAAAACTGATTACCTCAAATATTTAGAGTTTTGCCAACGTAATCGGGGTTACAGTGCACCAAGTTGTCCTTGTTGGGCCCTCGAGCAAGGCCCTCAACTTCTCAGATGTATAATGAGATAAAAATCTACGTAAGTCTCTCTGGATAAGGACGTCTGCCAAATTCCTAAATGTACTGTTAACACATCAAGTTGATTATTTTCCGACACAGCATGTTCCAAAATGTTTTATTCCCCTCAGACTACAGCAACTATATAATATAACTATATTATATATCATACATTTTATACTTTCTATTAATTCATAAGTTTGACAATTACTGTAAGTCTGGAACATCTGCAAAACAACTTTCTGTTACGGCTTACATTATTGCAACTACTAGTGTGCCTTCTTCAAAAAAATTTTTTTAGTGAACCTCACCTCATTTTCTCAAATTTAACACAGTGACACACAACGTAATGTTAAAATTATGCTGGAATCGGGTTAAAAAAATGTACAACCCATTATTAAACCTCGGAAGGACAGTTCTGAAACATCAACTTCATGAAAAAAAAAAATCATGAATTGAGTTCACTTGAACACTTTGTGAAGCTGCATGGTAAATAATCAATAGTAAAAACTGTACTATACAGAAGCTAGGGTTAATAGTGAAAGTAAGAGCATTTCCATATACTGTACACACTTGTTAATGAGGCTAATCAGCCAAAAAAAAAAAAAGGCTTCAGTTGGCTAGGGAGCATGAAGAATGGATTTTGGACAAAAGGAAGACAGGTCATGTAGTCGGATGAGTCCAGATTGACCCTATTCCAGAGAATAAAATTTCAGCTGACTACATGAATGTACTGAATGACCAGGTTAGCCCATCAACGCATTTTTCTTCTTATTCCAGGACTCAAAAGGTGAAAAAGCATGATGAATCATTTTCATATATGAATTAGCCACCACATTGTGCATCATAAGCAAAGTTAAAGGAAAGAAAAAAAGAGTATAATTTTTTTCCAAGTAGTGTATAACAAGTGTATTCATATATCTGTGATCTGAATGATAGCCATTGCTATTGTTAGTGCTGGTGAATAAAAAAAAAAATCCAATTCAAGAATTTAACAGTGCTTTTGTTGAGGAAAATTGAATTATGCTTTCTTATTGTTTTATCAAAAACAAACTAGCAGTTCACATGCTGACATGACATGAGTGATCCTTATACATGAGTGATCCTCAGACCCACATGTCATGTCCTCTTTGTGTTGTTAAATAAGGGCTGTCATTGGTTTAATGCACAACTGCATTCCCTGTGACACAATGACGCCCCCCCTCCCCCCCCCTCCCAGACAAGGGTACTAATTAGATGGAGCGATAATCCTGCTGGTTGTTGACAGGTACAGGATGGGATTCCCTACAGCTGTGTAGCACCAGCAGCAGCAGATGTGTCTAGACTTGAATGGGAGGTGAACCCCAGGTCTGCTCCCATCACTAACATCCATCCAAACTGTTATGTGGAGGAGAATGTTATTTATCATTTTACCCCTGGCAGGTTTTGTTTACATTACACGTCTGTCTGAAGATGTCCTTTTGCTCTGCTAATCTAAACAGGGGTTTAATAGTGAGGTCATTATGTATATTTGTGTGTGCCAGATTAGTGATGTTCGCACAACTGTTTTAAGTAAGATGCACTTAAGTGTGCTCATCTGCATGTCCTCTAACATGACGATCCTTTCTGTGAAGGTCCTGGTTCATGGAAACATCAACAACGCATTCCTGGATCAGCTCGTCCCCGACACGCCATACTCTGTCAGTGTCTCGGCGCTGTATGCTGATGGAAATGGACCAGCAGTCAAAGGAAACGGAAAAACACGTGAGCTAGACTTTATGATTATATTATCAAGATGGAAAATAAACGAAGTTTCCAACGCTGGCGGGATGCAGAAACATGACAGAATAAGCCATTTGTTATGTATGACACGTATTTGTGCGTCTCAGTGTGTGAAGTATGCTAACACAGAGCAATGTCCATTTCAGTGCCACGTGCCGGTCCTAGAAACCTCCGCGTGTTTGACGCTACCACAAGCACGCTCAGTATCGGCTGGGATCATGCTGAAGGACCTGTAGTGCAATACAAAATCACATACACACCAATGACAGGAGCGCCCATTACTGAGACTGTGAGTATTTACAGTATATAGATCAAATCTTAAAGCTTAAAGACACAGCTTTAATTTTGACCGGTACAAAGCACTGACACAGGAATCTCCGTAAATGATAAATGATCAATTTATCACAGTGTTTAAGTTCACTGTACAAACAATATTGTATTAGAACGAGAGCATGAACTTTGAACTACTGTATTCAAATGAATGAAAGATGAACGAATGAATGATCCAGCAGTTGAACAATTCAAAACAACAGCGCTGTGCTATAAATCACATACCTTGGGGGAAATTATTTGCAACATTTGGTCCATCACTATAACTACTGTGCAAAAGAGCCACCCAAAATTTCTTCCAAAGAGCTTATTTATATTTTTAAAAAATATAAATAAATATATATATATATACTATATTAATTATATATATAATATATTATAATACTTATATATATAATTATTATAATATATATTATAATAATTATATATATATATAAGTATTATAATAATTATATATATATAATTAATATAGTAAAAAAAAAATTTTTTTTACTATATTACTATTTTTTATATATATATATATATATATATACTATATTACTGTATATATATATATATATATATATATATATATATATATATATATATAAAGTATAGTATAGTATACAAAGTATAGTAATAAAGTAAAAAAAATATAAAGCATATTAATATAGTAATATATATATATATATATATATATATATATATATATTTTAAACTATATTTTACTATATATATATATATATATATATATATATATATATATATATATATATATATATATATATATATATATATACAATTAATGTTTGACTGATGGTACTTAGTTACTTACAGAAGTGACCAGTCTAAGGATTTAACCAATGATGGAAACTTCAATTGAATCTACATAATTTGATTTGATTTAATATTAGAAACTGAGGGATGGCTTATATATATATATATATATATATATATATATATAATAAATAGCATAAACCTGTAGGCTTACTGTATAGTATGTGCATAGTGCAACATCTTATAAATACAATATACTGTACTGTAAATGCAATCAATATGAGCGCCTATACTCAAATGCATTAATGATTTAAGTTTATATTTAACTTTAGTTTATATATACTTTAAAATTTAGTTTATATTTAACATTATGGAATGCTATGGTTATTCATAATGAATTTAAATTGACATTATAAACAAATAACAAATGATGATATTTTTATATCATATACAGTACAGTGAATCAGAGTTTTACTAATTCTACACACATCACTCACTAATTGTACACACATCACCCACATTAATAATCCTAATAGAGTAAATTAGCAAGGGAAAACAAGGGCCGAACTGACATCATGTGTTAAGGCAAGAGAGTGAGAGTGAAAGCAGAGAATGTTATTCTCTGACCTGGGCAGCTGTTGTTATGTCATTTCAGCTCCTGTAAAAAAAAAATATTTAAAAAACTACTGCGAAGGAAAGGAAATTAATAGATTCTTTTCAGTGACTGTTGAAGGAAATTATTATTATGGTTAAGGCAGAAGTTCTCCAGAGACAGGCATCATGCGCTAATACTTTTTTTCCCCTTTACTGGCTAAATCCTTGAGCTTCTGAGTGGAACCTGTGTTGGTGACTGCATGCCTCGGAGATTCGTTTAAAGTGGGTGTTCAGCAGTTCAGCAGTGCTCCGATTTCTTTGTCACCCTGTATTTTTGGCTAGAGCTTAACAGATGATGTCATTTGCTTCAAGATATTCAATATACAGTTACGAATGGAAATCTACTGTACACCTGCTCAGTTTGCTTAAAATTCGAACGGAATCCTACATCCTGTATGGTGATTCTCTTTTAAATAACCCGAAAGCCCATCTGATATCCATATGTCTGTCCACAGACTGCTGTTCCTGGAAACCGAAACATTGCCATCCTTCAAAATCTGCTCCCCGATACTCCTTACAACATCACGGTACAGGCCATCTACTCTGACGCGCAGGGAGGGTCTCTGGTTGGAAACGGAAAAACACGTGAGTGACGTTCAAGGAAAACTCGTATAATAGAATAGAGGTGTGTGACTTGGACTATTTTCTTTTTCTTAATATAATCCCCTGCTATAATAATGCACTTATCCCAGCATTTCATTAGTGCCTGCATACCTTCAAGGTAGAAAGTTTCTAAGTACACTACTACTACTATGGTCTACCAGGAACTCCTTTAATAGCCCATACATGTAGAAATTCAAATTCTGCATACAAACCCTTGGGATGGGTCCACAAGTGTGGATAAAGTGATAATCTGTCTCAAACTGCTTATAGACTGGATGCTTTTTAATTGTTATAGGTCAAACCGAATTAGTTTTCTGTTAAATATATAAGCATTCGAGATAATATTACACCTGGCAGGGCATAGCTACCATAGTGAAAATAAAATAAACCCAGTCTAAACATGCATATTCCACATGAAGGTAGTGTAAACATAGCCCAGAAAAATCATGTGGGCCCGATCAGTAGCTGCTCCGGGTCATGCCAAGCCAATAAGGATTTCTTTACCCAATGGAAATGAGTCATGCTTAAGTGTGCTTTCGCTGGGTAATTGCCGGAACCGGTTCAACACTAAGGTATTTCTCTGCTGTGTGTCTTGGCCCAACAGTTGGTCTGCTGGAGCCCCGAAATCTTCGTGTGTCCGATGAGTGGTACACCCGTTTCCGTGTGGCCTGGGACCCTGCTCCAGCCCCGGTGCTCGGGTATAAACTTGTCTATCAACCCACAGGTACATTTCTGTCCACGTCTATTCCCGTCTTATGTAGTCTGTGAATTAACATTTGCACAAGATGACAAATATTAACGCATGACATTTCTTCTGCTATATCTCAGAATATCAGAATACTGAATTAGATATGCTAACAATTAGGCATTCATGATGAAAACAGAAAAAATGTGGATTGATTGCTTTTATTGGAATTGCCTACATTGCATGTTGCATACAGCACACATATACAAATAGAAAGAGATTCCCTTATATAAACTATGAAGGTACAACTCACGGTATTTAATCTGAAGTATTTCTAGTAAATCAATGTAATGGTTGAATATTAAATAACAAAACAATATTAGGGTGCAAAAATAAAAATAAAAACAGGAATGTCACCTTCACGCATACCGTTTTTTTTGTTTGTTTGTTTGTTTGTTTTTTGACTTCTCAGATAGGGACGAGACATTGGAGGTGTTTGTTGGCGACGTTACCTCGTATACTCTTCACAACCTGCTACCTGGTACAACTTATGATGTCAAAGTGTTTGCCCAGTATGATGTTGGTATGAGCGGAGCGCTCACAGGACAAGGAACAACACGTAGGTGTCTGAATGCTATCCGTAAACAGTCAATGTTATGGTGTTAAGCGTTAAGCCCGATACAAATATGTAAAAGTAGATCATGACTTAAAATAAGGAACACAATACGGTATGATCTTTACAAAACATCTACCATGACCATGACTGTCCCATAATAAACTTATCTATAGTACATACAGCACTAGTCACGCATCTTTGGATGTACATAATATAATCAATACTACAAGATACATTTATGCAAAGAAGCAGGATGACATGAATAGGAAGAAAAAAAGAATGGGCAGATTACCAAAGAAGGATAATTTCCCTTTCTCTTTCTGCACAGTCTACCTCAACGTGACCAACCTGGAAACCTACAACGTTGGTTATGACCAGTTCTGTGTGAGGTGGACACCTCATCGAGGCGCAACTTCTTACAGGATCAAGCTGAATCCTTTGGATCGTGAGTCACACAAACCACTTTGACGTGCATTTCGATTATGTCCAGATCATTTGGTTTAATTTACCCCCTTGTTTGTATAAATAGTTAAAGTTTGTTTGTCGATGGTTGCTGTAGTGACCCGTCTCTGTTGCCTTGGATTGTGTCATCACTCTACTGGAATGACAACACGTCAGACGCCTGGACTGAATGTTTATCCTCTGTGTTTTCCTCCGTTTATTCTCTGTCGAAGGACATATGTAGAATAAACTCGGCCACCAAGTTTTAACTGATTCAGATAGGCTAGGAGGTTTCGCTTCTTTCCCTAAATCCAGCTGGGTCTTACTCACTCATAGATTAAGGGTGCTTAGTTAAAGTAAAAGGAGCAGGATGTCAGAGGAAATGCACACTGTCGGGCCATTTAGCAAGTCTCCGAGAGTTAAACAATCGAATTGCCTACACGTCTCCAAGACAGAGGAGACCGTGCCAATATGGCTGAGAGGTTCGCCGCAGAAATCACCACAATGATCCGAGAGTTATAAGGAACACATACAGTCTAGGGTTCAATCCACAGTTCCTAAGCATAACATACAATTTCACGAAAGAATCCCACTGTGGTTAATGACATAATATGAAGAGGAAGGACTGGGTTTCGATTGGACCCGGCCAGGACACAGAGTTGATCTAAAAACCAGAGAACCAGAGGCTAGATTTGTTTCGTTACATATGGAAAAGTACTACGACGTCTAGCCAATATGTATTAACCCGAAAAATGAATTATGTGGAAACGTGGGGGAAACGACTCGTATGAATCCTCGTACGGATCCTCGGGAACATATCGTGAGGCTATTCCATTTATTCCATAGGCTTCCAGAGGTGGTCTACAAGGCCATGTGTCCCAGGATTGGTGAACAGCATCATATTGATCAATACAGCTGAATCAACTGAACATCTAAGAGTTAACACTGAAACATGACCGCTCAATTCAGCTCATTTGTAAAGAAATATTGTTTAGGCTGCAATTGTTGCATCAATTAGTTATCAAGGGTTCCGTCAGCTTCATTTCTGCCCCAATTAGTGTTTTTTTTGTAATTGCTAATAATTATAACTCTACCATGATAAGTTTGGCTGTGAGCACCATGCCTAATGAGTGTCATTGACAAAGCAAAGCATATCAACTGAACTTTTTAAAATCATTACTCATATAAAATAGATCACTTGTATTTCAATAGGAATCAATGTACAGTAGAGGGAGGGTCATTTTTCTTCAATAGCCAATATACATACAGTATGTGTATTATATGCATAAGCGTCAACACAAAACAGCATATTTTCACATGGTGTGCCTTTACCAGCCGGCATTTGTATTTTTTTTTTATATATATAATTCCAAATTGTACATACTGTAATTCTGTCTTTATTTAACTGTTTAGGTTGTCATGTAGTGTGTTTCCAGGGCACTGTAGTGGATTTATTATAAGAGGATTGTAATTGTAATGATGGATTACAACCTTATAAGTGACTAGATGTGCCCGACGACTTTGTTTGCGCGGAATTTAATTGCACACTCATAAGCGTGTTTTAAAACGCTATCTGTTGAGTTTTGGAATGAACTCAAATGTTTCGGTGTTACCGTGAAGTGCACGGAATGGTGTGAGATCGCGTTTGCTAAGTAGATTTCAATCTCACGCTCATAAACGCGTGCAGTATTAAAAAAGTACAGCGCCGTCTGTTGAATTTTGAGGTGATTTTGATCAGTGTTTTCTATTTAAATAAGTAGCATATCTTCTCTTTCTGTTGGGCGATTGTGATGAAACAAAGCCTATATGTTACGTCGAGCTCGACCAAATACACCTCTGAAAACCCCACTACAATTAATTCAGGAGTTTTTAGGTGATGCATGCACAAACAAACAAAAATTCCAAAAAACATCTTGATGTGTTCTATTACTCATCTTGCACCTTAGAATATATTTATTATAAAAACTTTCTGTACATCTTCAATTTACAGACATGCCAACTTTGAGCCCTGACTCTCTGTACAGTTTTATTATGTATATATATATATATATATATATATATATAAAACATAGATATCGATATGAATATAGGGTGGACAGTTTACAGGGGCACTGCTAGTAGAGATTCTAGGCCCTGTGAAAGCCTAATATACTAACCTCGCAACCTTGACCATGCTAACACGTTTCAACTGCCATGACATTTTTACAGGGCCCCATTCACTCAGGGGCCCCTGGAATCATTCTTACTTAAAGACCCTCAACCCCCATCCCCCCCCCCCCCACACCCTTTATGGCACCCCTGACTGTTTATACAATCCTGTAAATACATTTAGATAACTATTGTACCAATTATTGTACCAATATTTAGCTGATAACTGTAAACTGATTAAACTACAGTAGCCCTTGTGTTTTTTGTTCTTTGGATCCAATGTATAGTCTAAGACGTGTCCCTATTAATTAAGGAGTTGTAATTCAGGCATTGTTCTGCTTAAGCTTATGCTATTTGGGCTGGTCTGATGTTGCAGCATCTGCTAAAGGTCAGCAGGAGGTCACCATCACAGCTGGACAGAGTCAGTATTGCTTTGATGGTTTGAGCCCTGACTCTCTGTACAGCGCCACAGTGTTTGTACAAACTCCCAATCTGGAGGGACCTGGAGTCAGCACCAAAGAGCGCACGTGTGAGTATCATTGTAGTCCTTCACTTCTATATGAGTGGTAACTCATATGCACTGACTTACTCCATCCAGAAAATAATTGCTAATCCATTTCGCTTTGGTTTCTGACAGTGGTAAAGCCAACGCCAGTGCCGACTCTTCCTCCTACTCCTCCTCCTCCACCAACCATTCCTCCTGGCTGGGCAGGTCAGCACTCTCCCTTACAGGGACATACAATACTGAAATGATACTGCTGGTCATGTTTCTCTTTTTCAATTGCTGCACTTTAAACCAAGACGACGGCTTTAATGTGGATTTCGGAGAGTCATAAATGGACAATGAAATTATGACGTTGCATGATGCCACTGTAAATTGATGCTTCCTTTACTTCTTGCCAGTATTTGCCTAAAGGAGCTAAATACTGTGTCTGGTCAAGCTGTTATGGAATTGCATAAGTGTACCTTTTGGCTGAACCGCTCTTTAAACGTGCACGTCCTTTGCACTGAGACTGAGCAGACGGCAGCCGATTTGGCATTTGTCTGACTGGAACAGGGTCAGACCGAGCTGTGCAAGACGGGTGAGCATTTGTCAGGATTGAATATCCCTGTAGCGTGCGCAAAGTGCGTAAACGGTGTCTGGTGCGGGAGTTATTGGAAATTTAAATATTCTGCCGGAGAAATATAGCTAAAGTCATGTCCAGATGGAGTGTCTACCCTCAAATAGGGAGACGTAAATAAACAGGGAATTCACTGTGTCAAAAGACAGACGGCTGTGCGATATGTCTGCCTGAGTTAAAAAGACAAAAAAGAAAAGAAAAAAAAAAAAAAGGTTTGACTTCTTTTTTAATCATTCAGTGAGTGACATTGAAAAGATTATACTTAGTGACGTGGAATGTGTAAAGAGAGTCTAGCTGTGAGTATTCAAGATGACTTAGTTAAAAGCTTTTGGACAGGTGTAATCAGTATCAATTTAGTACTTTGGACAGAATCGACACTGGAGTTTTTTTTTGTTTTTTTTTAAAAAAAAATCCATTTTTATTTCCTAAATCTAAGTTCTGCCCATGTTTAGCCATGGTGGCCACATGCTGGAAGGCGTATCTGTTTCCATTTCATGCATGTTGCCCAGTTCAGGTGTTAAAGGAAACCAGAAAGTGTTTTACAAAATCTGAGAATGCACGCCATAGTGTTTGTGTATCATCTGGGCAATTTGAAACTATGCTGCTTTGCATCAGGCAGACATTATCTTGTAAAATATAGCCAGTTTTCTTTCTGCATAAAAAAAAAAAGCTAATAAATCTCTTCGCCTATCCGGTCATCACGTGTTGGGCTGCTTTTGTTTGTTTTCACATAAAAGATTTGATTAAAGTAGTAAATGCAGCATGTAATGTTGATGCCTTTGTTGTTGAGCATTGAGCATAACCCCCCGCCCCCCCCCCCTCCTCACCCCCTCCTGCTTATCTGTCTCCAATTAGAAAGAGCAAAAGCTTTGTGCAGGTTTTTATAAAGGAGCCTGAGTGATGACCCGTGGCGCTCAATCTGAATGACTTGTTTTTCTGCTCCAGTGTGCAAAGGTGCCAAGGCAGATGTTGTGTTCCTCATTGATGGCTCATGGAGCATCGGCGAAGATAGCTTCCACAAAGTACGGCAGTTTGTCTTCAGTATCATGGGAGCCTTTGATGTCATCAGCCCATCAGGAATGCAGGTATGGACACTTTTTTTTTTTTTTTTCTTCCAGGAACCCGTTTAGCCTAAAACGGAATAAAGAGCTTGCTGCAGAGAACTTGAAACCAAATGCTTCTTCTAGAAGTCCTTGATATGTTGCATTAGACGGGAAGCCTACAGTATGTTGACCATTTTCCTGGAGTTTACAAGGTGCTTTGCAATACTTAGTCCATATACTATATAGTATGTTTATAAAAGGCAAAAACACTTTTGCATCAGCAAAACTAAAAATAAAATAGCTACTGCTACTTGGATGAGAAGATACATTTAATAACCAGGACTGTCATAATATTAAGATACTGTAAGGGCTGCCGATTTAATGAATAAATCACATTGTGATATATTTATCTCGGGGAACAGCAAATAAGGGAAGGAATGATCTCGTTAAGAGGATGTTTGCCAATATTTATATAGCACGTCACTTTAAATAATTATCATTTCATAAATATTATTGTAGAAAATAAACAAATAGATAACACATTGCCAAACCTTACATAAATTCTGGACCATGCAGATATTTTCTGTAATAAGATATTGTGCGTTTTTTTTTTTTTCTTTAATTAAAAATGAATTATTTAATGAATTCATTAATTGTGCAGCTCGAATTATTATAACATGATTATGTCAATTAGAACTATGTCCAGGTGAACAACGTCATACACATCGCTTATTATAGGGTTTAAAAGTTTAACGTGTGTTTTATTTCTGTTGGCATCATAGATCAGGATAATACTGTTTATAACACACATATTCAAATAAATGTGCAAGATAAATGGCGATATGTCAACCAAAAAGCTAAAAATGAGACCATGCTAGTGCCAGATCGCGGTGGTTGCCAAGCAGTGATTAAAAGGCATAAAAGGTGGGATTCGCGATCAATGAGCCAAATCGCTTTTACTTAGTATGGTTGAGATCCTGAAAACAGAATGTTGTTTTTTGAGTCTGGTTCGGATTTATCGATCATCCTTCTGTCTTCCTGGCGACAGGTTGCGTTTGCTCAATACAGCGACGATGCCAGGACTGAGTTCAACCTGAACACTTACAACGATAAAGGCACTGCTCTCTCGGCCCTGCAGCTCATCCACTACAAGGGAGGAAACACAAAGACAGGTGCCGTGTACTGTATTTCCTAGTTTGGATTATACCAAAAATAGTATAGCAGCTGACATTAGGTTATTGCATCATTCTCCCACTGAGATATGGGATATATGAGGATTAAAAAAAAAGTCCCTTATATATAACTTAATAGACTCAAAATCAGCAAACATAAGGACCATCTGTGTATATGCTATGCAGGCGGCGCACTGAAATATACCTACGACAGAGTGATCACCTCCGACAGTGGAATGAGAAGGAATGTCCCGAAGGTGGTGGTGGCTGTTACTGATGGACGGTCTCAAGATGAAGTGCAGAAGAATGCTGCCAAGCTGCAACATGCTGGTACGGCCCTGACATTTTACTGACAACTCAATAGACCCAGTTGCACCCTAGGTCACGGAATGGGTTACTATTTAAAAACAAAAAACTATAAGGTGAAAAAAACAAATGCTGAAAGCATGTTTTGTTTGTGTTCAATGTGCGTAAATGTTTATTTTTTTTTATATCTTTATTTAGCTTTGGACATTAACTTTTCTTTAATCGTGAACATTCATCACCAGTCCTTCTGTTAAACATTTGGGACATTTTGAAATGAACTTCTTATCATTTAAATCTTTATTATTTTGTTGCATAAACTCGAGCACAAAATTCAACAATTCCCAGTGGGTCCTTCGGGAATATTTTTTAGCACAGTAACTGAACTGTAAAACTTCTGTTCTCATATCCAGGCTACAGTGTGTTTGTGGTTGGCGTGGCTGACGTGGACTTCGTTGAGCTCCAGAATATTGCCAGCAAGCCGAGTGAACGGCATGTTTTTGTTGTGGATGACTTTGATGCCTTTGCCACGATCCAGGACAACCTGGTAACCTTCATCTGTGAGACTGCATCATCCTGTAAGTGGAACTTCAAAATGCTTCTTTGCTGTTTTAAAATGATTACATTTTACATTATCAGTCAGAGTCATTATCAGGACTAAGTCATAGTTTAGCATAGCGCAGTATTAACTAGGTAAATGTGTGCAGCGGTTCCCAATAAATAATTAAATAAAATAGTTGATTATAAATGATTTAAAATTTTGGACTATATTTGAATATATTTTTTAAACATCACTTATTAGACTCCTATGTATTATTGACCATATTTTTCTGATATTCCTTTCACAGCTTGCCCTCTCATCTTCTTGAATGGATTTACATCTCCAGGTACAGTACAGATAATAATAATAATAATAATAATAATAATAATAATAATAATAATAATAATATCATTAATAATAATAGCATTAATAATAACAATAACAACAATAGCATTAATAATAATAATAATAATAATAATAATAATAATTATTATTATTATTACCAACATCAACAACAACAACAACAACAACAATAATAATAATAATAATAATAATAATGAGTTGTAAATTAAATCATAATCTTTAAACCAAAATCATCAAAGTAGGTATTCAAAGTATTCTACAATTATGAACTGAATATATACTTTCAGTCTATAAATCTATACAAATATAATATAAACATTCTGGTAAATTTTTATTATTTATTTATTTACTTATTTACATATTTTCTTAGGATATATTGCTATAGGTTGTACTGTGGGTTTATCTTCCAATGACTTAGTTTCCAGGATTAAGAGTAAGCGTTAAGAGTTAAGAGTGCTCAGGACGGTTATACTGCTTCAGAGATTTGTTTCAACGATAAGTGAATATTTTCTCATGCGAATATTTTCTGCAGATCTCTTTTTCAGTTTTTATTAATAACTGATTTATGTACACATTCCGACAGGGTTCAGAATGCTTGAGGCGTTCAATCTGACTGAAAAGACCTACGCTTCGGTTAAGGGTGTATCGATGGAGCCGGGCTCCTTCAACAGCTACACGGCATACAGGCTCCATAAAGATGCCTACCTCCAACAGCCTTCAGTGTAAGTTCATTGCGACTATGAGTACGCTGCCTTGTTATGTTTTATTATTTATTTATTTTTTTTACTAAAGGTAGGGTCAGAAAATTGGAGCTTTCTAAAAATTGTCTATTTAAAAAAAAAAATCCAGCTTTGTTATTATTATTCAAAAATATTACTAAAACAGTAAAAAACAACAACACAGGATTATCACTGTTATGGCTTTTCTGGATTAATGGTGCAATTTGCATAGAGCTTTAATCAAAGCATTGAAATGTAAACATTTTAAAGTAGATAATGTAAACATAGATATATGAAATAGAAACAGTTCTTGAACACAGATCCAGACCTTTCAACCCTGATGTATCTGTAGTCTAACCAAATACCACTAATGATCTTCATTACATCTGATGAACACCGCTCACATCAAGGCGATCGCAGATGTAACTACAGCTTGTTGCTGAAAGTATGCCATTAGAGGATGATGGAGCGCTTTCAGTTGTGTTGTCTTAGTCTTAACATGACATGTCTTGCCCAGCAGCTCTCAGCCAGGCTGTTAGACCGCACTGTGAGCTAAAGAGGCTTGAGGGATTTATGGCACCTTGTTAAAGTCAGTCTTGACAGGTGGTGAGAGTTGTTAAAGGCCTTCATTTTCATCAAGTCTCAGCATCAAGTTGAGTTCCAAAGAAGCTTCCCAAAGCATTATAATCCAACGCCCGATCCCCAACCACACCCGCCCACCGCCACCACCACCACCACCACCACCAACATCACCACACACACTTTTGTTAGCCTTTTAGAACTGGACGCTGTCAAGCTAAAGTGAAAACAGACTTGTAGATCTGTTGTCTTTTTTTTCATAGCAAGTAGCATAACTTTAACTCTAGTTTTGGGTTTAACAGAGATGTCCATCCCTTTGGCCTTCCCCCGTCCTACACCATTATTCTGATGTTCCGACTTCTTCCGGACTCGCCCAATCAGCCTTTCGATATATGGCAAGTGTCTGATAAGAACCACAAGCCTGAGGTCGGCGTCACTATTGACCGTAAGTATCTACCCATCCATCCATCCATCCCCATGAGCAGACATCACTTAAATGCTTGGTGAAGTTGCCTCCTAGAAACACATTGCATACAGTAGAAATCAGTAAGAGCACTTCCACGCTCACAAGATTGGGACGAAACAGCTGTGTGTCCATTAGAAAACCACTTGTCAGGCAGATTAATGCGAAAAAAAAAAAAAAAAAGACATCAGTGTTTTGGAGAGCAATGGAAAAAGACATGAGGTCTGATGAGTCCAGATTGACCCTATTCCAGAGCGATGATCACGTCAGGGTAAGAAGGGAAGTGTACGAATCGATGTATCCATCATGCATAGTGCCCACTGTACAAGCCTCTGGGGACAGTGTTATGATCCGAACATTATGTGGCAATAAAATGAAGTCATCTAATTGTGAAAGAATGGCTCTAGGAAGATGAGGACATGCACGAGCATTTTCACGCATGAAATAGCCAACACACTGGGTGCCGTAATCAAAGTTGACAACAGTTGAGCTAAAAATGAGAGTGTGGGACTTTTCTTCTATCTGCTATTGATAACGCGGATATGAGCCACTTTCGAAGCACGCACAAAGACATTTATGTAGTATTTAAGTCGTTCACTAACGAAGGCAACATTTATCCAAAAGAAGTGAGAACTTTGGACATTGCAGCTCATTAGCGACAGAAGATGCACACCAGCTGCCTTTTTTTTCTTTGTTATTTCAATTTGCCGTCCTCAGATCACCATGAATGGTATGTAATAGTCTCCAGGTTCCAGGCCTGTTTTGCTTGCGCCTCTCTCAGTATGCAGCCTTGACCTTGCTGACTCCTTCTCTTCAAGCTTCACTCTTTATATTATTTGCTAATTGTCATATTTGGCCCAGGCTTCACACAACATTTCAGTCCGGTCATAAATGTTTCCTGTGATACTGTATGATACTGATACTGATTCTAAGAAGAGTTTGGAGGCCTATCTAACAATTTCCTCTATGCTTTCAGCCTCCAAACAGACCATATCATTTTATAACAAGGACACGCGAGGAGAGCTTCAGAAGGCCACATTTGACAGTCCACAACTGAAGAAAATCTTCCATGGAAGCTTCCACAAGGTAAACGCTGCTGCTTTTTATGGTCTCTGCGGAGCGATGAACAGCATGTGGATCGATACGCGATGTGGCACATCAATCAAAAATGTTTCAAGTTGTACCTACATGTGTTCAGTGACCTGAGGATATGCAGATGTCTAGGATAGCAGGCATTCCAGAGGTTACGATTACAGGTGATATGCCTGTAGGTGTTTTATAATAAATGTCTGTTGTTGGCAGATGGCACTTTCAGGCTGTTATTTAATGGGTAGCTTAAAGGAATCTTAATCTTTTGGAAAGGTGATATGGGGAGCCTGTTCCTCAGGTCTCATTCACAGTCTATGCCACTTCATCCTGTATACAGGAGACGTAGGGTGCGAATCAATCAGCGGGCACACACATACACAGACTACAGGAAATTTGGGAACGCCACTTCTACTGTAATCCACCTGTTTTGGAAACTCATGAGAACATGCACACAAACCTGAGGCGGGAATCGAACCTGGACCGTGGTGGTGCAGGGCGACAACGCTAACCACTACGCCGCCATGCCACCTGGATTTATACATACATAAGTTCGCATATGCAGAATGGAATACGTATATACTGTACTGTGCCTATGAATAAATACGGCACATATTTAAGATGTAGAATGATAAATTCCTTATTGAAAGGTTTGGTTCGTTGTCCTGGAAGATTTTGTGGAAAATGTCCGCTCACTCTCATCAGCTTTCTATTACCGATTTTTTTTTTATCCACGGACCTAAAATAAATGTGCATGAAGCATGTGAATAAAGACACTTCATAGCAGTTTAACAGTCGGGCTAATATGAATTATAGTCCTAATGCATGTGCATGCTTAGAATTTGGGAATGGAAGCTGTTATGTGGCTGTTCCTTTGACAAGTGACAGTTACATTGATGGATTAATTCATAAAACGGTCCATTTGCATGCGATATTTTATGGAAAACCTTTGATGTTGTGCATTCCATGGTTTCAGCTGGGAATGGGAATATGAAATTCGACCCTTTGTAGCATGTCTTTAAAGCTTTAGAAGCTTACAAGAAGGTTTGTTTAAAAAATCTTCACTTACTTCACATGGATTTGGTCAACCATGTATGATGGATAAAGTAGTGGTATATACTATTGTACAGTATTGGTCACATTTCATTCACAGTTTCATCTTTCACACTAAATGTCCATATTTGAACTCCAACAATAGGACATCTTTTCATGACGTTTGACCGTGCTAAGGAGAAAATGATTACTTTAGCCATTTATACGCTTTTGTTCAATTTTCAAATTACATTCAACAATTGGATTCAATTTTACAGTAGGTGTATGTCGTTTTTAGAGAAGCAGCCTTACTGAAATCTGGATACACAGTAGATTTAGATTCCTAATGAGATTGGATAGTGAGATTAAAGTCCCTAAACAGTACCGGGTTTGTTGAAAGTATGTTCGTTCCGAGCATTGTCTTTGCGGGAGGTCTTGTGTAAAAATCAAAGAAACAAGAGAAGCCTTGCTCATCTCACATGGATACTGTAGCTCTAGGTACAGTACATAAGACCTACAGTACAGTGCAGTATCCAGGTGAGATTAGCAAGAGCAATGAAAAGTTATTGGGAAGAACAGAATCAGGCGAAGCACATGAATCAGACCTAGATTTGGTGGAGACAGACTTGTATTCCTTGTTAGCTACTGTATATTCAATCTGTCGCTATAATACAAAACTAAAGACTGGCAGGCACCAACATTCGGACTAATGGTGACATGGAAAATTTCGCTCCTTTTTTTTTATTTACTTAAAAAAAAATTGTTTTAGCCTAGCTGCTCCCTGCCAACACACACACACGCACACACACACACACACACACAAAAAAAGCCTTAAAAAGTACTTAATCCTGTTTGCACAGACTAAGCGAGATCACCTCATTTACACTCGCTCCTTTATGTATAGATCATCAGGATGACTAAGCTCTCACATTTTTAAATTTTTTTTTTTTTTTTTTTTTTTTTACTAGAATCTACAGTAAGAGTCTGTTTGGTGCTTTTGAACCGCGCTGGAAGAGCGAGCTGGAAAATATTGGGTCACCGGATTAGCCATTAAACAATTACATCAGAACATGAGTGAAATGGCAGGCGAGAGAGTGGGGGAGGCTGTCTCTGTCTCTTTCTACAGCATTGTTAATGTCTTGGTCTCGTCAAGTCTTTTTTTTTTTTTCAAACACGCATTACAGAGGCGATCATTTTGATTCTCAGACAAACATTCTATAGCACTATTCATCCACCACCTCTCACTTCGGAGTCTCTCTCGCTCGCTCTCTCGCCCGCTGTCCTGGCTTTCCCCCATGCTCTATTAGGTCTCGTTCCAGGATGAGGGAATTCCTGTAGTTATTCTCCTTCCGCAGTGGCTACTTTTTTCGCGGTTTGCCTCCTTTCATAGATGTGAATGGAGAGAGTCTTCAATACTCCCTAGGAAACTCATCGCTTTTCTCAACCACCAAAAATCCAACAGGCATTGATTAGAAATGAAGAAGGTTTTCACTTCTTCCATAGACACATATGAAAATGATGCATCATACTTCAGATCTCTTCTATCTTCAGAGCAGAATAACTAAACCATGAGATTATCCTTTAAAAAAAAAAAAGAAAAGAAAAAAGGAAATGCCCAAGAACCATCATTGGCTGCCGGGCTTCTGTTTCTTTGACACGGGAGATTCTGACAGGGAGAACATCCAGACTCTCCAGATGTCATAATATGATTTTTATTAGTCACTATATGGTTGTAGATTAAAATATCTTTCCTATACTGTATAGTCAAAGCATAAAGCATAAACGCAAAGCTAATGCTGTCTAACGCTAAAAGCCCTAATGCAGTAAATTCTAAACGTTTTACAAGCCTATATATCTTTTTGGACTATACAAATCTAAATCTACTGTAAATCTACATCTCAGGTTATAGATAGCTTTAAAGCTTTGGAGTATTTCTCAAACAAGTAGTTCATCATATCACACATAACAGATGAAGTACAAACAATCGTTCCCCAACCAGCCTCTCTTATTTGCCCTCGTTTAAAGTTAACAAGAGAAAAAGCGCAGCTCATCATCTTACCAAGAAACAGGAAACCGCAAAGTTCTTCACCCTCATGAGGAAAAAAAAAAAAAAAAGTGTACCGACACTGGAAATATATATATTTTTTTGCCAAAAAAGGCTAAATATATGTCTTAGAAAATGAGGATTCGAAAAAGAAAATGTGTTTATGTGGCACCTCTGCCATAGAAGTGCATGAGAATGATCTGATACTATAGAAATAATAACATGCTAGAGCAATAATACATGCATATTATGACAAGTTGTGTGCAAACTGTGAAATTTATCTTGACAGCCCTGGAGCATGTGACTAAAAAAAAAAAACCACACGATTAGATGCTGTTGGAAAGTTTTTTTCTTTCTTTCTTTCTTTATTTATTTATTCATCCATCCACCCTGACTTCTGAGGTGCATCTTGCATGACAAAACACTGCAGCTGAATCATGCACCATGTCCCGTCAGAGCTGGAGGTAGAAATCAACCAGAGCCCTAGAAGGAGAGTCTGCTGAGTAATGTTTCTCCCAGACACACTGACTCCCAGGCTTTCTCCTTTTCGGACATGACTTCACCCCCCCATCCCCCCATTTCCCGTCATACTAGTGCTGCTTCTCTTCGTCTCGTTTACCCCCTGCTCTAGAAGATAGAAGTACATCACTTCTTCATGTTCCTGCCTGTAGGCTGTCTGAAATCCAGGGCCATGACCGTACCGTGACGTCCAGACAGTTTTCATGTCAACCCAGGACTTCCACTTCCAGTGATGTTGAACAGAAGCCACTCATCATGGCAAGATCTTAAGAATCTCCCATTTTCCCAAAGGGAGGAGGCAGCGGGGAACAGCTGCTGTTGAGTCTTGTTGTCGAATGGGACGCGTGCGAAGTTTGGAAAGCAAGAGATAGAAAAGACAGACATCATCAATAATATCATCAACTTTTTCCGTTATTGTAGACTGTGGTGTACTGGGGATGATTATGGCATGTGTATAATATTACCCCTAGTGTTAGAACACAACTAATATATGACATGAAGTGTCTGTCAGCTGTCAGATGATTTTATTATATGGTAGTAAGACCTGCCACTGGGATTCAAACTCAGGACTCATCTTTAGTAACCAAGTTGTTCTGGTAAGACTCTGGGATACTGGGAAGACTGGGCAGATACTAGGCTGGAGGCACCCTGGCTGGAGAACGGTTGGCAATTCATTGTAGTCAGTTCACTTACAATCATCTGAGAGGTGGGAAGAGATCCGGGAACCTAAAGGAAACCCAGACTGATGGTAACGTGAGACCAAGATCAAAACAGGGTCACTGAAGCTGTGAGGCAACAGCGCTTTTGTGAATGATAAGCATGGTGTAAAAGAAAATGCTGAGCCTAATCCGCTAATTTCCGTCTGATGTTTCTTTGCATCTGGGGCATCTGGAACTATTTCCCAATTTAGGCAATTTTCTCTTCCAGCTTTGCTCGTGACCATCACATCTGCATTCTGTATTTTATAACCCAAGTCAGTGTGTGACATGTTAAACTATTAAGGTTCCGAAGAGATCTCTAAAAGGCAATGAAGAGGTGACACACCTTGTTTACACAAAATTCATTCATCTTCTGCTTCAGCTTATCCTACGTAATCTTTATTCCAGCTTATTCCATTTTCTCGTGCTCAGTCCCAGCTCCAGATGTTTGATATATTCTGTAGGAGTCTATACACTAGACAGGGTGCACACACATACTGAGTAGACACTATGATTTGGGAATGCCAATCAATCTAATCTGCATGTTTTAAAGCTGTGGGAGATAACCCACCAAGAACAGGGAGAACATCAAACGCGCATAGACCTGAGACAGGAATCAAACCCCCAGACCGCTCAGACAGAATACAGATGGAAAGAAAAGAAAGTGTTCCTGTCCTCGAGTGACTCATTGATCGATTGTATTTTCCACACTCTCATGATCCTCAATTTTCTTTTCAGCTCCACATCATGGTCTCACCCAGCAGCGTCAAACTGAACATGGACTGCCAGCAGGTGGCTGAGAAGGAAATCAAGGAAGCCGGGAATACTTCAGCAGATGGCTACCAAGTGCTGGGCAAAATGTCCAAATCCATTGGCGCCAAAGGGGAGTCAGCGACAGTGAGTGGAACATTTTTGAAATCGCCTGAAATTAAGCACGTGAGCTGCTAGTGGAGTGCTAGTCTTAATTTAATTAGTGTATATTTAAACAAAAATACGAAATACAAAACCCCAGATGGATTTCCCAGCTGCAAAGTCTGTCAATTGTCTTTATTTGGTGATTTTTATTTGTTGCTGCATTCTCTCTCTTTTTTTTAAAAAAGTCTTTAAATATGAAACTTGGATCAAAGATGTGAAACATGTGATTCCATTTTCTCGTGCTCAGTTCCAGCTCCAGATGTTCGATATAATCTGTAGCCTGGGATGGACCAGCCGGGACAGATGTTGTGACCTTCCTTCGATGGTAAGAGTTAACTAAACAAACTCAAAGCTAGTCTTTAAGTTTTTTACTCAGAGTGGTTTCTTTTTATTTCCTGTTTTGTGTAAACCTATGTCATCTGAGTGTGTTAATTTGCCGACATAATGCCACAAACTAATATAGGCTATTAACATAGGGTCAAACAAAAACCATACGATGTAATTAGCCAGACAAACATCTGTGCTTGTTCAATTGTGCCACCATTTTTTTTAAAAATTCAAATGGGACATGAATACTTTAAAGAATTTACCCACAATCCACCAAGAATACTTGCTTGTGTACATTGCAGTTATAACGCTTGTTTGGCATAACATCTGTCGGGGAGGTTATCATGTCCCAGTGTGTTTATGTGGAAATACATGGAGAGAAATGCTTTGATGCTGACAACCCAAGACCCAATTGAGGCTTATCATGAAGGATGAGCATCTCTGAGAAGCAGACGTTGGCTGTTTTTATTTGAGCCTTAACAGACAAAAAACAAACAAAAAAAAAACAGCAAATTGGTGCTTTTGAAGGCTCATGAACTTATGGGGTTTTGGATATGATTAGCGGTCGAAGGACAAGAGTGGCACAGCTGTGGCTTCAAAACAGTTCGCAATTTGCCCTGTCTTTACATAATCTTTCCTTCTTTGAACATCCAAGACTTGTTCCTTAATACATAGGCAAAAATACTCGAAATCTTTCCAGTCGGCATAAACGCCTGACACCGCATGAATCACATTGCAATGCCACCCTGTTGAAAGCTTGCAATTCATCACATCACACTCAGCGGTGAACAGAGTCCAGCTTCTCAACGATGCTCATATTTTAACCAAAGAATATCTCATATTTTCCTATCATTTTAAACTGAATAAATAAATAAATAAACAAATACATAAAAATCCCAATTCCATAAGACCGGCTTTTAGTTTTTGTTGCTGCTTTCAGTAGTGGTTATGCGGACTCTTTGTACTGCAGGTTCAGTGTTCACTTTGCTGTGAGCTCACCTCAGAGAGCTTCTCCTCTATTTTCTGCGCCTTTTTTGGACTTGTGCTGTAACTAAGATTTACTCTTTAGGCAACGGAGCAATTGCTGCTCTAATCCTCACCGGCCTCATTCATCTCCGCTAATCTCGCTCACTCTGTCTTCGTGTTCTAGAGAGACGAGTCCAAGTGTCCACCTCTTCCTAACGCCTGCACATGCACATCGGACAGCACTGGGCCTCCTGGACCACAGGGCCCTGTGGTAAGATGTTCTTATTTATTTATTTATTTATTTATTTTTGATTCGAGAAGCAGTACCTGGAGCAGACTGTATGTCCAGTTACTAGGAACCTGCAGTTCATTGTAGAGCATTAGCAATTGTGCAGCGTTTCCATTTCACATGCTCTTTGTTAAGTAAGCTCAGAATCAGCCTTAGGTCATACTGCTGTTTCTCATTTAGATTTTTATCCGTCATAAGCGTAGCATAAGCCATTATGAAAAGAAAATTTGGCCTAAACTCCAATTTGCACAATGTTCTCCCTATGACAGATGCCAACATGTTTGGTATCCAAAGTCTGCTCTGTCGGAGTGTTGGAGTTTTGGTGCTAATACGGTAAAATACAGGAAGCTCAACGTCTCAAAGTTAGCTTTGTGCATAAGGCATGTTTGAATCGTTATATACTTGGCTCAGGACGCTTTTTTGTATCAGATTTTTTATGTGGTTTCTAACACTGTGTGACACATTGTTGTCTATAAAAAATTGGATAGTGACCGTCTTCATGCTGGAATCACTTCCTCAGCACGCTCCTCGCAGCTATTAGACTCATGAAGGAGGTCTGGCTTAATGCTTAAAAGCAGACTTGGATAGAAAAATTTATTTGGATGATCATATATTACATTATGGTACCAGCTACATTTTAATCGTTCATTTTTGAATACGGAGCATTGCAGCATGTTGCAGTGGTATACATCATAGTAGACCGGTAGAAGGAAGCAAGGTTTAGACAACATACTGTACATGATGACTGGACTTGGGAAAAGGGCACAATTATTCGATAAGCTTTCTTATGTATCTATCTATATGCAAGATCCTAATTGTTCATTTGTAAAGCTTTCATAAAGAACTCTATCCTGTTGAGGACGTTAATTAATTCTGTAAATTTCTGTTTCTTTTTTCTTTTTTCTTTTGATGGAGCAGATCCATGGAATGTTATGTGTAATATCTCTAACTTTGACTTTTCCAGGGAGCACCTGGTAACAAAGGTCCTCGTGGTGAAAGAGGAGAAAATGGACCTTTGGTAGGTATCGTATAGACTTCCTGTCCATCCTCTTCTTTTTACTGGTTTCAGCGATATTATCGCAACTACTGTAGCTGTCTATTGAAGCAAAGACACTATTTTTATGTTTGTTTTAACTGTAGGGTCCAGTTGGACCTCGTGGAGACATCGGACCACCAGGACCAATGGGTCTTCCAGGACCGCCAGGTCCCAGCGGGCACTCTATTCCAGGAGAAGCTGTAAGTCATTGTTTTTCCCCTTCTCACTTCTTAACTCCTTCCCCGTCCTTTGTCTCTGCTCTCAGCCAGTTCTTGGTAGTGCGCTGTAAATCTTTAAGGCCCCCTGAACTGAAACATTATTCTGACCATTTATTTTCTCCCGAGTGGAATTTGCACAGTAACTGTGGTCCGGGTTGTACATTCCTCCAAGTCTGTCGACCTCAGGCTAGATACCCAACACCCTTTAAAACACCTTATTCTTAATGTATCAGCATAAATCTAATTCCAGGTCCTTTCCTCCCTCCTCTCAGGCACACACTTCCACTTTTCAGTCAGACATCATGAAGCTGCAGTATCCCTAAAATGTTGCCCTGTCAGCTTGATTTACGTATCAGATTTCCAGGAGAATGACAGGACAATAGCCTCCTCCACTCACGTTGATGAATATGCTTTTCGTATTTAAGCCCTTCTGCCTTTTTTCCATAGGGGCGTCCAGGACCGAAAGGAGATCCTGGTGATGGTGGACTACCTGGGCAGAAAGTAAGTCTTCTTTTGGCTAAGTACGGTTTTTTTTGGGGGGGGGGGGGGGGGGGGGGGGAAGAACATTGTGCAGCTCAAGCTACTTCTCTGGATTGGCTCCATATGGACTCCAAAGCGAGAACTTAGTAGCTAGCAGGGAGGCAGCAGTTACTTACAGTCGTAGATCATGCTGTACGATTTAATCTGTTAAACATAAATTGGCTCAAAACAATATTAAGTGTTGTAGTGTGTCTGATGGTTTAAAGCTTCCCTCAGTGTTTTGCTGTGTTTTTTTTTAGGACGTGTATGCTAGCAAAAGGATTACAGCAGATTAGCGAGTTAGTTAAGCAACAAGAACTGTACGGCAGGCAGGTGAAGGGGATGGATTCGCACCCGAAGGCAAGCATAGTTATCAGGGCCACCCAAAGTGATGTTACTTTTTGATTAAGAAACAGAAATGTCTCAATTAACTGTTGTTGCTGCCAGAGATTAGCTGTACGATGGTGCGGTTTTGCAGCCGCAGATGAAACAAAAATCATCCAAATATTTTAAAATGACTCTAAATTATTTCTCTGAGATTGTTATAAAAGGAATGTACATAGAGTACAATATTCAGGACAAGCAACATTATCTGTCAATAGAATCAAATAACGTCAGTCTTATTCATTAATATGAAATGTCTAGACAACGTTTATAAATAATAAAACCTTAATGAAACATATTTGTTAAATGACATCAATTTAAGATATTTTCACCTGCAATGTCATTAGTTTTTAAATAAAATATAAAACATGAAAATAATAATTATAGCTCTTATATATTATATTATATATTAATTGTCCATATTTCGTTTTATATCGGACACATTATAAAACAAGGCTTAATTCATGATGATTTTTTTCTCAGCAGGTGAACGGATCAATGCGAACGCTATAGCAACATGCGTTTAATAACTTGCAGCAAGGTTTATAATGGCCAGTAAAATGGATCTGGCATATACTACGTTCCCCGTAAATCTTACGCCAAGGCATCAAAGGCGAGCTGGGATTGATGAGGAGGGAAGGAATGGGGGGAAAAGGAGTGAACTGCTGAAACCATTTAAAGCGAATCGGAAAGAAGAAAAAAAAAATATAAAAAAATACTGGAAAGTGTGTTCTGCAAATGTTTCAAGTTGCTTAGTCAGAGGTAGATCACTGGTAAAAGTGTGTCAAGTGTATAAATGGCTTTCTTTCTGTCTGTCTCAGGGTCCACCTGGACCAGCTGGTCCCGTTGGCCCTATGGGAATCGCTGGTGTGAGGGTGAGTTTTGCTGCCCATCTGAGTGCAAAAAAAAAAAGAAAATCCTCCTGTACTGTACTGTGGAAATCTGGATCTGATTTTTTTTGTGTGTAATACAGGGACCTCAAGGGAAAGAAGGACCAGCCGGACCCAGAGGCCCACCAGGACCCATGGTGTGTATTGAAAGAAGGATTTCACGGTGGAAAAAGCTCCTGCCTTGGAGTTCTGCTTCATTCTTGTGCCTGTGAAACATTCCAGACTTACATTGATGCTGAAAATAGTTCCATTTGTATCTCTGTAAAAAGTACAGATTTTGTTGATTTTGATGTTGATGCTATTTTTGTGCAGGGATCACCTGGATCTCCTGGAATGCCAGGACCTATTGGAAAACCTGGCAAGCCTGGTGAAAACGGTGTTCCTGTAAGTAAATACTCACTAGACCATACGCTTAAACACTTCGGGGGGAAAAAAATATAAAAGAATGAGAAAAAGAGTGCACATGGTATTTTATAATACAGGTGGGTACTAAACAAGATATCATATCGTTTTGACAAGTATATTGCTTGAGACATGTATCAGTAAGACAGGCGATGATAAAAATCAGTCACATTCCAGGAGAGCTTAATTTTAGGCTGTCAGATGGATATGTGAAATACAACAGCGTAAGGACGACACGGCATCTCACTTTTTTTTTTTTTTTTTTTTACCACTTTTACCTAATGACCGCAACACAGCCCACAGGCATTCATCAAAACCCTTTGAGTGACATTTAAAATAACAGTCTGAAAGACATTCCAGCTAGCGATAAACTAATGGGTGTTTGTTTAAAGCAGTCAACCTTGTGGTAGCGGAGATTTAATGGGAAGTGGGATTTGGGTGTTCAGATGTGGTGGCGTATGTAAAGTCGGATATGTTTTCCATTTTTACAGGGACCCAGTGGATTGAAGGGAGACAAGGGTGAAAGAGTGAGTGATGGCGTTCGTTTACTTTTCATTCGTAGTCCGGAGTCCGATTCTTCTTTTCCTTTCGCATGTTTTTGGGTGGATATTCAATAAGCTGTTATGTCTTTTAGGGTGACCTTGCCTCTCAGGGCATGATGCGTTCCATTGCCCGACAAGTCTGTGAACAATTAGTGAACAGTAAGTGTTCATTACGAGTTTATGATTTCTTTTTTTCCAAACAGCAGTATATTATATATTGTGTGGAAACTTTCACTTACATTCAGTTCATGGTGTCCTAATGAGTGCTAACGTTTAATTGTTTTATTTCAAGGTCAGATGGGCCGTTACACTGATATCCTGAACCAGATCCCAAGTGACATGCGCAGTAACAGTCCTGGGCCTGCAGGTCCTCCAGGGACACCCGGTACTCCAGGGCCTCGTGGAGAACCTGGCCGGATTGGACAGAATGGTTTCCCAGGAAGACCAGGTTTGCCCGGACAGCAGGGCGAAAGAGGTGAGTTTCATTCCTCATATTACCACCAGACTCAGAGCTCGAGTTAGATTTGTTAGATACCACAGATGAACCTGCTTCAGGCTTGTTAGATTTGAATACAGTGAGAGACAACATGATAGTTTTCCTCTGCGGGCAAAGGTTTTAGTGCCTTGAAATACAGTAGATGTAAGGAGAATGGAAGTGGGCTGTTGTGGGAACAATGTTATAGGTTATACCCCAACAATGATAAGTTATTATTGCCATCTTTATGTTGATCATTTTTTATAACAAGGAGGTTTGTTTACAGTACATGGACCCTAATTTTCCACTAATCATCAGAATATCAGCTGGGCATCTGTTTCTAGCCCGCCATGCGGAATGCCTCAGGTTCAGTTCTCAGCCAATGCCCAAGCCTCAGCCACTGGATGCAGTGCTGGTCCCAAGCCCGGATATAATGGCAGGGTTGCATCAGGAAGGGCGTCCAGTGTGAAATTTTTGCCAAGCTGTTGTGCAAATTGGATAGTGTAGCAACAATCAGAATAGCAATCCATTCAGGATAAAAAAATTCATATAAACAGCCTCGTTCTGATCATTACATCTCATCTGGCCCAATCGGAATTAATTTTAAATGGGAATCAGATTGGTGGTGTAAACCTTTCATAATCTGTTCAATTACCCATGTAAACACTTGACCTGGTAATTTCTCTCTTGTTGGAATAAATATATTACCCACACAGAAGTAACTCTATGTGAGGTGACAAGTTTCTGGGAAGGAGATTTTGCTTCCATTACTGATCAGTAATGATCTATGAGAACAATTCTCCTCCACCAGTCTTTACTTGAACTTTGCATCCAGGCTCCAGTGTCCCGGTCTGAAGCAAGGGCACTAATTGGCTTGCGGTTTACACATAGTAAAGCAGGTCATCTTTCCAATTAGAGATTAAATTAAATTCTTGAAACAAATCATAAAGCAGAAGGCGGGATTAGAAAGAAAAAATGGGAAGCCTAACAGAGTTTAGGCTTCTCATCTTTTCTGACTAATCCGAGCAGAACCACTTTTTGCCAAACCTCATAAAAGTTACATTTTGATTACATTTTTTGAGCATGTAAATCAGATCCATGCAAACAGTTAAGGTGGAATTTTTCATTGGAATTTAATTGCATTCAAAGATTGCTGATATAAAAGCAACTAGATGGACAGTGCTGTCAGCTCGAGTCCCTAAAACCCTTTAGGCTATTCATTTCATCAGCATCTGTAATGAGAAATATAAATTCCAATTTCTCATACAATGTAACACAGTAAGTAAACGTGCTGCCATATGCTAGCTGTTTTATATTACCATGAACACATTTACGGTAAAACATTTGAAGCCAACGCCAATGTTTTTAGGAACTCTTTGGTGCACTCAGAAAGATGCTAAAATCCATCACATCATACTGAGACGCGCCTGATTGCTGTCATTTACTTTCAGTTACATCAAACACATATTATTGCAGCAAAAACACATGCCTAACTCGTAGCTTGGCTGGGGAGATATTGATACTTCTCTATCCCGCATTTTTATTAGCCTTCGCCTTGAAGTCTTTCCAGAAGTCTAGATTCATCCACATGCATTTATTGCTCTTGAGGATTCCTCTATGCTCTTCTAATGCCGTATATGCATATGTTTCAATTCAGGTCCGGCTGGTGAGAAGGGTGATAGAGGAAATCCAGGAATCGGAGAAAGAGGACAGCGGGGCCTGCCTGGACCACCTGGTAAAACTTTTCAAACTTTTCACATGTCTGTTCATTCCTTGTCACCAGTCTTTCTCATTTAAGTTTGGTTCATTTCATTATAGTATTTGAACGAAAGTGAGAGTCGCCTAGTTTGTGTGTGTTTTTTTCTTCTTCTTTTTTCTATTCGAACAAAAACAGTCAGATTGGCCTTACCCCGAGCAGAATTATTTCCCATCCCAAGTGTGTTGCTGTTCCTCGTGTTCCTGTTACACTCTTATATAATAGGAACTGGCTGCTACAGTAGTTTGTAGCTTAACTCTTTTTCTCTCTCTCGAAGCATAAATTTTTCCTCTTTGCTTCGTCTTAAATGTTAACAAGTCATGTCGCACAACTTAAATAGAAGTGGGTGAATATGAAATACGCCTACAGTCAAGAACACTACTGTTCAATACGCGTACCTACAAGGTTTATTCATTTTAAACCATATTTAACCTTTTTGTGTGTGCTTTTTTGAAAAAAAAATTATGCTATGATTATTTATTTATTTATTTATTGCACCTGTTGCATACAAATACGGCTAGGTTGTTAATTATTGGTTAAGTGGCTTAGGGTGTTCGAATACAGTTCAAGCCCCACCAGCTCTACCAGGCTGCCATTATGGGCCCTTGAGAAAGGCCCTTGACCCTCTGTGCTTCAGGGGCACTGCAATATGCAAAGAAAAAAGGCCAAATAAAGGCTCAATTTAAAACTTATCAAAAAAAATGTAAAGATTCAACATCATAAAGCAATATTATATTAACTCTTTTCCATCAATGCCCCACCCTCCAGGTTTGCTACAGCATTTTTTGCTTGTCTCTCTTGCTTGTCAAATTGTCTCATTGAATTGCAGAAAAAATATCATGAATTTTTTTTATTTTTATTAATCCATGTATGTTGCTTCACTCTGAAATAGGCCAACCAGGTGAGTCTAGACAAGGACCACCAGGCCCCAACGGTGGTCAAGGTCCTCGTGGCCCACCTGGTCGTAATGGCATGACAGGGCCTCGGGGACCACCGGGCCCTTCAGGATACTGTGATTCCTCTCAGTGTGTGGGGATCCCATATAACGGCCAGCAATACAGAGGTACGTTCCATCCTTGAATTGTTTTCTACAAGGAAACCTGCTGCGTGACATTAGAAAACATTACTAATAACATCTAGAGCATGCATTAGCATAGTGCACGCACAGCTAGCCGTTAGCATAATGCATGCATAGCAAGCTGTTAGCAGAGTGCATGCATAGCTACCTCACGGTTACAATAGCGTTGAGGTTTTCAATAGATTTCTTTTAACATAGCAAGCATAGGGAATGTGAAAACCTGCTGGTGTAGTTTTATAACTCTAACTCTAACTCTAACTCTGACCTGTTCCAGGTTCATAAGCATTCTAAAGCGCCTGTGCTGCTTTCACTCAGAAATCATGAGTGAGTCCTGATTGAGCTTTGTCCTATGAGGATATTCACCAAGAAAATGATTAATGAACACTATGCAAAACAATAGAAAGCCACAAACCAACACAATGCCACAAAAATTAAATAACGGACTGGTACTAACAAGAGTTTGCCGCAACTTTAACCGCCAAAGCAACAGGTGATGGCAGCAATACAGTGGCCTGTTTACAGTCTAGAAGCCGAACGGCAAACAGGCGGGTGGAGGAGCATGACCCAAAAAAAACACAAACACCACCACCAACAACAACAACAACAACAACAACACCTACTAACCAAGAGGATTTATAGCCAAGACAAGCTGTTTAGCCTAACTCTTCGTTTTTTTTTTCTTTCCTTTTTCAATCTGTAAATAAACTAATTATGCCTTGTAAATGACCCCAGATTCACTAAAATTAGTTTTAACACCGATAGAAAGCTTGTGCCTTGTATTCTGCTGTTTGCTGAATGCCAACACCATTGCCCTTTTTTTTTCTTTCTGTTTTTTTTTTTTTTTTAAGGATCATGTGCCTTAAGTAACACCCTATTTGACTTACACTATAGCTCAGGCCTATTTGAACTGTGTGCTTTTTAACACATGACCCTGGAGGTTTAAAAAAAAGAAAAAAAGAAAAAAAGTTTGTGTACATGGTAGCAGAGGTGGTATTATTGGTTTTTTTTTTTTTTTTTTTTTTTTAAGTTTCATTTTCTGTCATCAATTCTTTAGCTGATATTCCTCACTCAGCTCCTCAGCTGTGTTACAATGACTCACGTCACACACTTGAATCCTCCAGTCTGTTTGATCTTTAAATATTCAGTGCTTCCTTGTCTATGTCTCATTATACTCATTAAATTCGGGTAAAGAAGAGGACGGTATCATCTCTCTCTCTCTCTCTCTCTCTATAAGTCCCAGGTGTCTTTTTTATTTCCCGAGCCAAATTTCTGGTCTGATCTCAGTGTCGTTTATGTGATATTACAACACGATGCTCTTGTTGATTTTAACTGGAGTGTTGTTTTATTGCTCGACTGGGCAAAATGATATTTCCAAGCAGAAGCGGTCCCTCGCGAGCCCGAGCCCGAGCCCCGTGAATTCCAAATGCGCGAAGAAGACTTTGAGCTTTCACCCGGCGAGCGCCACAAGAGATCGCTATCTCGAAGAAAATTCAAATGGACATCGTAAAAAAAGAAAAAAAAGAAAAAGAAGAAGTTCTTTGCATAAATGTAAAGTTTATTTTCATTTTCTCCCCCCTTCAGCTACCCCCCTTATGTGCTTGTAAATTGTCTGCTCCATTACGCTACATTACAGCATGTATTGTATTGAGTATTGCTGGTGAGAAATAGTTATACATTTTGCTTGCTTCCAACATGATCATAAAGCACACAGTAGCAAGTGTCAAATACACACACACACGCACACACACGCACACACACACGTCATTTACTTTATCTGCCTTCATCACCTAAGAATTCATCTACATGATCATCATCTGCGGTAACACACGGCCTCCACTGCATTATACTAAATCAAATATTTATCAGTTTCTTGTTTGTTTGTTTGTTTGTTTGTTTGTTTTTGAATATCAAGTCACATCCATTGTTTTACCAAACTTGGAATTGCATGTCTGTCATGTATATTTAGGATTTTATTTTATTTTATTATTATTATTATTATTATTATTATTATTTTATTTTAATCAGAATATAGTTGTTCTCATTGTCATGTTATCAGTATCAAACGCAGTTGGCATTTGTGTGCAAGACTATGGATATAGTATTGCAAGTTCATGTTTGTAACTGCAAATTGTGAATTCCATAGCCTTATTTTCTTATTTATTTCTGAAACAGAGGAGGCATTTTTCAATAAAACTACTGAAAATATAAAACAGTGCTGCCCTTGTTTCCATGAGGATCGTCGAATATTTAAGGGGAAATTTAACAGAATATTTGTAAGTTTTTCATGGATAAAATTCTCTCTGAAAAATGCAAAAAACGGTACAAAAATATTGGCATCAAGTTTTTGGTGTAGATTTGGTACATTAAAAAAAAGGGAAGCAGGTAATATCGAACATGTGAAAGCCAATTGTTATTTCCTCATACAATATTAAAGCCTGTTCTCAAATACAGGTCATTTAACACATGGGAAGCGAGTTGGATATTCATAGATTCTGATTTCATGATGGCGGCACAGTGGCTTTAGTGGTTAGCACTAGCCTTGTACAGTACCTCCAGGTCCTAGGTTTGATTCCTGCATGTTCTCCCCATGCTTGGTGTGTTTCCCCTGGGTACTCCGGTTTCCTCCCACAGTCCAAAGACATGCTGGCGTTGCCCGTAGTGTGTGAATGTTGGTCGGAGGTCCTACCACAGTTTTACAAAATGGGAATATATACAATGATCACTATTGGCCTACACGGTCCCTAGGAGGTTTCTAGATGGATGTATGGATGGATTTCATGATGTATCAGTTCTTCTGTGCTTTTGTACAGTGAAAAAAAACTCCCTAGCAAAAACTTTTTTTTTTAAATTACGTCTTGGGCTTTGACCCTTCTGTCCCTGAAGCCACCACATCAGATCTTTTGATCCACAAAATCTGTCAAAAGGTTTTAGGCCCTTCATTTCGAACCCTGCCATTTTCTAACCTGGATTGGAACCAGTACTGGATGCAATGATTGTGTTCTTGTATGGGGTGCAAGGTTAAGGGTCTTCCAATACCCACGGACCCTAATGTAGTGTCCCGGCAGCGGTGGGGCTTGAACTCCCACCCTCTGATCAGCAACCCAGAACCTCAACTGCCTAACCCACCGATACAGTACAGTTCAATATTTAATTAAAAAAAAAATGGAAAGGTTCATGGTGAATTTGATACATGAGTAAGGAATAAACACAAGTTCTTTTCACTCGTTTATCTCTCTTATATCTACAGCATATAATGTTACTGCGAAACCACAAAGCATGAACCCGTTTGCCATAAAAAAAAAAAAACTCTCATGAGTAAAAGTTTTTTTTTAATTTTTTTTTATTTTTTTATAAAGCACTGACAATATTGCTAAAGAAACCTCTTATCACACAAAACATTACGTTCCATTCTTGAAGTCCCTGTGGAAGTTGCACAAGCAGCACAGTCTGACAAATTATGTAGTGGCATTTAAACGATATAAAAATGCCATGGATAAAAAAAAATACTGTGCAAAAATCTTGAGCCACTAATCATTTCTTCGTGTTATATGAATTTATGTGAAATAAATCACATGCATGGAAATGAACGTTTTACTGTGACAGGCTGAAAAGTGCTTTAAAAAGTGGTTGTTTACAGTATGTACTGTAGCAACCTCAGCAGCAGCCTCATTTCTCCTCTTGTCTGTTCCAACCACTCACCATCTGTCAGCATCTCTTCCTCTTTCTCACGGGTTCATGCCTCAAGTTTGATTTTAATGCATTCGGGAAGCTTGGAGAACTATTCCTCAAAACTGCATTCAAATTCCAAGAAAGTCTGGCTTAACAGCAATCTTTAGCCATGTTTAAACCTTTGAAAAGTGAGATTCCAAATTTTTAGGATTTAAATTATTTATATAACTAAAAAACAAATCACACGGACTAAAAGATGATTTATGCAATTAACAAAACGTGGAACAAAAATTAAGAAAGAAAAATTGCAAACTGGAAGGTCTTAAATGAATAGTATAACTAATGAGAGTTTTAGAAGTGACCTATTTTTTTAAAAACTGATTTATGATGAAATAAGAATTTATTATAAGATTTAGTTTCACATTCTTATGGGTATCCTTCCATTCTCTTACTCTGGCTCCTTGGAAGCTCGATATGATGGAATGAGGGGTGGCCTAAGACTTTTGCACAGTACCGTACACAGCCATGTTTTAACTTTGTTTTAACTTTTGAAAATTGAGATTCCAAATTTATCAGTTATAATGTCACATTTAAAAGAATATATATATATATATATATATATATATATAAGCACACAACACATCACACAGATTAAAATATGATTACATCTATAGTGAAATTTAATTAATGCAATAGAGAAAGTACTAAAAAAATAAACAGATAAATATGTACAGTCCTTATCAACAGTGAACTGAGGGGATTCAGGATGGGAGTTTGAGCAGTGATCTATTTTTTAACTGATTTATGATGAAATAAGAACTTAAATTTAGTCCAAAGACATGAAAGACTCTGGAGAACAGAAGCGCATTCCTATGGGTTTCCTTCCATTCTCTCAGTAATTCAGAACGAAAGGGCCAGTTCTGATGTGTTCCATCCATGGCTGCCTGGGCTTCAACACTAAGTCCTGAAAAAGGTGTGAGGTGTGAGGGAACGACAGGAGTGTTTGCTGGCCTTTAAAGTCTCTCTCTGATCCAGATCAGACAATCGGAGGAATGCAACACTTTGAATTGAAGGTTTTCTATGAATGGTGGCGAAATACAAACCAGACTATGATGAACTTGAGAAGTCAGTGGTTTAAATCAAAACGAGTTTTGTGTTAATCGTTCTGTGTTCAGTCTGGAGACTTTTAACAACACTTTGGACAGAAAAGATAATAAAGACGGAAAGAGAACAACTCTGAGTAAATAGTCGAGTCTCTTTAACACCCTAAAAGTTCACATCTACGATTATGTGTAAATTATAACGGTGTACCATGGTATGCAAGGAATAGTACAGGATGGGGTGTTCTGTTATGGGAAGAGAATAAACATTATGCAAGGAACACAAATTATGGGGTTACCATCGCCATCAAAGGGAGAACAGCATATCACGAAGTATAATATTGTTGCTCTTAAACGAAAGGACTTTTTATTTTTTATTAACAACCATTTTATACCTTTATTTCTTTATTTTGATTATTTATTTGTTACATCATATCTACTATAGGAAAAACAAACAAACAATTAGTCTGTTGAAAATGCAGCCTTGTAGCAAACTAATCCTTCATGAGCAAGAGCTTACATCAACGTTCTAGTTTTCACATAATAGAAAAGTTTGAGAAGTCTACTGATATCTTTCTAATGATGTAATCCTTTACATCAGTGGTTCTCATCTTCAGACTTGGAGGACCACCTGCCCTGCACATTTGTGAGTTTTCCCCTGCTCTACCACACCCACTTCAATAAAAAAAAAAAAAAGGCTGAATTCTTTATTAGCTGAATAGTTCAATGTACATAAAATAGCTGATGGAAGCTGAGAAAACACCAAAAATGTCCAGGGCAAGGGGTCCTACCGGACCAGACCTGAGAACCACTGCCTCATTACATATACATTTACAGCCAGTTCCTATAGGTCACCATGTTTAAATTTCGTAATTGCAGATGTGTCTCAAGCAATCATTGAGACAAACCAGTCACATGAGGAAAATGTTCCGCATGTATATATTACTGCTTCTAACAACCACCAAAGTGCAATATAAGATTTTCTTCTTTCTAGGTTGTTAGCAGAACCATTAACTCATGGCACTTTTCAGCGCCAAGCATTACCTCATGGAAAGAGCAGACGAGGCAGAGGAGAGTTTGAAAGCCATGGCAGTTTGCACAACTCCTCGCGGAGCCACTTCTCATCCTCACCCATGTGTTAATCTGTTTCAGTGAGACTAGCAATAAGGTTCCTCCTGTTGATCATCCCAGTGGCTGGTTGGAGTGACCGGGGCTAGATACCGTACTGCTTTGGAGGACTGAGAACTAATTTTAAGACTTGTCTTGTGTTTTCTTGGGAATTCATCTTGGATGTTGTGTTTCATCAAGATTATCCATTACGAAATAGAAAAATTTAATAAGTATTCATGAAGAACCCAGAATTGACAAATGTCTACTACTGTACATGGGAAGCTACTAAGTCTGGTTGTAGCAAGATATAAAAGTGTTCTGTGGAGAACAATATACACAGAAAACTTTCATTTGGGGATTTACATCGGGTAGCACATTTTTATTTGCTGGAAAGGAATACGTGTGGTAGAGATGTTCTTCAGATTACTCCATTTTCTTTCCAGTAAACTCATTATTCCTTTAAAAACAAAGTTATGATCTTCAACATAAATTCATTTAGGTTTTATATGCGGGTGTGACCCACATGCAAAAATGCACAGGCAGAAGTCGTTTTTTAAGTATTAAAAGTACAAATGCAGTTGAATAAAAACGTTTGACAGCATGCCATTAAACGCCACTGGCCAGTATATTACGCTCTCAGAGGAAGCCGGTTTTCACCCACATAAAGACATTAATAGTAACTGAAATGATCCTGAGATATTAGTATGCCCTGTAAATCCCCTGGCAGTAACTTTTGAGTAGCAATTGCATCCCTTTATGCTGAAACAGCTCCGTAGGGAACTCATAAGACTGAAGATCCAAGCGTTCCTGGTTCAATCCTGTGTTTTGGCCTGAGAAGGTAATGTTTAAGGGCCAGGGTTAAGACTCTGGGTTACTGAACAGTAGGGTGAAGGCTTAAGCGGGCATACTTTCTCTATTGCGTTGACATTTTGACTCCTCGATGTTTTTTTTTTTTTTTTTTTTTTGCCCTCCCCAGTATTAACATGCACTTTGTATGTACACACTGTAATTTCTAATATACTGTAAGGAAACCCACCAAGCACGGGGAGAACACACAAACTCCATGCACACAGAGACAGGAATCGAACCCAGACCCTGGTGGTGCAAGGCGACAGTGCTAACCACTACACCACCGTACCACCACTTAACAACTTCTTTTAAAACATAATTGCGGTCCCACTGATCCTTTTAATGTTTTTCCTACACAAGGGAACAGAATTTATTGGAACAGTTATTCTTACGGATTTTACAAGTGAATAAGTGAAGAGTTCTTTACTCCAAACACACCTGGTTCACTTACTTAACCTAAAAAAAGAGGCATAGACGACTCATGGTGAATTCTCTACAAGAAGCTGTTGTAAGCTATCAATAGAAGATATACTTATGGACCATCTTTTGTTGTGACGTTTTGCTGTGAATTTATTCCAGCCGAATTCAATTTAGTTCAAGTGAATTCAATTCAATTCAGATTGATTTGTATTGCACTTTTAACAAAGGTGATTATCACAAAGCGGCTTTACGGAATTAAAAAAATATGGAAACGAATGAAGAAATATGTGTAATATGGAATGATTTGTCCCTGATGAGCAAAAAAAAATAAATGAATAAAAAACCTCTCTGAGAATACAATACGCAGAAATCATGAGAGGAACCGAACTCAACAGGAAAGCTTTCTTCATTTGAGTAATAATAAATAGTATGATGATAAAGCAGTCTCTGATATGTCTGTGTTCTATAAAAGTCAATGTTTAATCTAATAAGAGAGGTGTTCAAGTTAATATGAAGGCCACTTTTGCAGATGAAGATTTGTTTACAAAAATTGGAATTTCAGTCCTCTATTATTTAGCGACTGTAGCCACAAGATCAGCCCAGTTCAAAACCATCTTCATGGTCGTTGAGTGGCTCCATCCTCAGTCACCACACACATCCCAAGAAGATCAAACAGGGCCATCGTCAGCAATGGGCCGGAGATCTCACTGCGATGAGAGTGAGACGGTGTGTCAGACAGGTCCGGAGAGGAGCGGTCAGGATCAATTGCAACTCAGGAGTGCTTGACAGAAAGTGTGAGAGAGAGAGAGAGAGAATTAGGTATGGCATACAGTACAACAGTCGCATAATGTATAAGATACTGTATTGTTGTGAAGACTCTACCGGCAATAATTATGACAGCATAACTAAAAGTAAGAATTAGAAGCCATTTGAATGGACTTCTCAAGCATGCGACTGAGTGAAAAGATAAATGCAGCTACGTTATTATAATACGTTATACACTAAACCTAAAATGGTGGTTTGGTTTTGAGACAGTTTAGAAAACGATATGACGTAAGCTGAGCTGGAATCAATTTAAACTCACTAGATCATTTCTGACTGTCCTCGTCCTTGATGCTCCAAATAGGCTTCTGAAACATATCTATGGGAGTAATAATAATTCCTTTTGTATGATCATGTGTATCCGAGTGGTCTTTCAGCACATGCATGCGCCCAACAAGTACCATCTTGTGCATATCAAATCGGTATTTTGTCAGTGCCCGAATCAAAACAAAAGGCCTCCCTTCAGTCATTAAGCAAAACAAGTACATTAACAACAGCAGCATGGAAATGCAAACCATAAGGACCAGTCATTGGATTCCAAAGAGTCTGTTTTATTGGTCACAAGGCAAAGGACTTCACGAGTCTCATTCAACTATTAGAACCAGGACGGCTGAGACGTAAGGAAGACCTGTTTAACAGCTAAACATCAGTGCTACGGGCTGTATTCATAGTTGAGTACTGATGTTTGGCAAACTGGTTTTAAGACATCAGACATACTGTAACTCTACAGTACACTGTAAACCCTAATGCTCAAAGTAATTAAACACATTGAGTACTGTTAATTTGACCTAATTGCAATTAGGTCAAATGAATAGATCTTTTTGAGTATTCAGAACTTTTTGGCATTCATGAGGTTGTAGAAATGACACTTTTCAAGTTAGCTGAACAAATTTGATATTTGAAATAATCGTAAGTACTTAAGTAACAGTAACTCTCACCAGTGTAGTGAATTGGTGGCTCAGTGGTACAGTAGGTGTTCTGCCTGCCATGCGAAAGGCCCGGGTTCGATTGTCTGCAACAATTTATTTAATTTGAAGTTCAACAAACTCAAAAATGAATAGTTCTGTTCACTTAAAACTGGAAACATTCATTACTTAAAAAAAATGGATGTAACTGATTACCCCAAATATTTCGAGTTTTGCCACTTAATCGGGTTTACAGTGTAGACTAGGTTACTTGAGAGTTCTGAGTGAAACAATTGGCAGCTTTTAGATATGGGTGATTCTATATATATTTTTTTTTTATCATGATATCCAGTTCAATCTATTATAAAATAAGTTCAATACATTTTTACTGAACGTCATGTTTTGAGTATTTTATATTTACTGATTATACTGCCATCCCTTGGCACTGACATACTGCCAGGCTCGTATTACAGTCATATTAAAAAAACATATATGACTATATGACTATTCATTAATTAATAAAACCATTGATGTCAAGTTTAAACATCTTAATTTCAATATTTTTTTAAATGTGAGCTATAAGAGTAGCATATGAGTGCGCAGTCAGCTTATTCTTCAAAGCAAACACAACCACAAGTGTTCTGTTTAAATCTGGTTGTGTAGACAGTATGGAAAAAAAAAAAAAAAAAAAAACTGTTTCTATGATGCATCTACTCAAGAGTAATCCGGAACAAGACACTCAGGTGATTTGCAGATTCCCAGCAAGAAGCCTAGAAAATTGGCTTAAGCAGTTTCCATCTGTGAATATGATTAACTCTCCAGACATAAATTCTGCCACAACGTTTTGGACTTTCTGCCTCACCAAACACCAACAACTCTGCACAGTACAATTGTGTAAGTTACAGCTAAATACAGTACAGTATGCTGATACTTAACCTTCATACTCATGTGTGGTCCTTCCTTTTCCAAACTGTTGTCATAAAGTATAAACCACATGGACATAAAAAAAATTTAAAAAAATGCACATCTTTGTATGTCATAGCATTACAATTTCCATTTGCTGTAAGTATGAGGCCCAAACCTGTCTCAGCATGACAATGCTCATGTGAACAAATCTTCATGAAGACAAGGTTGGAGGGCTTGGCCTGGACCTCAATCGCACTAAACTCCTTTGGGATGAACTGGGATGCACCCCAGACTTACTCGCCCTATTGTACATCAGTGTCTGACTTCACCAACGCACTTGTAGATGAATGATCAGAAATCCCCTCATGAATCAAAGCTCAACCAGAATTTATTTTTCCCAAGAAGAGTGAAGATTATTTTAAAAAAGTGGGGGTAAATGGGGACTATGTCAGGAATGGGATGTTTAATAACAACATACTGTATGGTTGGGTTGCGATGGTCAGCATCCATATCCATATCCATATTGTGTACTGTGTAATGTGTCTATATACTGTGTTTGTGGGGTTGTCTTTGTAAGCATGAATGATTGACCAGTGATACCCTTGAATAATTAACCAATAGGAAAAACTCAAAATGAGGAAAGATCCAAATCAGATAGACTTGAAACTTATATGTATATAACTTGTTTTACCTGGGAGACAACGGCTAACTTATTCAATTGCAATACAAATACATTATATTATAAACAGAGTAGAACATGTGCAGCATTCTGTAAGTGGTCCTCCATTTGCAGTAAATCATCCAAGGATTATTACCTCCTCACGGTGTCACAGAGTATAAAGTAAATGTTGTTGAATGATCAGAAATCTGCTCCACATTGATCCATTTGCTGGTGTAAGATCTCCATCTTTCGTAAAACAGAAACCAAATGGCAGTGTAGTTATGTTCAGGACTGCATATATTGTGCTTAAGTATCTCGTATGCAGTAGAATTATGGGCTGTTTCCCAGAAAAATGTAGGGATACTTTCCCTCAGGCTCAGAGCCATAGTTACAACAAACGATGAAATATATATTCTTTTAAACAGTGACCAAAAAAAAAAAAAAAAAACAGGGTAGAACTAAGGGCCAAGTCTTCTTCTGTGGTTTTTTTTTTACAGTGTATGGACAGTGTACATTTTATTGACTTGCCTTGGTTAAAACCATATCAGACCTGTTTATGCATCGTAGATTCTAAATGTAGTACTAGTGTTAGGGAATAATCCCATGACAAATTAAGGAGGCTTAGTAGTTCTTTTAAGAGTCTCTTGCCCCAAATGTTCCTAATCTTATATAGTCAAACATGATATAGTACTGGTTTTTATCAGAAATTGACCCAAATACAGAAACTCAGTAAGATTTTAAAATATTTATTGTAAACAAAGGGAGATTTCAAGCAGGTGATCATTAAATAGCTGAAGTTTTCTCGCAGGAAAATGCAATGGGATAAGATGTACGAGTTTGAGGATACAGGTGGTGCATACACTGGGTGCACTGGGAAAAATGAAGAGGTTATGGGAAGTACAGTACTGTATATGCAGTTCACAATGATCCAGTGCTGGTAGGACAGGCAGAACAGGCTACTAGGAGCAAACACCAACACCAATTACAATGCAAACCATAATGCCCAACATTGTGTAGGTTCCCCTTGTGCCGCTGGGCCAGCTCTCGCTCTTCGGGGCCTTACTTCACAACTTCAAAATGAATTTGTGTTGTCTATTTGATCACTATAGCAGTTGGCAGCTGAAACATATTAAGAGTTTTTTTTTTGTTTTGTTTGTTTTTTGACTGGGCAATGTATTCTGTAATTTAAATAATCATTATATTTGATAAATCATCTTGTTACTCATCTTGTCATTAAAAGCTAAAGCATTAAGCTACTGGTGTTGCCATCTGAGGAGAATTACCCTGCTTAATGAACCAATCATTTTATACAAGCAATGACAAAAACCAAACCTACAACCACGCATAAACTTTGATGAATGTTACTTGCATTCATTTAATTCCAAACCCTTAATTAGATCAACAGATACCCCAAAGGGTCTTCGATTCCTTTGAAAACTCAATGTGGAGTTTAAAAAACAAAAAACAAGCTATGATGCCCCTGTCACTCTGTAGGCCTTTCTGTTTTTGTTCTGCATTGTTTTTCTGCAGTTAGCTGATGGGTGAAATTAAGAGATGGGGTTGTTGGAACCTGTAGCCTTTGGGCGGGTCCTTCTGAAGACATCCTTCAAAGGTCATTGGGTGGTGTCTCTTACATGTCTTTGGGTGCCTTTCTCCACAACCTACCTCTTATATTGCATTTTTCATCGTATTAAAACACCCTTTTGTCGCCCATCCACACAACATGCATTATCGATTTTTGCATGATTATTACTCTTGATTTGTTATGGTTAAGCAATTGTTGGTTATTATGATTTAATACAATACAATATGAAATGTGTTTGTGCATGTGAGCCTACCTCTCTGATTCAGAAGGTAACACAAGCCAATATAAAATCTACAGCTAATAAATAATGCAACCATGAGTTTCAGCAATTCCGAACAGGTGCAGATCTCTGAACACTGACACTGTAAATGAATGAGCTACCAAGCACTTAACCGTATTACAGTTTTAGATGTAAAGCTTCTGCCTTCCTATACATTTTGTGTAAACTTAAAATCATCTGTCTAACCATTAGACGGATTTTGCATAAATAAACAAATAACTATCATCATTGAGTTCACGTGTCTGGCGCTGAAACAAAATGGATGATGCCATTTCCAAAATCCACACTTAGGAAAGGGCTTGCATTCATCTCTGTGTTCAAGTAATGAGGTAAGGCTGAGCTAACTGCCACCAAGAGGCTATTTATTAGATGAATTTATTATACCTGCTATTGTATTTCATCCTTGCTGTGTCGTGGAAATGTCAGTAAATGGGGATTAAGTGCACATGGAGTAATGTCACTAAGTGCATTCAAAACTATTAGCACTAGCCTGGAAGACTCTAATGTGTGGATTTAAATGAAATTACCCAAACTTGCTTTTTAATACTATTCAGGGTTTTTTTTTGTTGTTGTTTTTTTTTTATAGATTAAAATCCACTCCACTGCAAAAGCAGCTGCAAAAAGCAAATAACAGCAACATTTAAACCTTACATTTAATTTATTTTATTTAATTTTTATAACAGGGAAGTTTGGCTAGTCTGGCCAGGTTACTACTTTGTAAAAATGCCTACATTTTTTATAAACCATGCAAACACAACTACTTCCTAATATCATGAGAATCAATCTTTTTTTTTTCTTTTTTTTTTTTTTAGAAAATAATCGATTTATTTGATTTTATTTGATTTATAATTTTTCATATCCAAAATTTATTTAGTCATATCCAATCCCCACTCATCATCCCCCCAACATCAAGGCTACTAATTCTAGTTAGGGAGAGTAAAGACTATCACATGTTTCCTCTGAGTCACGTGATGCCACCAATCGCATTTTTTAACAGTTCGCTCATGCACCACTGGGAACTTTCGTAACACACTCGAACGACAGTGCTATCCATTCCTTCCGCTTGCGTGAGCTCACAGACGTCCCTGATTGACCGTAGAGGCTACAGCATCACCTGGGATTCAAACTCGCAAACTCTTTCCCGCTCCGCATGGTTTATTTTTTTATTCTCATATTTCATACAAACTTCCACGATTTTCTTTTGATTCTGTAAAGCCGCTTTGCAGCAGTAACCATTGCTAAAAGCACTGTATAAATAAAATTGAGTTGAATTTAATTGAATTAAATACATCACCACTCACGCCTCTTGTTCAGTCAAATTGCTTGGTCTTTTCTATAGTATACTGTATAGTATGTACTGTACATACTGTAGTTATTTTATTATTTGTATCACTAATTGCACTATTTGCTTTTGGTCGATGCTTTGTTTAAAGGATTTACAGATGTGATAGAATACAATTTCAGCTAAGTAGCTGAGCATAAAGCTATTACTTACTAAGTTTCCAACAGTGGCATGATTTGAACTCATTGTCTTCTGGTCCCAAGCCTAGAAGTTGCTGCTGAGCTTTTTACTATTTGCTCCAAGACTATAATCCAAAACCATATGGAATTTTTGTGACACCAAAACCATGTGCTAAATCCTCCAGCTCTGTTTTTTTTTTATTTATTTTATACCTATTCCACTTGCCAACCATACTGGAGTATTTAAATGCATTTGTTTACCATCTTGAGGCTATGAAGATAAACGATATACCCCTCTGAGTTCTATGACTTTCACCCACCGTGTGCTTCTCATTAGGGACATCCAGACACAACCAGCGAACAAAACAGAACTCTCTACATCCTCGTTCTTCAGCCTTCCTAGCCTTCTCACCAGCTGTTCAGACTAAGCACATTTTTCTGCTCAACAGGTGTGGAGGTTGACTGTGTTTTGTCTGCTTCAAGTCAAGAAGCTTTTATTCCATGCAGGACTATGAAGTGAATAGACAATAACAAGACATGATATAAAAGCTTGTTCTAGTAGCATCTTCCTTCACCATCCGCTGAGGATGTGATCATGACATGTTTCATAACAAAGACGTTCTCTTCCATACAGTAATGCGTTCTCCAGAGCTTACGTAATCTTGGTTGTGACATTAAAGGGATTTAAGGAACTTGAAGAAGTCAGACTTTTGTCTTTTGATGTGTCTATCACATAAATATAAAGTATGACTTAATTCACACATATCTTGGAAGAAAGGTATCTGTATGCGTATGAGAGAAAGACAGAGAGAGAGAGAGAGAGAGAGAGAGAGAGAGAGAGAGAGAGAGAGAGAGACACACACAGGAACATCTGCACTTTTTAAAAGTGTGGGCTGATGTTAAAAAAAAAACAAAAAAAAAACAACAACTGTAAATTAGGCTTTGGAGCAATATTCTCTCCATTTGGAAATATGGATTATGCAAGTCTCTCCAAGGTGTCATTATGCCTTGACTATAAGTAGGTTTGACATCATGGCTGTTTCCGTGTGTACAGGCAGGTCTCAGACAGATGTGAGGATGCGTTTCTTGTAATACGGGAAGGGGATTTCTTTCTGGAATTTCACAAGGCTTTCTTTTAAAAACTGCCTTTGTGGCTTCCGCTGAGGCATTTCCTCCGTTTTCCTCAAGGAGCGAATGTATAACGGGAGTGAGGAAGAATGGACAATGCCTTAATATGGTGTGGTATAAAAGTGCCCCTGTGTTTCCCTACTGAAAAACTGCAGTCAGAAACTGTGCCAAGTGGCTCTGTCGTAAAAATAACGTGGGTTGTCATAGCAATGCGATGACACAGTGTACAACTTGACATCAAGGAGAAGTCAAGCTTCCTGGTGTGTCTGAGCATGATTTTTCCAAATGAGATGCAGACAGTTGCCTCTAAATGATCCTAGACACATTGAAATGAGGTCAGCTTTTGTGTGGGAACCAGACTTTCCACATTAACGCCATATCACAATATGATCGCTTAGATTAGGTGGGTTTGCAGTGTTATATTTTACTAATGGACCGATGGAGACCAGGTGACCACCAGAGGATTCTTAGTGAATCATCAAATTATGATTGTCATGCAGCCAGATCTTATGTCAACTTTTTCATGTGAATGAATTCATTTATTGTGAGAAATAGATCACAAAAATTTGTTTTTACTTCTTGTAAATATACAAAAAATTCAAAAGTTTCCAACAATTCTTCTTCTCCTTCTTCTTCTTCTTCCTTCTACCACCACCACCACTACAACTACTGCTACTACTACTACTACTACTACTACTACTAATAAAAGTAAGAAAAAAATGAAAAAATAAGAACATAATGTGACTTTCAATTATGTCACCACTTTTCAATTATCTATTATAACTACTTAAGAACCCAAACCTCGTGTGCAAGTACAGATGTGGAAACTAAAATTGAAACCAAACCCTATAGCAAACATGGGCCCAGATTAAAACATCATGCTAGTAAAACTATCCGAGTGTCCTGGATTTTGTCAAGACCATAATCGACCTGAACACGTTTAATCATAAATGACAATTGAGCAGCTGTTTCAGCTGGTTGAAGATTCAGCATCATTTATCATTGGCTGTGTTTAAGGGAAAAAAAAACAAAACAAAACTATTTTTGTTACTTTGAAGAAATTCTTTCAGATTGTGTAATCCTTGAGAGCTGTTTAAATATTTACCCTAAACTTAATAATCTGTTTAAAATCTCCATTTATTTAACTGTTCTATTAAACAAAATTGAATAAGAACCAAACGTATGCAGCATTTAGTGTCAAGGATTAAGTGTTGAGTAAAAGTAGGTATCTTAGTTTTAGCACATCATGTTAATTCCGAGTTTTTAGAGCAATGATTGTCTGAAATGTGATAATAATAATAATAATAATAATAATAATTTAATATAAATAAACATAGAATTGTATAATAATAATAATAATAATAATAATAATAATAATAATAATAAATGAATATAAATGCATATATTAAACAAAATGTAATTATTTAATTAATTATATATGTAATTATTATAATTATTAATTATATAGTTGTTGTTATTGTTATTATTATTATTATTATTATTATTAACAACAACATTACATTTTGTTTAATATATGTATTTATATTCATTTATTATTATTATTATTATTATACAATTCTATGTTTATTTCTATTAAATTATTATTAGTAGTATTAGTAGTAGTAGTAGTAGTATATGAACTGTTTTTTTCCTTATCTTCCATGTTGCTTAGTATTTGTTAAGAATGTGTTACGTGCGAATGTATCTGATTGTAAAACAAAACCACACTACGAAGCGGTGATATTTTCCATTGTGTCCCAAAAACTCTCCATACACAGGGGAAATAAATGTGAAGGCTTTAGCAAATATGAATATACCCTATTCATACTGTAGGTGGCCAGTAAAGGTCATGGTGTACCACTAAAATATTATTTTGTCAGTACAAAGATAATCTAAAGGAACATATCCATTCATTCAAGCCAACACTGCTAATTGATGGTTGGCTGCAATGACCAGTAACGTTCATGCCAGCAGTCATCGTTGCTGGGGAACTTGCACTGCTGACTGCTTGAAACTGCACAAAACAGGCACACACTCAAACATCCAATCATCCTTTACGGGCAATTTAGAAATGCCAATCAGACTACAACACATGCGGAACCCAGAGGAAGCCCGCCAAGCACATGGAGAACATGCAAACGGCACACATACAGACCTGAGGTGAGAGTGGAACCTTGGAGTTATTAGCTGAAAAGTGCTAACCACTAAGACAACATACAACCCAATACATGCATAAAGTGGGTAGTACGAGTAGTCACATTCACCTTGCAACAAGCTAATTCTATTTTGTTAGTTAGTTGTTTTTTGGAGGAAACGTGCATGTACAATGTACAGTACAGCTGGGAATGTTTGGCCTGGAGAAAATGGTGTTAAATGCAAATCTGCAAAACAGAATGACTGCACATGTCTCTGGGCAGTCCAGATGTTCCCATATCAGTTGCAGATCTATGCTGTCTGCATCATTGACACACATGCTTGCTTTAAAGGCAAACCTCATGGTTTTAACCATGGGGGTCTTTCCATTGAGCTGAAACATGCTTTTCAAGGTTTTTTATTAGGTTTTAGATTTTAGAACAACAGGTGTATAGCCATTTAGAAAAAAAAGAATTGTAGCAGGTATAATGGTGGAACAGTATAACTGAAATATATAGTAGATACCATCCTTTAATTTCCAAAACATAATACTGTATGCTGTTTTATATATTTCATAATAAAAAAAAGGGCTATTCTTAATAAAATCAATAAACATGATGAAAAAGGTTTCCCATGCCTAAGCTGGGTTTACCAGTGACTAATAGTTGACAAATGAGTCATTTGCTTAAACTCCATCTCCACCACAACTTCGCAAAATGAACCAGTACCATTGATAGATGTCAGAAGTATGGGAATCATGAAGCCCATTGTGACTTACCTTCACTGTGATGCTTGATGATGGACCGTGGATAAACCAGCCAAAACAGATTTAACCAAAAAGCCAGTAAATAAACATACTATGTTTGGTTTGACCTTTAATAAGAACAAAACGATGTGATCCTGAAAATGCTGTCATGGGAAAGTCACAATGCTGCTCTCCATATTTTACAACAACATTCCTGCTTTCCATGCATGGAAGAATTTTAAATCTGAGTTGGCGTCTTGTTCAGTGCGACTTATTAGAAATATCTAATTTTAGTGCATTGCAGCTTTAACAATGGAATGCATTTTTGGAGACTACCTTTTAAGGTATTGATAGCCGATTTTTAATGGATGTCATACCAACATCACTGAACCACTTGGAAATTGTGCCCTCTTTTGTAAAAAGAAAAAAAAAAAAAAAAACATTGTGGTGATGATGAAGCTGTTAAAGAGACAGTAAATCAGAACCTTACTAGTTTGTGCGGACCTTCCAAAATATTCAATTAAATTTGATTTGTATAGAATGGACATTGTCATAAATAGGCTTTACATAAGAAATTTCCCCACTGTGGGATGAATAAAGGTATATGTTAAGATAAGAATAATTCTTATAAAAAACATAAGAATTCTGCATATACATTTTTTAATTAAACAAATTTGTCTTTAGCTTTAGGAATCATACCCAATGAGAAACCCTGAAGTGAGGACGGCAACAAAACAACTCATACAAGACACACACACACACACACACACACACACACACACACACACACACACACACACACACACACACACACACACACACACACACATGCGCGCACCAACGGAAACACTTATCTGTCAGGATTTATCTGTACTTTTTTTTAAAGGTAAAGTGCAGATTAATTTGTTTTATTTTCATTTTATAGATTGTATTAATTATTTTTATGTATTTATTTTTTGGGGCTGTGGAACGAATAATTTGAGTGTTCATTATTTCTTATGGGAAATGATTATTTGGTTTACGAGTGTTTTGGAACACAAGCCCACTTCCGGAATGAATTATGCTCGTAATCCAAGGTTCCACTGTAATTGAAACTAAACTGCAGTAAGTAAGATTTACCCCAAAATAAAAAATAAAAAATATAGTTTACAAATATAATATAGAGATCAAAAAAGAGAATACATGTACAAATACAAAATGTAGGAATGGAAAGAATGAAATATATAGAAAGTCAAATAGTATATACAAGGGGAAAGTATAAAAGCGAGAAATATATGGAGATGAGTAAGAAGGTAAAAATGTACAATGATGCTGTGTGTCAGGATGGATGACAGCAGCAGTTATGATTGTCTTAATACAGTATAAAGTGCTCCTTTGCTTATGCAACACCGAGGGACGTGTGACAACCTAACTCGCAGGCACCTACACCACAGACTTCCGGGCAGGCAGACCCACTGTCACCCTCAACATAATCAGACGAGATGCATGACACCTAGGAACGTGCCTCTAGATTCAGCACTTGCCGTGTGGACATTTGGGTCTCACCAGGTATGGAACGACTCACTCTGCTATAGGGACAAAGTGTGAGCAGAAAAAAATATGCTGAAGAGAAAAGAGAAAAGTTGTGCTGAAAGGAAAAGTGTGTCGAGGAGAAAAGATAAAAAGTTGTGCCAAAAAGAAAAGAGTGGGTTGAAGAAAAAAAAGTTGTGTTAAACAACAAAAGAGGTATGTTGTGTTCAAAAGATAAGAGAAAGATTTCATATTTAAAAGGAAAGAAGAAATAGTGTTGAAAAGAAAAATGGAAAGAAGTTATTCCAGAACAACATTCTTTTCCGTGGTCTAACGCTCCACAATCTCCCCTCTTATTGAATTTGGCATCTCTTTAACATCCCCACGCCACCACACATAACTTAAAGAAAAATTGTTCACAACTAATCAAGGGTTGATTAACAATTCCAGATTGCCCATAAGTTTAAAATAAAGAAGGTGACTGTGAATGATTCCCTGTGATGGACTGGTGAAGAAAAGAACCTCCACAACCACATCCATCTCGCAAAGTTTATGTTCTCTGACAGTTTAGTCGATTCCAAGCCTGAATGATATTATGGTTCTAAAGCTGTTCCTGTTTTTGTCTTTTCGTTCTTCAACACCACTGTGTTCCTGACATGAGGAAATGCTTTTGGTTTCTTTTAGACATCAAATGATATTAAGCACTGAAATACTCTCTCCCTGTCTCTCTCTGTCTCTCTTTCACACACACACACACACACACACACACACACAACAAATACCATGCATCTCATGTTCAGTTAATGCATTGGGAAGACTCCTGACATGACATTTGTCTACGATAATCAACACCTTCCACAAGGAGGAAGCTATATTGAAGCATGTTAATGGAAAGTACTTTTCTGAGAGTAGTATGGTAGGGAAAGGAACACAAGCAATAGGGATGAATTCAGTCTTATGTTTGGCAAGCATTTCTTGGGAGCAAGAACTTATGCAAAGCTTCACATGGATTGCAGTGATTGGAGTGAGCCTGGAGTCGGTGCATCAAGAGGCACCATGCACAGATGTCTTCAGGAAATGAGCTACAACTGTTCCTATTCCTAGTGTCAAGTTACTCATGAATCAGAGACAATGTCAGAGGCATGTTACCTGGGTTACAGAGAAAAGGAACTGGACTGAAGTGGTTCAAAGTCCTCCTTTTAAATGAAAGTAAATAAGGCATTTTTTGGGGGGGAACTGTAGGTCCCAGAGAATGGAGGAAGAGTGGAGAGGCCTAAAGGTACTTGAAGTCTTGGAAGTTTCCACTGCCTGTAATGATTTGGGGTGCCATGTCATCTGATTGTGTTGGTCCAAAGTCAACACAGCCATCCTCCAGGAGATTTTAAAGCACTTCATGCTTTCGTCTGCGGAAAAAAAAAAATTGGAAAAAGCTAATTTCCTTTCCAGCAGGACTTAGCACCTGCCCACACTGCCAAAACTACCACTAACTGGTTTGCTGTCCATGGTAGTGCTGTGCTTGATTGGCCACCCAACTTGACTGACTTGAAGCCCAGACAGAATCTGGGTCTTAGTATTAGGGAAAATACAACCTCAGACACACAGCATATAATGTTTTTCACAATGCTATTATTTATTTAACAAAAAGGAAGCAGGCGATAATATGTATCCCCTTACTGCCTTACTGCTTTCACAGGATTTTAGAGGATAAGTTGTAGCCAGGTGCTGCTAATCATCAACCCTTCACTAATTGATTGTCAGCAGGTGTGCAGAAGTCATATATTATATACAGTTACATAATATATAATTATATACTATATCCAGTGTGTTATAAATGTGCTATACAAATAAACCTGCCTTGCCTATATACTAATATATATATATATATATATATATATATATATATATATATATATATATATATATATATATATATATATATATATATATATATATTATATACACACATGCATGCACACACATGATTGTTAAACATGCTTTCTTGAAGATCATGTATATATTAAAATCTCCCATAAGACTTCAGTTCCTAACTTTCCCAGTATCACATTTCAAGATTTTATATTCTGCTTTTTCTATTCTGATTTAAATTTCTTTACATTGTACTATTTTTCTTCATTATTTTAAGTCAACATTTTACTCTGAAGCCCATTTTTTAGTTACATTTTTATTTTAGTGTTTAATTGTAATTCAATTTTTTTCTTTATTGTTTGCATCTAACTGCCCATACAGTGTACGGGTGTGTGTGACAAATTTTCTATTTGAGCTTAGTTGATATCTGGTAACTTTAAAGGCTACAGTATAATCATTACATACATCATTTTTATCATCATTAAACCATTCAGTAAGCCCTTATACCCCATGGATGTGAGTAAGACCACACCCACCAGAATCAAAATGTTTCATGAAAGAATAACAGTGATCAGGCAGAAGACTGTCAAAAACCACATTCACAACAAGTCACAGAAGCACTTTCAACAAGAAAACACATCACATCTGAAAACCATTATGACATTTTAAACAACACTTTGACTCATTCGTAATTGGATCTAAATCATTCTGAATTGCCTCTGTACTGTCTATATTGTTCTGTTCTGTTGATATTGGTGTTCATCTTCTGGGGTCATGGACTGGGTCATCTCCAGACTCAAAACCCAGGAGAAAACTGTTGGACAATGGTAAAAAAGGCAATATCAGTCAAGAAACCATCCTCTTTACATGACCCTCAGGATGTAATAAAGCAAGCCATAGTACTGAAGACAGCTTTTTGACTCTACGCCCAGCCAGATACAGCAGGTTTTGAAGAATAAAGGTCTTTGTTGGATGCTGCCCCTTTAAGAACTTTGTTTCAGTGGGGTCATGTGATCATTTAGGCAGAAGGCACAGAAAAGGGAGAGGAGAGAGTGCTAAAAGGAAAAAAAAAAGTGTTGTTCTGATGTAGCTTAAACGTGAGATAAGTTAAAACTTGAAAATATAATTTAACTACATATTCCCAGCGTGGTGAGAAATGCTTCGTTACTTAAGTAATGTTTTTAATATACTGCTTTGGATTACTATTTGCAAAATATTATATGCTTGAGTTTGCTGTTTGTGTAGACATAGACTGAATAATGTTATTTCTTGAGAACTTTGCAATATATATACATGTATATTATATTTTGTTGATAGGCGGAGTTAACGCATGTTTGTTACATAAAGTTTGTCCTGAAATCCACCACATCACGTGATAGTGCTTAGCGCAATATGTGAAACAGTGCTAAATAGTAATTTTTAGTTGTTTTGTGTTTGCAGTTTGACCGCACATATGCACATGTAAATGTTCATTGATTCTAACTACAAGTAAACAACAACCACCAAATGTGTATGGTGTGAGTTCTGCACTAATGGAATAAAGACAAATTCAAGTTCAAAATTAATGTTACCATTTCACGGGTAACATTAAAGTCAAACACGAGGAAAGAAGAAAATTAATAACAACATGGACCTAGAAATAGAAGAAAGTTCAACTCCAGATCAACAACAAAAGGGTCTCAAGCGTCAACGTGGTGGTGCAAAGGCTGCTGTGACGCTTGATGACACAAATTACAACCTTTATGAACTCTAACCAGCCCAAAGACGTAGAGAGGCAACTTGCCGCTTTGGATGAGGCTGTTATGCGGTTTCATGAGATTCATGACACGTACCATAAAACATTAGAAGATGGTGATGATATTGATGCTTCTAAAGGCTATTTAACATCAGTCCTACGTGATGTGCAAGACTTGCAGCACACAGTCTTAAGCTGGCTTGAAGACTTTAAGCCATCAATGGAATCTTCTGATGCATCAAACTTCCAAGAGGGACATCCAATGCCTTATGAACCTGCTAAACTGCAAATGTCTCTTGTAGACCAACTATCTACCCAGTTACAAGAGCTACAAAATCTAAGACAGAAAGAAAATAAAGAGTTCTCTATGCGTTTAGCTTAACAGGAAGAACGTCTACATGCAGAGTTTAAACTACGACTTCAGCAAGCTGACTTTGAAATGGATGGACTAAAAGGCTCACCGAAACTCAAAGACACTGAGATGGAGGAAAATTGACGAAAGGCTGAATTAACGACAATAAATAAAGACTTTTCAACACCTGTCTCAGGTAATCCATTTCATAACTTTCGTTCATCACTCTCAGCAGTAAATGAGAAGTCTTTATGTGAGCTACTAGAGCTGTCAAGGCAACGGTATCAGTCACACGTTGATTCCATGCACCTACCACCTGTTGACATCATCAAGTTTGATGGAGAACCCTTAAAGTACTGGCAGTTCATCAGGTTATGGTCCTCAGTGATTGACAAAGAGACAGTGCCGGATCAAGAAAAACTAACTCGTTTATATCAGTACACTGTCGGGCAAGCTAGAGATGCTATCACACATTGCTTGTACAACCCTGACTCTAGCCTGGGCTATGCAGAAGCCATGGCTATTCTGAAAAGACGTTTTGGCAATCCATATGCAGTATCACAAGCATGAGTCAACAAGGTGCTCAATCACAAAGACATTAAAGACAACAAGCAGTTGCAATCCTTTGCAGACATTCTGTGTAGCTTTCGAGACACTTTAAAGGCAATGAAGTGTGAGGATGAGCTGAATGGCGGATGCACTTTGCTACAAATCGTGGAAAAGCTGCCTGAAGACATAAAGAAAAGATGGCTCACAAAGAATTATGAAATTATTAAATCGGGACGTTTACCAAAGTTGGATGACATAGTCAGTCTTGTTGAATCAGAAGCTGCTAAGAGAGCTGATCCTATCTTTGGGAATCTCCTTACACCTGGCAGTCGAAATTCTCCAGTGAATTTTAAATCAAATTCTAAGTCAACCTTCAATAAAAAAAGGTAGACATTCGCAACAGTGTCAGTTGCTAATGAATCTACTACATCGTCCACAACAAAGATAACTTCAAGATTTAAATGTCCAAAGTGCGCTGATAAACACTTCCTGAACCAATGTCAAGTTTTCAGAGCTTTGTCTGTTCAAGAGCGCTTGGCCTTTGTGCAGCAAAAGCAACTCTGCCTGAACTGCTTTATGAAGGGTCATTGCACCACAGTCTGTTCTCGCAGCTGGGTATGCAAGGTGCCTGGATGTGGGAAAAGGCATAACACCAGGCTACACTCCGCTATTGTAACTTCTAACAACGACAAAGGACAATCTACAAATCAAGCTGGTGAAGATGAGATCGCAATCGACCCACCACCAGTCATTCAATCACATGCCACCAGAAAATGCATTGAAGTTAGTCAAAGGAAGATTGCACTTCCCATTCTGCCTGTAGTGGTTTGACACAAACAATTCTCTCTTCATGCACTTAAACTGGAATCACGCAAAATTAATATTAAATTGAACACTATGGAGACAAAAAACCTCAACGTAGTCACCTTAGCAGTGCATCTACAAGTTGAGGATGCTCAACAAAGGAACTCTTTCCTGATGAAAGGGGTGCTCTGTCGGGACCACCTAAACATAAGTCTGGACAACCTAGTAACACGGCAGGAGGTGTTACAATGGCCACATCTGCAAGAAATTGTGGATGAAATCAGTTTCCCAGATGCTGATTTAGCTGATGAGGTTCACCTGCTAATAGGTCTAGACCAACCAGATATACTTGCTCCTCGTGACACATGCTTTGGTGAGTCTGGCGAACCATATGCAATTTTGACTGGACTAGGATGGATACTCCATGGACCAATAGCTGATGGCTCTACATCTGTTTCTGCTAATTTCATTCAAACTGACCAATCTCTCCAACAGGCTGTTGAAAGGTTTTGGAAGTTGGATGATCCAGTGCATGTGAACAATGACTCGCTGTCAGTAGTTGACGAGCAAGTTGTGACCCTATGGAACAAACAAGCAGTCAAAGAGGAAGGCCATTACACACTTCCAATCCCATTCAAAGAATATCCACCACAAATGCCCAATAACTACAGAATGGCTAAGCATCGATTAGACCTTCTAGGAAAAAGGCTAAAGAAAGACCCAACTTTGCTTTTCAAGTATACAGAGGGTGTTAGAGACTCTTTGCAGAAACAATATGCAGAAGAGGTCGTTGACATTAACAGAGAAGATGGCTGTGTGTGGTACCTGCCACATCATCTGGTGCTACATCCGCGCAAGCCGGAGAAAGTTCGCATAGTCTTCGATTGTGCAGCACGGTATCAAGGTACTTCATTAAATGACCACATTCACCAAGTCCCAGACCTTACCAACAAGCTGCTAGGAGTTCTTCTCAAGTTTAGACAAGAACCCATTGCCTTGAATGCGGACATCGAAAGCAAGTCCGAGTCAAGTCCGAGTGCCATCTGAAGAAAGAGATATGCTTCGTTTTCTGTGGTGGGAAGATAACGACCCAGACAAACCCCCTAAGCATTATCGCATGACGGCTCACCTATTTGGAGGTGTCTGGAGTCCTAGTGCTGCCAATTTTACTCTGCAACGAGTGGCAGAAGACAATAATGGAAACTTCTCTGATGACACAGTGAAAACTGTGAAGCATAATTTTTATGTAGACGATTGCCTTAAGTCAGTTCCAACAGAGGAGGCTGCCATTAAACTTGCTTCTGAACTTCGGCAGCTGCTCGCCAGTGGAGGCTTTAAATTAACCAAGTGGTTAAGTAATTCTAAGGAAGTGATGAAATCAATACCAGTTGATGACTGGGCAAAATCATTACATGAGGTAAACCTTGACCAAGAAGATCTGCCGTTCGAACGAACACTGGGTGTCCTTTGGGATGTAGAAAGAGATTGCTTCACATTTGATGTCAAGTCAGTGGACAAGCCTGTAACTAAGAGAGGAGTATTGAGCACTACCAGTTCCATTTATGATCCTTTAGGATTTGCAAGTCCTTACGTGCTTAGAGCTAAAGCAATCTTTCAAGAGTTGTGCCACATGAAAGTTGAACTGGACAAGGAGTTACCAGTGGACATAGGAGCACAATGGCGCAGATGGTTGAATGACTTGCCTCTGTTGTCAGACAATTCCAAGATGTTTTAGACCAACATCTACTAGTCGTTTGTTACCAACACAACTCCATCACTTTTCTGATGCTTCAGAACTGGCTTACGGTGCTGTTTCATACATCCGGATTGGTGACACATGCAGGCTGGTGATGTCGAGCCAGACTTGCTCCAATCAAGCCAGTTAGCAGACCACGACTTGAACTACTAGCAGCTGTCGTTGCTACGGAGCTGGATTCAAATTGAGGAGACTTTCTTTTGGACGGATAGTACTATTGTTCTCCAGTACATTAAAAACAAGCATTGTCGTTTCCAGACATTTGTCGCCAACCGTATATCAAAGATACATGAACATTCAGAATCATGCCAGTGGCGACACATTGATTCTGCCTCTAACCCTGCAGATGACGTCTCTCGAGGGATGACTATGAGAGAGATTCTGGCAAATGAACGATGGGTATTTGGTCCACACTTTCTTAGACCCGAGGAGAAACAATGGCCTGCTCAACCCATCATAAATTACTTGTCAGACGAAGCAGAAATAAAACGAGGCAAGGATGTTTATGCAACCAGCATAAATCAAGGCCAAGTGTTGAAAAATACAATGGACAGACTACTGGAACGATACTCCACTTGGTATCATTTGAAAAGGGCTACTGTTATCTTGTTGCGTCGCAAGAAAACAAGTGTGATTCTCACTGAACCCATCACTGTAGGTGAGCTCCAACAAGCAGAGATAGCCATTCTTAATTATATACAAGCTGCAACTTTCAAATCTACTCAAGCCAAATCCTGTTCACTTCTCAAACTTAAACCCTTCCGAGACGAAAATGATCAGCTTATTCGTGTTGGAGGTAGATTAATGAATGCCCCAATTCCCTATGAGGCCAAACATCCAGTGATCCTACCCAACAATCATCATGTCACCCAGCTAATTATTCGTTACTACCATCTTCGTTTGGGTCACGCAGGTCCAGAACGAGTTCTTTCAGAAATTCGTCAACGTTTTTGGACTCTAAAGGGACGTGTTGTCATTAACCAAACTCTCAGGTTTTTTTCTTCAGTGTCTCAAGTTAAGAGCTAAGCCACAAACCCAGCAAATGGCAGACTTACCTGAATCTAGAGTGACACCATGTGAACCTCCATTTACTCGAGTGGGTGTAGACTACTTTGGGCCATTCTTGATTAAGAACGCACGCAATGAACAAAAGTGATACGGATGTTTGTTTACATGTCTCACTACAAGAGCTATCCATCTCGAAGTCGCACACACCCTTGATACTGATTCCTTTATCAACGCATTACAGCGGTTCATCTCCAGGAGAGGCCCACCTTCTGAGATACGATCAGATAACGGGACTAACTTTGTGGGTGGGTTACGAGAGTTGCGAAAGGCCATTGGTGAATGGAATCAACAAAGGATTTCTGATTATCTGCTGCAGAACGACATAAAATGGATCTTTAATCCACCTGCCGCCTCCCACATGGGTGGTGTTTGGGAGCGACAAATTCGCACCGTACGTTCCATTCTAAACACTGTCCTATGGCAGCAGGCACCAGACGACGAGGGTTTGACAACACTGTTTTGTTGCGTTGAGTCTATTGTCAATGGTAGACCAATTACTAAACTCTCAGATGACCCATCAGATCCTCTACCTCTTACCCCAAATCATCTGTTGTTACTTCGCTCCGGTCCAACTCTGCCCCCAGGAGCCTTCGTAAAACAAGATGTTTACCGACGCAGATGGCGTCAGGTCCAGTATCTGGCGGATATCTTTTGGTCGAGATGGCTTAAAGAATATTTGCCTGCACTGCAGCAACGTCAGAAATGGCTACAACCAAAGCGGAATCTTCAAATAGGAGACCTTTTGTTAATTTTGCATGAAAATACACCACGCAATCACTGGCCACAAGGTCTGAATACCCAAGTTTATCCAGGTGCAGATGGACTTGTGCGTACTGTGGAAGTGAAGACACAGGCAGGAGTCTTCCGCCGTCCTGTGGATAAAATCTGCCTCCTGGAAGCAAGTTTATTAGTTGAAGTAGTTTAATCTAGGCATCACCTTCCCTTTTCTTTGAATGACCTGTTTGGGTCATTGGGGCCGGGATGTTGGATGCTGCCCCTTTAAGAACTTTGTTTCAGTGGGGTCATGTGATCATTTAGGCAGAAGGCACAGAAAAGGGAGAGGAGAGAGTGCTAAAAGGAAAAAAAATGTGTTGTTCTGATGTAGCTTAAACTTGAGATAAGTTAAAACTTGAAAATATAATTTAACTACATATTCCCAGCATGGTGAGAAATGTTTTGTTGCTTAAGTAATGTTTTTAATATACTGCTTTGGATTACTATTTGCAAAATATTATATGCTTGAGTTTGCTGTTGGTGTAGACATAGACTGAATAATGTTATTTCTTGAAAACTTTGCAATATATATACATGTATATTATATTTTGTTGATAGGCGAAGTTATCGCATGTTTGTTTCATAAAGATTGTTCTAGAAATGCACCATATCACGTGATAGTGCTTAGCGCAATATGTGATATGTGAAACAGTGCTAAATAGTAATTGTTAGTTGTTTTGTGTTTGCAGTTTGACCGCACATATGCACATAAACATATGCAGTAAACAACAACAACAACAACCACCAACTGTGTATGGTGTGAGTTCTGCACTAATGGAATAAAGACAAAATCAAGTTCTAAATTAATGTTATCATTTCACGGGTAACTAAGTATTGATTATTGCACAAAAATCGAATTTTTGACCACCACTGTATGGTTGTACTTTCTTAAGGGCTTGGGCAAAAAGAAAAAGAAAAAAAAAATATCTGCACACACAATGCCTACAGTATCTGTAGTGACCACTGAACAGACATTTGGAAAACAGTTAGATTTTTTCATTTCGAAAATCACTTTATAGTTGAAAACAATATCATTATAGTTTAATATCTTTTCTGAAATCTGAGGTAAAGAGCAGACAACTAGCTTAACCAGGGAACAAATTTCATTCTTTCCATTTTCTGTTAACACTTCATTTATTTTATTTAAGAAAAATGTTGCCTTTCTTTGAAAAGTTTACTACATGATGAAAGATACATCTGGCCCCGGACAACTAAGCCTTTTCAGTCCAACATGCTTTTTACATTGGAGACATGAGTGGAGCAAGTATTCATTCAAAGATACATTATGCTGAGTGGTAACATGGTGACTGAAAGTGCCAGTTGACTGAGATTTGGCAAAAAAACAAAAAAACTAAACAAAAAAGAGCTGTTTGCCATTAAACTGGTACACTGATGAAACTCTCAGTTACAAATAAAATATGTGAAATGTGTAAACATTTCAAAGAATGCTGCATGTCCGCATATGACGAGGTGGCTCAGGAAGCAATGCAGTCCTTCCTGCGAACATTCATCAAGTGAACACTCCCAGGGAAAATGGCCTGGTTTGATTACCAATGGAGTTCTGTTTTTGCTGGACAATTCATGATCTCATACTACCCATCGGACCACCTGCACATTACAGGAACTCATCTGGGAGTTATTGCCACATTGCCCGTACAGTCGTGACCTCGCTCCAAGCCATTTCCACATGTTTGATCCATTAAAGGAGTTCCTGGGAGGACAGTGTTTCAGATGAGAAACAGGCAGTGTACTGACAAAAACGTCCAAGGACTAATAAAATTCTGAGATAAGTGCATTAGTGTAGTGGGGAATATATAGGGAGGGTCTGTTATTCTGGTACAATTTTGGTCAAAGCTTTCGGTTAGACTTGAACATTGCTCATATTTTTGTTGCTGTAAATAAGCATGCATATAACATAAATAACACCTCATATCTGTTGCAGACCTAAAACTTTCGACAGCCCAATACAGCTGACTTATCTCTATGTTTTATGCATATAACTTCTCCATATATATAAGGTCTATTTCTATTTACTGTAAATTAATGAATCAGTTTCCCACAGGGAGAATCATATCCACGTCAATAACACATGACCGCATCACCAGGAATGAGTTATTGTAGACTGTTTATTTTTGCTTTTCTAATATTTACCACAACAGGGATTAATAAGCAATAATGCAGCATTGCTCACATTCTATAACCTGTGGCTTTATTCAGTTTCAATCATGGATGCAGTCTAATAGCTAGGTCTGTTGTGGGATAAAAAAACAATTTAAACTACGCTAATAGGCATGTAGAAACGCAGCATGGAAGGAAATGTAACACCTGGATTGTATATAAGCATTGTGCTAATGGTGATCATGTTTATATACAAATTCTTAGTCCATGACAAATATGCTAAATGTCAAACCACAACTTTGCAAGATGCTTTTCTGCTGTTGTGTTCAAGCAGCCACCAAAAGTTACTGAAATGCAATTCAGCTTGATTACTCCGCGAGGACTGCTCAAATCAAAGCCAGTTGTGCAGAATTACAGGAGGAAAATCTATAAAGGGAAAAATCTCTCACAGTAGTGTGGGCCAAGAAATCTGGGTCAAAGTCTGGTAAGCAAAATCCAAGGACTCACCTTGTGAAAGTCAGTAGCATTGTCCAGCAATGAGTGAGTGAAGTGTAAAAGGCCAGACCTTGTGTTGACTTGGGCTGACTAAGAAGGCAAAAGTGATTAATCACATGAAAATAATGGACCCCTTCCAAATGAATTAATGAAACGCCATTCTGGGCCCCGAACCTAAAAAAGCCCAACATTTTCAATTAACCTTATACCCCAATTGCCAATACTTGTGTATAGTGTTTTTCTTTAATCGGTGATTGTACTGTTACGGTACAAGTGTTATTTTAAAGCAACATTTATTAGACAGTTTAGTTCAAATATTTGTCGATGTATGATAAGGCACAGACAAGTATTTGTACAAATTTTGATAACCTTCTTGTGTAAAGGATAGCAAACAAATACCCCTCTTGCCTTGGCTATTTTTTTTTTTTTTTCAAAATTAGTGAAAAAAATATTTCAGTATTTAGTCTCCATAAAAGTATTTTCTTCCCTCCTTCTTCTTCAGTAATAGAATAAAAGCAGCATTTGCTTTAACTAATTGTTTCAAGTTTACAGTCATGCATAAAAGGTATAAGTTAGTAGTGTCTTAGTTCTGAACAAATACAAACTCAAATGAACAACAATTTATAACTTTTTTCATCATGCTAGTATTTACCAGAAAAAGAAGCCAAATAAAAGCAAAAGTTAAAAAAATAAAAAATAAAATACCCCCTTACCGCTTCCACAGGATTTATGAGGGTAAGTTGCAGCCCAGTGCTGTTAATCATCAATCCTTGATTAATTGATCATCAGCAGGTGTGGAGACCAGTAAAAAATACAAAGTTTTGGGAGGTTCATTTGTGTGTTAACACAATGTGGAAAGAGGGAAATACATAAGCAGTGGTCTTAGAGAAGCAATTGTTGATGCATGTTAGTCTTGAAAGGGTTATAAAACCATTTCCACATTTGGAGTTCAACATTGTACATTGAGAAGACAGTTGCCAATCTTCCTAGGAGTGGACTTCCCAGCACATTCACCCCAAGGTTAGACCATGCAATGCTCAGAGAAATGCAAAAAAATAAAAAAAATAAAGGTACATCTCAGACCCTACAGGCCGCACTGAGCATTTTAAATGTCAAAGTCCATGACATGAAGACTGAACAAATACAGTTAGTTTGGGCGGGTTGCTAGAAGAAAATCTTTTAAAAAAGAGCATGGAAGCATGACTGATGTTCGTAAAACTGGATCTGAGCAGACCACAAGGCTTCTGGAACAATAACAATAACTCACACGTCTCCTCCTTCCAAGCAGATTGACCAAGAAGAGCCTATGCAGCTGGGCAGGACTCACATCTCAGAGATGGAAAAATGCTGCCGCCACTTGCAGAGGGCTTGCTTCTACTGTGGAGGTACAGGACACATGCTCAAGGACTGTCCAGTAAAAGGAGGTGCCCTTTAGTCAGACTGGGAGCACTAGAGGGTGCTCCTCCAGACAGATTCCCAGAACCACGCCCTCTACTCCCCACAAACCTAGTTGTCGATGGCCATCCTTGGAGGGCGATGAGTGGAAAATGGCTTTCAACACCCCTACTTGGCACTATGAGTATTTGGAGATCTGGAGGAGCACTGGCACCACATTCACCAAGTTTTGTAAAGGCTCTTAGAGAGCAACATCTTCCTCAAAGCTGAAAAGTGTGAGTTCCACACAACTTCCACCACATTCCTGTGTTTTGATATTTCCCCTTCCAGACTGAAGATGGAATCAGTCAAGGTTCAGGCTGTCTCCAACTGGCCTACTCCAGCCTCTTGACGGAATCTCCAATGGTTCCTGGGGTTTGCTAACTTCTATCATGCTCCATCACCCCCCCCCCCCCCATCCTACTCCCCATCCTCCTTGATGTCCTCTAAGACGAGGTTCTGCTGGAACGAAGGAGCAGACAAGGCTTTTGCCGACGTCAAGAAAAGGGTTACCTTAGCCGCTATCTGTCTCGCCATCCCCAATCCGTTTCGCCCCTTGGGAGAGGATTGGAGGAATCCTCTCCCAAAGATCCCCATGGGACAACAAGCTGCACCCCTGCTCGTTCTACTCCCGTCACCTATCTCTAGCCGAAAGGAACTATAAGAGCTACTGGCCATCAAGTTAGGTCTGGAGGAGTGGAGACATTGGTTGGAGGGGGTCAAGCTCCCCTTCCTAGTGTGGACCACCCACAGGAACCTCGAGTACCTCTGCACCTCCAAGAGACTCAATAACCATCAAGCTCGGTGGTTGTTGTTCTTGTCTAGGTTTAACTTCAGCCTGCCATACCGTTCAGGCTCAAAGAATACGAGGCCTGATGTCCTTTCCCATACGTTCTCCCACGCTGTGTGACTCCATCTTGCCACCTTGTTGTCTCATTGCCGCTGTGGAGCTAGACATAGAGACCAAAATCAAGCAGGCATTGAAACAGGACCCCGGACCAAGCAATGTCCCGCTGAATTGCCTCTTTGTCCCTTCTCACCAACATTCACAGGTCCTGGAATGGTGCCACAGATTCAGGCTATTCTGCCAGCCAGGTTTCCCTCATCTCAGCAGTCTCACGTCTCAGCACTGTTTCGTGGCGGACAGATTTCATGGCCCTGATCTAACGCTTCCGCTTTACAATTACGGCTCAGTCTCATGTCTCGGCACTGTTACATTGCTGGCGGAACTCACTGCTCTGTTTCAACATCCCCGCCTTCACCACTACGGCTCTACCTGAGCGCTTCTCACTTAACTGGCTGTCTAAAGAGCTCATGGCCTGCACCTGGTTCCATCTCCACAGCCCATGAGCTCCAGCTGTGCTGAAGCAAATGCCCAAAAACAATAGTGAATTAAAACAATCCTGTAAAGAATAATGGATCAAAATGATGAGAGACTGATAAAGTCATACAGGAAATGATTACTTTATGTTATTGCTGCTAAAGGTGGATCTACAAGCTATTGATTCAGTGTTTTTTTTTTTTTTTTTGCCTACATTTCTGTTAAATAAATAATGACACTATGAAAAAAGTGTATGTTCTTCGTTTGAGCTTGTATCTGCCTAATAGTAAGACCCACTATAATCAGATGATTTTTTTACCATAATAATAATAATAATAATAATAATAATAATAATAATAACTTAGAATAAAAAGATGGGTCACAAAGTTTTACAGATAGCGGTGAGATAAGATAACAACATTAATAATTAATCAAAAGTTTACAGTGCAGTTGCAGTGCTTTATATGATAGATACAATCTAATGAAAAATGCTAACTTATAATAGAGACGGAGAGTGTTGAAGGAGAAGTCAATGCATCAATGTGCAATGTGACACACACACTGACTGAACTCAAGTTTTAAAACTAGCATATGAGAAGAGAAAAAATGCCAATCCAGAAAATGAAAATAAATAAATAAATATATAAAGTAAAAAGATAAAAAGAAGAAATTGTACAAGATTTTGCAAACTTCATAAACGCCAATGCCCCATTTTAAATACTCTTAGGATTTAGCTTCGTAGCAAATTATATAATCATTTAAATCAAACACTTTACCAAAGAAACAAACGAAAGTTTATGGTGAATAAAATAATTTGTATAATACACAGATGTACAGAGCCATGTACAGATGTTTTTTTATTTATTTATTTATTTTTTTAAAAATAAACGAACTTTTGAAATTTAAATGAAATTCAAATGAAATTTGATTTGATTACTGATATCTCAGTTTCAAACCTCAGCACCACCGTGTTACCACTGCTGGTCCCTGAACAAGCGCCTTAACCCTCAACAGTTCTAATTTAAAAATTAGATAAAGTGTCATTTTCTCTGGATAAGGGCACCTGCCAAATGCTCTAAATTAAATGCAGACTTACATATCACATTAAGCATTGTATGAATGAACATTTAAAGTATGTCTATTATACAATGTTCTCTTTTCTTCTCAAGAATTGCATTTATTACCTTGGAAGACAGTTAAAGATTGGTGCATCAATGAGACCCTTTTTCAAAATGCACTAAATAATGCCAGACCTAAACACAGGCAGACATTTTTTGTAATCATAGCTTGGTCTGAGTTCAGAATTGATTAAAGGTAACACCAAAGTCATTTTATCATTTGCTAGACAATGTCTTTCATTGGTCCTGTGGAAAGAATGCTGAATGGCTGATGCATTACTTTTGTGCTGATTGATTATAGTAAACCTATGTGGGTCAGGATGTTAGGTTTAAAGGTTGTTTTGGAGCTTGCCTGTTTTTAAAGTCCCTTTCCATATAAACATAAATCAAGATTATAGCTTTCCAGCTCACAGATTCTGAGTAAGATGATGTCTTTATTAAGTAAGGTTTACTTCTTAACTCAGCTTTTGTGCTTAGATTTTAGTCTAATAGTTTAGATAATTTTGGCACATGCCAATTTCAATTTTATAGTTCCTCTGAACGATAAAGTGGGAAGCCACATGAAAGGACCGCTCTGGAGATTTTCTCAGAAATATGAAGAATGTTAGGCTTAGTGGAATGTGTGACTTCCTTGTCCTCTTCTTCTGTTTGGGTTTATTGGCATCTCATGAACCAACTTATTGCAACCTACTCTATTCAGCAGTGTAAATATGCAAGTACACATGGATACTTTTTCTGGTGCTGAATCTCAAATTGAAAAACCTTTATCCATTTATCAAATCACTTGCGCCTCTATTTTATTTGTCAAAGCCATAGGTGCAGAAGTAGATGTGTTTACAGTTTTAACAACGATCATCATCAGGATTTCTCAGAGATTTATTATGGTAGGCAACCTCCTACTTAAGGACTACTATGTAGGGATCTGAAACCGGACTTCTTTTATACCATTGTTGCTTGTATGTATGCCAGGAGTGAACAACTGCCAACAACTTGAACTCGAGTTGAACTTGAACTTGAGTCCAAGATGGATAATATGGTGATTTGCATCTTGTACTTTGGCCTTCAGTTGTTTTTGATGCTGATGGAGCAACACCAGGCTGAGGATGCGTTTTATCCATCTCTCCATTGAGCCACATACAGTAAATTATAGCAGGGTCTGTACTCACACAACCTGATGTATCATGCAGTTCATACCTCAAACCAAGGACCTTGGCATACATTTTTTGGCATGAATGCCGGTCTTTATGAAGAATTTGAGCTCCAAGATTGCAACATCCTGTATGCTGGCAAACCATCCTGGGCTACTTTAACATCTGGCAAGCAGATATTTGATGGCTATGTCTCTACTCCAAAGATTTGTAATGGCTTTGTTTCAGTACTGGTAGGGCAGTTGGTCACTGTGGTGACGCAGCATCCCCTCCCCCCTAATTACTTGAGCAAATGTGCCTAGGGTCATCAGGTGCATGAGAAATGGGCTAACTGCCTTTCTGTATGGACTGACGGGGGAGGACACTTTCTTGCATAGTAATGAATGTCTGCTGATAATGGGTGACTGGCTTTTCTTTAAATTCCTGTCTCTTCCTGTTCCTGATTGCTGGTTCTGTTCATAGACTTTTAAGACACTGTCATTTCATATTCCTAGTTGTAGTGGCTAAAGTATTAAGACAATTTAAATAAACGTGTTAAAAATGACAACCATGATATTTATATATCTAACTGGCATTCCAATTTACCTGTAGCGTGTGAGTGTGTCTTTGTGTGTGCTCGGTGATGGATTGACACCCCATCCATGGTGTACACCGTCTCGTGCACTAAGCCTCCTGGGATAGGCTCCAAGACCCCTGCGACCCTGTATACAGGATAAAGTGGTATAGATGATGAGTAAGTGAGTGAAGGACAGAATCACTCACTCACTCATCATCTATACCACTTAATCCTCTATTCAGGGTCATGGGGGCCTGGAGCCTATCTCAGGAGGCTTAGTGCACGAGACGGTGTACACCATGGACGGGGTGCCAATCCATCACAGGGCACAGACACACACATACACATTCACACACTACGGGCAATTTAGGGAACGCCAATTAGCCTAACCTACATGTCTTTGGACTGTGGGAGGAAACCCGGAGTACCCGGAGGAAACCCACCAAGTACGGGGAGAACATGCAAACTCCATGCACACAGAGACGGGAATCGAGCCTGGCCGGGGATCGAACCCGGACCCTGACGGTGCAAGGCGACAGTGCTAACCACTACACACCCGTGCCGCCCTAGGACAGAATCAATAACCTATAAATAGTTTACTAGGTATACTAGCTGGCATACTGTAAGTACCATCACTTTACGTGTGATTTTTAAAATTATTTTAATATGTAAGTATGCGCCTGAGACACAAATGTGTCCAATGTGTTTGCTGCCCTGTTCTAATAAAAATGTTCAGAAAGTTCGAAATGCATCATGGTATGGGTATGTTTGCATGGTGTCTTGTAATGTATCATTACATGTTTCTTGTGAAGTTTTAACCCAGAGTTAACCATCTGTTTAAGAAATACAGTTGAAAAGATGATCATTCTTTAGTATTTAGTGATGGGTCTTGATAGCAACCAAGGGCTCTGACATTGTATACATATAATCTCTTCTGTTATATTAAATGATAGAAATATTCAATGATGTAAATTCTTGTTATAAGAACTTTAACTTTAACTTTAAAACAGCTATTTTTTCCCATTTGTAAGGATTTACACAACTTAATTAACATTAGGCTGATTATTTACCTTTCTGACCAAAGACTGCTTTGTTGTATGTGAACGAGACAGATGCAATCCCCTGCAGTCAAAATGTTTTTTGTTTTTTTTTTGCTTAGGCAATCCAGTCTTCCCCACCAAAAACTGAATATACAAAATTATTAGCCAAACCTCCCATAATAGGAAAATGTCATTGAAATGTAGGTTTTTTTTTTTTTTTTTTTGGTTGAGGGGCGAGGGGTTGTGGAAAAACTATTCCAACTATCTGAATGGTTTACATACTGTATAAAACTGTCACTTTTGACGGATGTCTACTAGTGTTGCTATCGGAAACCAAAGGTCCATAAGTCATAGGTCAACCATTTTGGATCCATGAAGTCAGAAGCAATTTTGTTTCAAAGCTCAAAGTCTCTCATCATCCATTTTGTTAGTGACAACTAATAATGCTTTCTATATTACATTGGAAAAGAACCTTCTTACCAGAATGAAATGGATAACTCATTCTTTAACTTGTTTTTTTTTTTCTCTGTCATTTTATTTGCTTACGTATTTCCTAACATTACAATTTATTAGTTATTATTCTGTGTTTGTCTCACATTGTTAAAAAAGCACAATGTAAGGTTATTCTCAGATTCCTTTTGTTATAATACAGTGCTACTTAGTGGTTTTTCCTGGTTCAACAAAATTACATGTTCGTGTAATACAGTACTGCAGTTTTCCCATGATAGCAACTGTGTTAATAATAGTTCCTGTGCTTAGAAGTGCATACTAATGGAATTCCTGCAGTATGCAATATGTATGTAACAATATTGCCAAACCAGATCTACAGAATTGACTTGAAGGGTTTTTGCTTGTTTGTTTGTTTAGTTTTTTTTTTCCTGGATCTTCAACAACCCCAAATTGTGAGCAATAATGAAAATCAGGGAAATTGGTATAGTGTCTATCAAAATGCTTTAATGTGGCTCATAGTTTCAAAGATTTGTCATATAAATGTCTTTGGGGTAACCCTTAATCTCCCCAGTTCCCAGTGTGGTAGTTTTTCTATGGTCATGGAACTTTCAATTTAGGACAAATCTTTGGAAAATATTTGCTCACACACTGAGTGTCATAATGAATATGGTTTTACATGCATGTATAAATGATTGCCTTTAAAAGATTAAAGCATATAACCCCACATTCTGCATGAAAAATACACATACTGTACATTCTATATGGAGATTAAAATGTATGGCATAAGAATGATCTGTAAGATATGAAACACTGCTCATTCTGATAACTCCCTCCACATGCACAAAAAGACAGGCAGGGTGGCATGAAAAAAATTAAAGTGATATTTTAAAAATTTGAGTGTTATTAACAGATACTGTGTATTCTAAATGATATTTCTATAATTAAACATGATCCCTTCCTAAAAAGAAAAGTTTTTAGGTATTTGTTCCATACATATTTCTTAATACGCACGTTTGCAACATTCTCACTGGTCTGGCTATGAGTACATACTGAGAGGGAAACCAAAAAAATTGATCTACAAGGTTTCCTCCTGTACCCTGATGTTGTATACACAGGGTTCGAACCTAGATCTTCACAGATAACCATTATCAAATGCCACTGAACATTAAAATACCCCTGAGCCTTTCTGTTACTTGGCAGAACCAGTTAAATACTGGTGCAATTGTTTAACACACCCTCTTTCTCTTCGGTATTAGTGGAATAAGTTAAGGCTTAGTTGGGCTAAAAGCTATTTTGACATTTACTGTACATTCACGGTTGCATTGACAGCACTTGGCTGATGCCTTCAAACACAGTGATATAGAAAAGTGCTTGGACTTTGTTAAGAGCATACTGTATGTGCATGCTAATACACGCAATAGTGTTTAAGTGGTATGTTTTCAGTCCTCATTTGAAGACAACCCAGTGGTTTGGACACTCGGAAGAAGTTTATTCCATCAGGACAGAAAAATGTCCTGAGGCATTTCTTCCTTGTATTATGGGGCAGGGTGAGGCTTAAGTTGGGCTCCAGGCTGAAGGGAGCAGGGTGAAGAACAGGGTTGGATAGGAGTCTTCTGTGAGGTCTTATTCAGTTTTAGCTTTGTAGGTTAGAATCCGGGCTTTATATCTAATGCAGATGGCTACAGGAAACCAGTGAAGAGAAGTCATGCAGTTCAATTCTCCCTGATTGCAAGAGTAGTCTTGAACATGGGGACAGACCTGCCAAGAGGGATTTGCGGTATTCCCAGAGGTTACTGTAGTTACTGTAATTTTTTTTGTGTGTAATTATACTGTCATGCGCACTCACCGCGACCGGCACTAGTAGTACGGTCGCGATTCAGGACGTATAAAAGGAAACAAAATGGCGCCGCACATCGCTCAGTCATTGAGTTTTCCAATGCCGTCTCCGACGCTATCTCTCCAATTTCGTGAGTACTCACCATTTTGTGCCATTTTCCTGATTGAGTGTGTGTTGTTAGAACGCGGGTTTAATTGTGTAAACTCTTGCTCTCTGTGTGAGAGAGTTCTAAGAATAAATCGCGTGCTTATCCTGCCTGCTCGCGCTGCTTCCGCGTTTGGGTTTATCCTCCACGCTACACGGGCAAACTGCTAGTCTTCTGATTCGCCTCCGGTTGCCCTGTGACATCTACTTTTAAAGCAGTTTTTAAAATCTGTAATTTTGCTTAAGTATATTTTGTTTATATTGTATTTCACTACATTTTAAATCGTATTCACTACTGAATAATAATTTAAATAAAAATGAAAAATTATAAAAAATATTATGCTTTGTATGAATGCTTTTTGTATTTACTGTATATATCGTGTCCTGGGCGCGCGCCGTTCCAAACTCCACTCCAGGTTTTCTGACTGTCTCTGCATCGGCCTCTACCAAACTTTCCACACGGTCGCTTCCACTCTGAGAGTGACGTCATCAATCAGCGCGACCCGGAGTGAGATGCGGGAAAGAAGAAGCTATAGGCGAGGTGTTGGTTGTAAGATTGTTTTTGGTCGTGATTCTGGCTTTTTGTTATTTGATTGTATATTCTGGTTTTGACTTTTATTTTTGCTTTGCCTCTTTGGTTTGGTTGCTTGGCTCTTTGTATATATTTGTGGATATATTTTTTATAAAATTTCAATGTACGTTTGTGCACTCAGCAGTAGTAGGGGCGTGGCTGCCATTTATTTTGCGAAGAGGGAATTTATTTACTGTTTTTGGTTTAGGGAGTCAGGGAAGGTACCTGTATTTTTGTTTTTATTTTGTCTTTTTTTTTTTTTTTTGCAGGTAATCTAGCTTCTAAAATACCTGGTGTCACCATGAAGCTGATCCCGGTGTGTGTGTGTGTGTGTAAAGCAATACAAACCTCACTATGTCATCAGCTAATGACTGGGTCTAGTTCTCTGCCATATACCAGCATTTCCATACAGTTTAATATAGTATCACGAACCATTTTTTTGCTGTACGGCCCAACCCTAGACCGTGACGTAACTCCATATTTACTGTAAGCGACCACTTTGCTTTTCAAGCACAAGAAAGACAACAGCTTTATTATGCAAATGTAATTATTCCTTTAATAAAAAAAAAACAAGTTTGAGATTTATATCTGCTTGTCTTTTTTGAACTTCAGTAGAATGCCTCATCCCACCCTCGCTGTAAAAAAAAAAAAAGTAACTCGGTACTGTAACTTTTACTCTGAGTAAATTTTTTTATGAGTTACTTTTATGTGAGTAGATTTTTATAATGGTAACTTTACTTATACTTCAGTACAATTTCACTGAAGTAACAGTACTTTTACTTGAGTACAAAAGTTTTATTACTCTTTCCACCTTTGGATATTCCTAAATTTAGATGGAAATATATTAAAAAAGTACATGCATGGCCTTGATCTAGAGAAATAGAGAACTTGCATGACCCCATTAGACTATTAAACTTTGGACTCAAAAAGTTTCATCAGAAAGTCTAGAGCTAGCAAAAAATATGATTGAGATGAATAAGCATCTTTTTTTCCAATATGGAAAATGCACTTCTCTGTGTTAAAATTCTGCAAAGACCGTGGCTGCTCATGAACTGCACTATTTTCCAGGTCCCCCACCCTCCCCCACAGGATTTTGTAGCATGATCAGTCAATGCAGATGAATAGCCCTGTGAGCTGAGACTTTTGCTTTATATGCATTAATCTGCTTTTGTGCAGATTCCCATCATTGAGAGCGTAGGGCTCTAGGAAGAATCATTTCTATCTTCATTCTCAGATCCAATGCAAATCTACAGTATGTCTCAGGCATTTTCTTTCCCACCCCATCATTTTTGTTTTCCAAACTGCTATTTCTAGTTTCCTACTCCCTCTCCAGACCAACCAGACTCTGGCACTGTCACTCACCACAAAGAGACTTGTGAAAGATGCTTAAGAACACTACTAATGCTTACCACAACTGTTCATGGTCTATGTCTACAAAAAGTAGACTATTGTATTTGCCTAGCGCTTCTCAGCAGGCCTACAACTTGTACTATGTAACCGTGCATTGACTTAACATTTTCCCCTTCCGCCCATGTTTTCATTATTTATGTACTCTGCTGTAATTAGGCTTGGCGGTATGCAAAGACCGACATGTATAAACACAGGTGTTGCTTTTACATCGCACATTGGAGACTTGCAAATGAAAAAGAAAATAAATGTTCACAGACTAATTGCATCAATCAAATTTTTCACAATTGCACAATGCACAATGCTGTGCAAATTCCCTAATATCTAACTACTTACAAAACTTGAGCTTACCACTAAGATTTGTATTGATTATGACTCCCAGTAACTGGCTGTTATTAAAGAGTTGAGATTCACGGAGACAGTTTTTTCATGTTATTCCAATAGTCTAAGCCATGAATTTTGCCTGAAGTGTTTTTTCTTTTTAACATTTTGCTTGCAAATCTTTGAGACATGTTTATTTGTATTTATTTAATGGTTACCTGATTACTTTTAATGATAATATTTAATAATACTCTTTAATAAGTAATCTTTTATTAAATAACTCCAAGCATAATGTCGACTTTGATCCTTTTTATTTCTATTCCAATGAGTAAGTTGCCAGGTCATCGTAATTTTTTTGACATGTTTTGGCACAGTTAAAGTCTGACACTCCCCGTATTCTTTAAAAAGTAACACTGCAGTTAATATGTAAAAAAAAAAAAAAAAAAGTACATGTCTCAGCATAATCTATTACTTCAAAAACCCTGGCATGTAAAATGTATCTATTAAACATATTGTTTGTGTATAATTTTCTCCATCTTCAGAATCTTTTCCAGTGCTTGAAAAGGATGTTTTGCTGCAACTTTTGGTGCAATTTCCATTTTGGTTATTTTGCTGTTGCAGCTTTTCATCACACAGCTAACTTGACTTGACTTGACTTGACTTGAACAGCTTTACCAAACAGCTACCAGTTAGGAAGTAAGAACGCTCATACAGACATTCTCCTGAAATCTCTTGCATCTTTTTGAACTGTTTTTTTTTCTTCTATAGTATCATCTGCACACATACCATTACACCCATGTACTGTATGTCTAGTGTTGCTCTGATAGGGAAAAGGAGAGATGCCATCCCTCCCACACAAACAGCTAATTTGGCTCTCTAGGACTCCTTGCCATGGATTGATGGGGTTATAACTGTCTATTTCCAGATGCAAAGATAAACAATTATTTTCATTTTTTTAATTGTTCCTCTCTGAAGCTCATTTGTGTGAAACTATATTATATTAAAATTATAATGATATAATGATTTATATCATTTATATCATTATATAAATCTGTAACTACAAAGTTTTGAGATTTGGCTGTCATTTATGGCTGTAAGTAATACTGCTATATAATGATGATAGCTTGTTGGATTTGAGCATCTGGTATAGTAGCAGTTCTCCAGGTCTTTTCTAAGACTCCGCATGTACTTTGATCTCTTCTTTGGCCATTAGATCTCTTTGGTGCACCACAACATGCAGTTCAGTTCATGATCTGTGGGAACATTTGTAAGCATTTTATTTCCAACTGTCAGCTCAGAAGGTTGTCAAGCATTCAACTATATTCCTGAAGAAAGATGCTTGGATACTGCTTCAATGCAGTGTCTTGAATCTTGCAGCTTTTCCATGGGTCCTTATGAATTGCTCAGTAGTAGTACTGAATTGTGGCCATAAGGGTATATATATATATTTTTTTAATGTAGCAAAACCCTAAATATGCTGCTGAATTTGCTGAAAGGTGGCCCATTATCTGTCTTTATTGTTTGGGAGCTGTCCAAACAGGACAAGCATCACAGTTTTGCCTGAAGTGAACCAGACAGCTTCAACTGGAAAGTAGGACCACTCATTAACTACAGCTTAGTACTTGCCAGTAGTAATGTTACTGAAGTCTGCACCAAACATCCTTCCAGGATACATATTTAGTAGTCTTTAAAAAAAAAAAAAAAAAAAATATATATATATATATATATATATATATATATATATATATATATATATATATATATATTATATAGTTTTATATGATCTTTAGAGTGTTTGTCTGGCATGCTTTGGGCAGCCAGCTCAGCCAGGTTGCCATTTTTGGGCCCTTGAGCAAGGCCCTTAACCCTAACTGCTCCAGGGGCGCTGTATCATGGCTGACCCTGCGCTCTGACCCCAGTTATGCTGGGATATGCGAAGAAGGAATTTCACTGTGCTGTAATGTATATGTGACAAAAAATGAAAAGGCTTTTATGAAACAATGTGCCAAGCTGTAACACTCTAGCCACTCAAAATTATTACTGGTAAGCTCTGCATCCAGTTCCCTTAAAATAAATGTATGTTAGTTTTATCATAAATTACCATAATTTTTTAGCTCACAAAATCTTTTCAATTTGCTGGCCCTAATATTTAAGATGGCTGCAATATGGCCATAAGGGAGATGTGACTTGTCGGGAGGTCATTTGTGTTCCACTTATTGTATATAACATTTCTAAAGTTCAAGTGAATGTAATAATATATACATTTGTATAACTCTCAAAAGTCTTTGCACCCACTTTTTTTCAAAAAAAGAAATAAATAAATAAAGATAAATCATACGGCACATTTTTGTCCATTTCAACTCACCATAACTTTACTTAGCAACATAATTGCGGTAATTCTTCAAAAATCGGTGTTGGTTTGTATGCCATTGATGTGTTTTGTCTATTTCATATCTGTTTCATCCCATAACATCTTCAGACACTGAAATTAGACCAAAACACATTCACTCCAGTGGAATTTTCCATAGATAATTTCTGAAACTTGAAGTTACCTCATTAGAATTTTCTAAGGATCATAAAAATAAATAAATAAATAATAAAATAAAGTTCCCCTATTCACTTTTCCCTTAGTTTTTATGATATTGACTGTCATATAATGTTTATAATGTTGGATGATTTACCTTTAACCAATGCAAAATAGTGACAACTTAAATACACACATTCACATTTCATACAAACTTCCATAGTGTTCTATTGACTGTGTAAAGCTGCTTTGCGACAATGATGTTTGTTAAGTTAAGTTAAGTTAGCCTTTATTGGTCACACATACATTACTGCACAGTGAAATTCTTTATTCTTATCTCAGCTTCTTAGGCCGGGGTCAGAGCGCAGGTCAGCCATTTTTACGGCACCCCACGAGCAGACAGGGCTAAGGGCCTTGCTTAAGGGCCCAACAGCAGCAACCTGGCGGAGCTGGGGCTCGAACCACCGATCTTCCGATTCGTAACTCAGAGCCTTAACACACTGAGCCACCACTGTACCACTGTATCACTGTTAAAAGTGTGATACATATAAAATTTAAATATTTAAATCCCAGTTAAGCCATAGTGTTAGCATAGGCTATTGGGACTGCATTTTCAAGTAGGTCAAGTACAGTAGGCTTTTATTTCAACCGTATACAGTTCAGTACACAGTGAAATGAAACAACGTTCCTCCATGACCACGGTGCTACATACATTCAACATAAAACTAACAACATAAATTGACAAAACTAACCAGCTACCTAAGACTGACTGGCTAAGACAAATCAAATTAACACCATAGATTAACAAAACTATCTAAGTAATATACAAAAGACAGCAAAAGACTGAGTCTGTATGTGTTGTGGAGACGGATGGCTTGAGGGAAGAACTGTTACACAGTCTGGATGTGAGCACCCAGATGCTTTGGTACCTTTTTCCAGATAGCAGGAGGGGGAATCTTATCAGCCATAATGCTGGTGGCTTTGTTCATGCAGTGTTTGGTGGAGATGGTCCTTTCCAGTGTGTGGAAGACAGACCCGGATTATCTTCTCGGCTGTCCTCGTTATCCGCTGTAGGGTCTTGCGGTCCGAGGTAGCACAAGTCTCAAACCAGACAGTGATGCAGCTGCTCAGGATGTTCTCGATAGTCTCTCTATAGAACATGGTTAGAATCGATGGAGGAAGATGGGCCTCTTGGTCAGCCTTCTCGGGCAAGGCAAGCTCTTCTTGTTTAAAAAAGTGGCGCTCTGGGACCAGGTGACATTCTCCGCTAGGTGGACACCAAGAAATTTGATGCTCTTGATGATCCTTACAGAGGAGCCGTGGACAATAAGCGGACGATAAGAAGCTGTCGCCGACAGTCATGTCCCTGAAGTAAAATGACAGCGAAGGATGCAATGATGAATACTTCATAGCCCAACCTATCTCATGATTCCTTGCAAGGCATATTAAAAGAAATATATTATATAGATAAAATATAATGCATAAATATATAAATACATAATAAACACTAATAATAATAATATTAATAATATATATGGGATTTATGTGAAACCCACGCCCTGAAAGACAAATTTTTTGTAAAAAAAATCACCCTAAAAAATGGTTGTTTTTAACCCAGCTGTTGGATAAATATTGGACCAACTACATGCTGGGTTAATTTAACCCAGCTAGATGGGTAAAATATTCAATGCAAATAGTTATTGTTAGTTTTATGTTTTACATGTCTATGGGTAAAACAGTTTAAACAGTTAAATTACTTTGACATTCTGGTCTATTACAAAAAAAAAAAAAAACTCTAAATTTTGCAAGCCATACATATATGCAATAAACAACACCCAATTAATTGTACAAACCATAGAAAAAAAAATACTTATTTATTTTTCAAAAGCACAAGATCAGATAATACAAAATAAGTTCAACAGCGACATCATTACGATACTATTACTGAGAAGCACTAATGCCTGAGAGCAGTGCTGGTCATTATCTCCCAACATCAGGATGTAGGGGTACGACCTTGACACTTCAGCCTGCTGGAGATATTCCACGGTGTCGGTTCCAACCTTAGAAAGAAAGAAATTAAAGAAAGTTAAAGTTTATGGAAAAATCGAGAGGGTTGGCTAGTATGCATATTTGTAAGAAGATTAGTGTTTTGTAACACCTCAGCTTTTTATATGTGGTTGCTAATGCTAGCAACATAGCTAAATGCTAGCGTCATGCTGGCACTACAGTTAACAGTTTAGCTTTCATTCATCACTTCACCATCTTCATACACCCTGCAAGCATTCTACAAGGAAACCTAAAAAGCTCAGACATTTTTGCAGTTTCTTTCATACACAGGTGGGGTTCTTTGGTTTGGCTAGTTAGCAGCCATTGTCAGATAAACTAGCATGCTATAGCACAGACCAGGCTGAAGGTTTGAGTGTAACGTTAACATGGTAACAGTAATAAATGTTACAAACAGTGAACAAATTCAGTCATAGGTGAGTGAAAGTGTGTATACAGACCTTATATTTAACGTTTACATTTCCTCTTAAATGCGTGAGGAGGAAGACCAAAAGAGAAAGACACAAAGCTGACACAGCCACTGAATACACAGGTGAACTTCGGGGGGAGGAGTGGTCATGTCTGTGATGTTAGCTGTCACTAGCTAACCCAACTCCAACCCAGCAAGCTGGGTTAAACAAAAAGTACCCAACTCCCTGTAAATAACCCAGAAAAATTACCCAACAGAGGCAACCCAGCGTTTGGGTAGTAAAAACAACCCAGTTAGCAAACTGCAGGGTGGCTGCCTGAATATGATCCGTACCACAACGTTTTTTAAATTATCATCACTTTTTTTTTTTTTTTACCACAATCATTGTGATTTTGTAGATTTGCTTAGTACTTGCTCAATATATGTATCCCGACATGAAAGCAGAAACAGCAGAAACAGCTGGTAGTGCTAGTAGGAAATCCTCCATAAACCTGATTGGTCTCATTTTGGATAAGCCTTTGTGGTCTATGCAGTAAGGGAAGGCCATAAGCCTACATAGACCACATGCTTTGCAGGATGTGGCCTTCAAATTGAGGCACAGCTTGGGACTCTTATGCGCTGTTAAAAATGTTTGTGCATTTCCAAATGTCATTAATAACATAGGTCTAGTTTTAGGTCTTATAACATACGCTATTGGAACTTTTTTCTATATTGCGGTAAAAAAAAAAAACAGCAAGGGAAGCATGGTGGCTTAGTGGTTAGGAAAGGTCCGGGTTCAATTGCTGGCCAGGTTCGATTCTGACCTATGTGCATGGAGTTTTCATGTTCTCCCTTTGCTTGGTAAGTTACTTCTGGATACACCAGTTTCCTCCCACAATCCAAAGACATGCAGATTAGGCTTGACATTTCTAAATTTCCCATAGTGTGTAAATGAGTGTGTATGTGTATGCCCTGCGATGGGTTGACACCCTGTCCAGAGTGTACCCCACCTCGCACCCTAAGTGTCCTGGGATAGGCTCCAGGTCCCTGCTGTATACAGGACAAAGTGGTATAGACGACGAGTGAGTGAGAAAACTTTAATTGTGTATTTGAGAACCTGAAAAAGGTTAACTTCATACAGTAACAAATTTCATGTAGAGATACATTAGTTGAGTTTTCCTCCACCCCACCAAAAATAAATAAATAAATAAATAAATAAATAAATAATAATAATAGAAGAATATGAAAAACAACTAAACAAGCAAATACTTTTGTGGCACAACTACTACTATGGATGTGACATTTTTACCTGGATAGAACAGCCACCAGAAACGCCTCCCAAACTGTAAAATGCACACCTGATTAATGGTTGTATAAACCAAATGAAATATCAATTAATAACAAAAAGTTCTTCATGTAGCTTAAAATGGTATTTTTTTCTCTCCTAACTTTGCTATTTTTTTTCCCCAAAGTAATGTTGACATTTGAATAAAATTGCCTTCTTTTCTTCCAAACCATCAAATGTCACCTAATTTCCATTCTCTACATGTTAGTAGACCTCTTCAGCTATTTTTAAAGCAGTTTTAATGTGTTTATAAATTGCTCGCAACAGTTAGTACAATGATTAGTCCTATACTGAAATTTGGCATGAAATCACACACATTGCTTAGTATTTCATTTTATTTGTTTGGATGGATTAACAATAGACGCTGTCACGAATCAGCTTTACAGAAATCCAAATGTGATTTAAATCCCTAATGCGCAAGCCAGACAAACCAGTGGGAAGGAAAAACTCCTTCAAATGACAATCCTGAGAAAAAGCTAATTAAATCCAAATGTGATGTTTGTATATTTGTGCAAGGAAAATTATGCACGCTCGGAGTCAGGCTAAGCAGCCGCTTAAATGAATTTCCCGTATGGACTATTCGGAATATTAATAATGATCTGTATATAATTTATTCCTTTGTGCTTGGCAGATTTATTTAGTTTAAAGGTGACAAGGACAAGGTATTCAGTAGTGTCTAAGCCTTTCTAGTTCCCAGGAGAGAGACTGGATAATCTCTCTTTCTTGTTAATCACAGCGACATTAACCTGTGACATAGGCATTGTGAAACTCATGTATGTAGAGAAAGGTTGACTACTTGAAAAACCAAGTTTTAAACATCTCAGAGCAAGCATGTGCTAGTTCTCAAGGCCCCTATTTAGTCAAATGACAGGCGGACAAGTGGCTGGTGGCTGGGAAATGACAGGTGATTAAATTGGAGAAGAAATGGGGAAAAAAATATATAATATCAAGTCATACTATATTAGTCAACTGGACTTTCACAAATCACAAGCATGTCTTATTGACATTAAAGAAGTCATACTAGCATTACACACTACATGAATAAAAGTATGTACTTTAGGGAAACTTAAGCTAACAAATGAAAAAAAAAATGCAGATGAAAACAGAAGAGCAATTATAGCTGTAGCTAATCAAAGCCTTTTTGGAAGAAAAGAAAAGCACAACCACTTATTTAACAAATTGTAAGCAAGCTGACTCAGAGTCTCAAAGTCTCAGACTCTGAATCACTGGGTAAATCTCCCACTTTGACGGATCTACCTGCTGGAACAGCTCCTTGGATATCCAGTGTGGAAATTTTTATGCTATAACCACACTGGGACATTGTCATTATGTAGTCAGCAAGATCTAAGTTTCCTGTAACATCTTGCGTGTCTCAAAGCTTTGTGTTCTCTGACTGCTGAAAGAAACCAATCAGTGACAGGCCATGTTGAATCAGATGGCCTGTTGATAAGAAGCATCTGAACATCTGCGTATAGTCACAAATCAGATGAACTTTGGACGTTAAGACTATACATGAAAAATATCTGAGTAATCTAGAGATAAGGTGCTTCAGGAATGGCAATACTTGGAGTTAAAGACACTTGGATCCATGCATTTTACAGCCATACACCCTTGTGCTACAGTATAACGATGCCTCCACTATATTTGATATGCTTCGGATAATGAGCTGTTCCTTTCTTCGTCCATACTTTTCTATTCCCGCTATTCCTGTACAAGTCAATTTTGGTTTCGTCGGCCTAAAATAGCTGGCAAGGTTTCCTGGCAAAGACTACGTGTGGTTTGCGCCTTGTTGTGAAGCATCTGTATTTACTTCATCAAGCCGTCTCTTTACTGTAGACTTTGACGATGACATGCCGTCCTCCTCAAGACTGTTCTTGACTTGGCCAAATGTTGTGAAAGGGTTCTTCTTCACCATGGACATAATTCTGTGGTTATCCACTTTAGTTTCTTCCATAGTCTTCCTGGCCTTTTGCTGTTGCTGAGCTTGTCAGTTAATTCCTTCTTTTAAGAATGTTCCAAACTGTTGTACTGGCCACAACCAGAGTTTTTGCTATCGCTCTGATGAATTTGTTTTAAGCCTAATGATGGCCTCCTTCACTTTTATATACACCACATGTTGAGAGTTTAAGTCCACAGCTACCAAATGCAAAAGTAACACTCAGAACAACCCCCCAGGCCATCGATCTGCTTGATTCATCATGGATTAATAAGGGAACAGGCCAACTTGCCATGCAACCGCTTGCCAGCTATTTGTTCCATTATTTATGATGGCAGTAGGTATATGGATATGGCTGTAATGCCACATTTTTGTAAAACCTCTTGAATCAAAGCTGAAAGTGTTGATTTCGCTCACATCTTGAGCGTTTCCTTTCAAATTCAGTGTACAGAGGCAAAATGTCAAAAAAAAAAATCTTTCTTCCAAAATTCATGGACACTGTGTCGCCTTTCAGGCTTAATGCTGTAAAGACTTTTATTTTAAAATGCTGAGTTTGCTGATGTCACTTCCTGTTTCGGTGTTGTTGTTTGAGGAAGCATGTAGTATTTACACATGCTTTTGTATCCAGTGCAATCCGTGCTGTAAACCATACTGAAGCAATGTTGTAAGTTTGTATTTTCATAGTTCATTTTCTCAGTTAATGTTACAAACATTATTTATGTAAAAGGTATTTAAATTGTTTACAAAAAGTGATTTGTTTGTATGTAATTACAAAAAACAGTTGAACAAATTGTGATCGTTACATTTTGTGTTTATGGCAGTTTTCACTTTATCTGTAAGATGTAAGAGCCACAGTAAAAGGAAAGAAACCTAAGCTACGAATCAAGTCATCATTTTGCAGAAAAAGTTTAGCTGGCTAGATAGCTGTTGCTACTACGCTACAGTGAAGACAGCACAGTCAAAAAACATTGAAAGCTGGTATCTACAGTGTGGTACAATGGAATCGATACAGAGTGACAGGGCTTCCGTTGTGAGTGGGAGAAGCTTACGGTCGTCAACATCAGCTATCTCACTAGTAAGAGCTCGAGCTAAAGCAGAGGCAGCGAAAGCACGTGCGACATTCGCGGAACAAGAGGCTAAAGCTAAAATAGAAAAAGCTATCAAAGAAGCAGAGTACCAGAAAGAGAAGGCTAAAAGAGAAGCTGAATATGAACTGGAAAAGGCAAAAAAGGATGTTGAGCTGAATACACTAGCTATACGCAGAGAGGCAGCAGTTGCAGAGGCTGAGGCAGCTGTGTGGGAAGCAGCAGATGCAATGGAAAACTATGCTGTTTTGGATGAAGTGGGCACATCAGAGGAAGCCAAAATGGAGCGGACAAGTAAGTACGTCCAGTCTCATGTCAGCCCATATACACAAGAAAACAATCCATCTACTGACTCTCCAGCACAAGCAGCAACTAAAGCTAATATGTCATCATGCCAGGTTTGTGTTGGTGATACCCCCCAAGTATGCCTTAACCCTTTCATATTAAGAAAGCAGCCTGTTGCGTACGAGTCATCACATCCTAATGTTGTTAATAGTCATACATTAGCTAATGAAGGATTCAGCTATGAGTATGTGCCAACATTAATAAAAGAAGAAAATCAGACTCCACATGGAGGAGGTGACCATTCTAGCATGTCTAAATTGTGTCACACTGACTTACGGAAACCTACCAATACCTGGTGTGCGCAGTCAGCTGAACATGAAGCACCAACAAGTGAGCACCTGGCACGGCATCTAGGTCGACGGGACCTGGTGAGTTCAAGTCTGTATAGATTTGATGATAAACCTGAAAATTATCGTGTCACGGGGGGCGTGGCGGTGGAGGATCCAAGTGCAGAACGAGCGTTTGTAGAGAGTGAGTGCAGCGCTTTTAATCAATGAGATCCGTGAATGCGGAAGTGCCGTGAGGAGCGCTCGCTGTTTCTCTGAATGAAGTCCGCGTCGGGAATGCGGAAGTGGTGAGTGAGCGCTTGCTGTTTCTCTGAATGAAGTCCGCGGCGGGAATGCGGAAGTGGTGAGTGAGCGCTTGCTGTTTCTCTGAATGATCTCTGCGGCAGGAATGCGGAAGCGCGGAGTTCGCGAGAAGTAGCTCGTCGATGAAGAACTGGCCGAGGTCAGTAGTCGTGAGTCGAGGAAAGTCCGTAATCAAAACTCGTGGTCGAAAAACAAATCCGAATGTCGGCAACAGTAAATCCGGACGGTCAGGAAATCCGTAACGTGAGGCAGAGTCGTGGTCGTGGAAACAAAACGTGGTCGAGATCCGAAAGGTCAAGGCAGAACGAAACGCTGGAATACTGGGCATGGATAGCACACAATAATCTGGCAGGGAGCTGTTGTCTGAAGGTGTGTTAAATAGAGAGCTGTGATTATCAGGAATTGAGAACAGGTGTGTTTGGAGCGGTGAATGAGGTGGTGAAAAGCAAGGAACGGGATGGATCGTGGAGCAGGAGTGTGCAGGTGATCATGATCTTGACTGAGATGTGTGCGTGACCGGGCATGCCGTGACAGTACCCCCCCCTCTATGAACGCCACCTGGCGTTCTTGAGGGTGCCTCGGGGTGGAGGTTGTGAAACTCCGTTATCAAAGATCGATCCAAGATGAACCTGGCTGGTACCCAACATCTCTCCTCGGGTCCGTAACCCTCCCAGTCTACCAGGTACTGTAGGCCGCGTCCACGGCGGCGAGACTTGAGGAGTCTCCGGACAGTGAAGGCTTCGCCGCCATCTATAAGTCGAGGGGGAGGAGGGGGAGGTGGAGGTGGAGACAAGGGACATGGGACCAGTCGGCGGACATGGGAGACGTGGAACGTGGGATTAATTCGGCGCATGGATAATGGCAGGGCTAGTCTGACTGAGCATGGGTTAACGACTCGAGAGATAGTGAACGGGCCGATTAACTTAGGCGAAAGTTTCTGGGATGTTGTTTTTAGTGGTAGGTTGCGTGTGGAGAGCATAACTCTTTGTCCGACACGGTAAGTAGGAGCGGCTGAGCGGTGGAGATTAGCTTTGCGCTGAAAGATGGTCACGGAGCGTCGTAATTGAGCGCGGGCCCGTTGCCATGTCCTCTTACAGCGACGGATGAAAGCTTGAGCGGAAGGGACAGCAGATTCTGCCTCCTGGGTAGGGAACAGTGGAGGTTGATAGCCAAGACAGCACTGAAATGGTGACATACCTGTGGACGAGGTGGGGAGAGAGTTATGGGCGTACTCAATCCAAGGGAGAAAACGGCTCCATGAAGCTGAGTCCCTTGAGGTCATACATCTCAGAGATTTTTCTAGCTCCTGATTCATGCGCTCAGTTTGGCCATTGCTTTGAGGATGAAATCCTGATGAAAGACTAGGGGTGGCGCCAATGAGGCCACAAAACGCTTTCCAAAATTGTGCCGAAAATTGTGGTCCCCTGTCAGAGACTATATCTGATGGGAGTCCGTGAAGTCTGAAGACATGAGAGATGAGGATTTCAGCTGTCTCCTTGGCAGACGGAAGCTTGGGTAACGGAATAAAATGGGCAGACTTAGAGAACCGGTCGACCACTGTCAGAATGCAGGTATTATTGTCAGATGGCGGCAGCCCAGTTACAAAGTCAAGTGAGATGTGAGACCAGGGTCGATGGGGAATGGGGAGGGGCCTGAGGAGTCCCTCAGGAGGAAGGTTTGTTGTTTTATTCCTGACACAGACATCACAGGATGCTACAAAGCATTTGACGTCTTCCTTGATAGTCGGCCACCAGAAACGTTGATTGAGCAGTGAGAGTGTGCGGGTTGCCCCCGGATGACAGGCTAGCCTAGAGCTGTGGCCCCATTCTAAGACTTGGGAGCGAACAGAAACAGGGACAAAAAGCAGCCCAGGTGGGACATTACTGGGGCCTGGCTCCTGTTCAAGGGATTGCAGAACTAGGTTTTCTACATCCAGCCGAGTTACAGCTACAAGACACTGGGGTGGGAGTATGGTTTCCCTAGTGGATGCATCCTGAGGGGCGGGGAACTGTCGGGAGAGGGCATCAGGCTTAGTATTTTTGGATCCTGGGCGGTATGACAGCGTGAAATTGAACCGTGAAAAGAAAAGTGACCAGCGTGCTTGACGTGAGTTGAGTCTTTTGGCTGACTTGAGATATTCTAGATTTTTGTGATCAGTCCAAACAAGAAACGGGTGTTCAGCTCCTTCCAACCACTGTCTCCATTCTTCAAGGGCTAGCTTAACTGCGAGCAACTCGCGATCCCCGATGTCATAGTTCCGTTCAGGGGGCGTCAGCCGACGAGAAAAGAATGAGCATGGGTGAACCTTGTTGTCCTTCTGTGATTTTTGGGAGAGCACTGCTCCCACTCCTGTCTCAGATGCATCGACTTCCACAATGAATTGGAGAGAAGTATCAGGGAAGGTGAGTATGGGTGCTGTGGTGAAACGCCGCTTGAGTCCTTTGAATGCCTCCTCCGCCAGAGGGTTCCATCGAAAAGGGACCTTGGTGGATGTAAGAGACGTAAGTGGGGCCGCCACAATGCTAAAGTCACGGATAAAACGTCGATAGAAGTTGGCAAAGCCCAAAAAGCGTTGAAGTTCCCGCCTCGACGATGGCGTGGGCCAATCTGTGACAGCCCTTACTTTTACTGGATCCATCTGGATGCCTGATGGTGAAATGGCATACCCCAGAAAGGAGGTGGATTCACGGTGAAACTCACATTTTTCAGCCTTGACATAGAGTTTATTCTCCAGCAGACGTTGAAGGACCTGACGCACGTGATGCTTATGTTCCTCTAATGAGCGTGAGTAGATCAGGATGTCATCAAGGTATGCAAATACAAAGACATTGAGAAAGTCTCTAAGAACATCATTAATGAGCGCCTGGAAGACCGCCGGTGCATTAGTTAAACCAAACGGAACCACCAGGTACTCATAATGACCAGTGGGGGTGTTAAATGCGGTCTTCCATTCATCACCTTCTCGTATCCGGACCAGGTGGTAAGCGTTTCTTAGGTCTAACTTGGAAAATAGGCGGGCATCCTGGAGTAACTCAAATGCGGTGGACATGAGGGGAAGCGGGTAGCGGTTCTTAATTGTGATTTCATTAAGGCCTCTATAATCGATGCAGGGTCTGAGGGACTTGTCCTTTTTTTCCACAAAGAAAAAGCCCGCCCCTGCAGGGGATGAAGAAGGACGGATGATTCCAGCTGAAAGTGACTCAGAGATGTATTGTTCCATGGCTTCTCTCTCGGGACGAGACAGAGAGTAGAGTCGCCCTTTAGGTGGGGTGGTGCCTGGGAGGAGGTTGATGGCACAGTCGTAAGGACGGTGAGGAGGTAATGAGATGGCACGTGACTTGCTGAACACCTGGCGAAGGTCATGGTACTCGGCAGGAACCTTAGAAAGGTCGGGGATCTCTTCCAGAGAGGTAAGTAAGACTCTTCTGGTGGCGGCAGAACGGAGGCATGAGGAGTGGCAAGTAGGGCTCCAATCCAGGATGCTTCTTTTTGCCCAGTCGATGTGAGGGTTATGGAGTCTTAACCATGGGAGACCCAGAACTATTGGTGCATGAGCACTCTTAATGATGAGGAACGTGGTGGTCTCAACATGATTACCAGAAAACTGCAGTGTGACTGGAGCAGTGCGGTGGGTGATTGAAGAGAGCTTGCTGCCATCCAGAGCCTGTACGCTAAATGGTTGGTTAAGTGGTGTGTGTGGAATCTTGAGTTGAGAAACCACAACCGAGGAGATTAAATTTTGGTCTGCTCCAGAGTCTACTAGAGCATGCGTGACGTGGGGCCGATTGTCATATATCAGGGTCACAGGAAAGCGGGAACGGAGGTCAGGGAATGGATAGTGTCTAGGGCCCCCCTGTACCCCCAGAACTACCGGGGGGGCCTGACATTTTAACGGACAGGTTCGTACGATATGCCCGACCTGACCACAATAGAAACAAGCACCGTCGTCCTTCCTGCGTTGACGTTCCTTGGGAGAGATGTGCGTGCGGTAGATCTGCATAGGTTCTGAGGGGAGCTCAGGTGGGGCTGGGTTAGGAATGGGTACATGGAGTACCTGACAATGCTCCTTTTGCCGGGTTCGTTTGCGAGCATCAATATTCGTTGCCAGGTCAATGAGTCCCTGAAGGTTGGAGGGGAGCTCTCGGGCTGCTAACTCATCCTTAACTGGATCAGCAAGTCCGTGGAGGAAGGTATCAAAAAGTGCCTGATCATCCCAACCACAGGAGGGAGCTAAAGTACGGAAATCAATGGCATAGTCAGACACAGATCGAGATTCCTGGCATAGTTCCAGTATGTGAGCTGCCGCCTGACGTCCTGTGAATGAACGATCGAAAACCTTCCTCATTTCGTCTGTGAATGTTTTGTATGTGTAGCAGCAGGGTACCTGGGCATCCCATAAGGCTGTTCCCCATTCTCTCGCTTTTCCAGAGAGGAGAGTGATTATGTAGGCGACCTTGGAACGTTCAGTGGGGAAGGAGGAGGCCTGTAGCTCAAGCACAAGGGAGCACTGAGACAAAAATGAGCGACAAGTGGACGGGTTTCCATCATAAGTAGGCGGTGCTGGGAGGCGTGGTTCATGACTGACAGAATACACAGGACGAGTAGCCTGGGGAATGAGAGCAGTGGGTGGTTGTGCAACATCAGACTTTATTTGTAAGGTGAGAGCAGTTAAAGCCTCTGTTACCTTATGAAGAGTGTTAGTTATCTGCTGTATATCCTGCTGGTGAGTACCCAGGAGCGCCCCCTGTTTTTCTAGTGCCCCTCTTAGTTGTGCTGCCTCTGCTGGATCCATTAATGGCCAGATTATACTGTCACGGGGGGCGTGGCGGTGGAGGATCCAAGTGCAGAACGAGCGTTTGTAGAGAGTGAGTGCAGCGCTTTTAATCAATGAGATCCGTGAATGCGGAAGTGCCGTGAGGAGCGCTCGCTGTTTCTCTGAATGAAGTCCGCGTCGGGAATGCGGAAGTGGTGAGTGAGCGCTTGCTGTTTCTCTGAATGAAGTCCGCGGCGGGAATGCGGAAGTGGTGAGTGAGCGCTTGCTGTTTCTCTGAATGATCTCTGCGGCAGGAATGCGGAAGCGCGGAGTTCGCGAGAAGTAGCTCGTCGACGAAGAACTGGCCGAGGTCAGTAGTCGTGAGTCGAGGAAAGTCCGTAATCAAAACTCGTGGTCGAAAAACAAATCCGAATGTCGGCAACAGTAAATCCGGACGGTCAGGAAATCCGTAACGTGAGGCAGAGTCGTGGTCGTGGAAACAAAACGTGGTCGAGATCCGAAAGGTCAAGGCAGAACGAAACGCTGGAATACTGGGCATGGATAGCACACAATAATCTGGCAGGGAGCTGTTGTCTGAAGGTGTGTTAAATAGAGAGCTGTGATTATCAGGAATTGAGAACAGGTGTGTTTGGAGCGGTGAATGAGGTGGTGAAAAGCAAGGAACGGGATGGATCGTGGAGCAGGAGTGTGCAGGTGATCATGATCTTGACTGAGATGTGTGCGTGACCGGGCATGCCGTGACATATCGAGCTTGGAAGTCATCATTTGACAGTGCCACTCAAGGGCTGGGCCTCACAGCTACTGAGGAATTGGACTTGATGACCAAATGGCTCGGCAAAGAATCCAGTGACCACGTCAAACGTATACGGTCAGTGCATGTAATAAATCCAGGGGTGGCGCTCGAAAGGGCCTGGCAACGTCTCCAGGAGTGCTATGCAGCACCTGAGATAATTGAGAAGGCCCTCTTCAACCGTCTTGACGATTTCTCAAAGATTGCTGGAAAAGAACACACAAAGCTACGAGAACTGGCAGACTTGTTGATCGAGCTACAGTGTGCTAAGGAGGATTGTTATCTCCTAGCCCTATCTTACCTCGACACTGCCCGTGGCATTGAACCCATAGTAGCAAAACTACTTTATGGGCTTCAAGATAAATGGATCTCTGCTGGTTCAAGCTACAAGGAAGAGAACGAAGAATTCTTTGCAACCCTAACCCTTTGAATTCTTCGCAAGGTTCATAAGCTATGAGGCAAGGAAGAGGAATGACCCCAGCTTTGCCCTCTCAAGTGCAACTGGCCCGCCATTAAGGCAAGGTAAATCCTCCTTCAAAAGTAGAACAAACCCCGTTTCAGTTAACAAGACCAATGTTTTATCAACAGGCACAATGACAAAAGGGCTTGTAAAAAGCATAAATGACCCAAACAAAATTTGTCCAGTGCATAGCAAGCCACACCCCCTCAAGCTATGTAAGACTTTTAGAGCCAAAAATCTAGAGGAGAGAAAAACATTTCTCAAAGAACAAGGCATATGTTTTAAGTGCTGTAGCTCATCTACACACTTGGCCAAGGGCTGTACTGCAGTAATTAAGTGTAAAGAGTGTGATAGCACCTATCACGACTCTGCGATGCATCCGGGACCCGCAGCCCAAATTACGATTTCCTCCATGGCGCCATGCAATGGCGGGGACGGAGAACTTAGCAGTGACGACCAAGCTGTCATCGAGTCAAACTGCACGGAAGTCTGTGGTGGGGGACAAGTAAGTCGGTCGTGCTCTAAGATCTGTCTTGTGAAGGTGTATCCCAAAGGACAACTAGACAAAGCCTTCAAAGCCTATGTTGTCCTTGACGATCAAAGTAACAGGTCATTAGCAAAATCCAGTTTCTTTGAACTGTTTGACAAAGAGCAAACCATACTCTTATTATCTGAGAACGTGCTCTGGCACAACAGAGACATCTGGACGAAAGGCTGAAGACTTTGTGGCTGAGTCACTCAAAGGAAAGTTACAATCCCACTACCACCACTCCTTGAGTGCAATGACATAATGAACAATCGTTCTGAAATTCCGACACCGAATGCGGCCCTACATCACCCACACCTTAGCAAGGTGGCACAGTACATCCCAGAGATTGACCCCACTGCTAAAATCCTCTTGCTACTTGGCAGAGACATAATAAGGGTGCACATGGTACGAGAGCAAATCAATGGCCCTCACAACGCTCCCTTTGCCCAACATCTTGACTTAGGCTGGGTGCTGGTGGGAGAAGTCTGCTTAGGGAAAGTACACAAACCAACGGTTAATGCTTTCAAAACCACTATCCACGACAATGGCCGTTCCTCACTCTTTCAACCCTGCACAAGCCTCTCACAAATCAAAGATAAGCTCTATTGCCATGCAAATATGCGAAAAGAGATGTTAAGGACCAATAAAGCCATAGAGGAAACACTGGGTCAAACAGTATTCAATATAGACAATCTTGACAATAAACTAGCATCATCATTTGAAGAGGAGACCTTCTTGAGGTTAATGGATGAGGAGGTTTACAGAAATGAGTCGAATAGCTGGGTATTTAGACAACCAAGACAACGCCTGCCCAATAATCGAGAACAGGCAGTCAAGCGCTTTGTATCACTCCAACGGAGTTTGCAAAGAAAGCCAAAAATGCAACAGCAATATGTGGCCTTCATGAGAAAGATCTTTGAGAGCGGCCATGCAGAGGTAGCGCCGCCTTTGGAAGAAAATGAGGAAGGATGGTACCTGCCAACCTTCGGGGTGTTTCATCCACAAAAACCAGATCAAATCAGAGTGGTCTTTGATTCAAATGCCCAAACCTCTGGCATATCCCTCAACAGGCCCAGACCTCAACAACTCGCTTCTTGGAGTGCTGATGAGGTTCCGGAAGGAAAGAGTTGCTATCCTAGCAGATATACAGCAGATGTTTCATTGCTTCTTGATGAGAGAGGATCATAGAAATTTTCTGCGATTTTTGTGGTATAAAGACAATGATGTGGCAAAAGAAGTTATCGATTTCAGGATGAAAGTCCATATTTTTGGAAACAGCCCATCTCCAGCTGTAGCTATATACGGGCTTAAAAGAGCTATTAGAGAAGGCGCACAAACATATGGAGCTGATACTGTCAACTTTGTAGAACGGCACTTTTATGTGGACGACGGTCTTTGTTCTTTACCAACAGAGGCTGAAGCAATTGACTTGTTACATAGAACGCAGCTTTCACTAGCAGAGTCGAACCTTCGGCTTCATAAGTTTGTTTCAAACAGTCAGGAGGTTTTGGAAGCTTTCCTACCTGAAGATTGTGCAACAGCCATAAAAGACATAGACTTTAGTGGGGAAACTGAGCCCACTCAACGCAGTCTAGGCCTTCTGTGGGAGATAAAGAGTGATACCTTCACTTACTCGGTGTCTAGTGAAGCTAAGCCATTCACTCGTCGTGGAGTCCTTTCAACTGTGAACAGTGTTTTTGACCCCTTGGGGTTTCTGGCCCCAATCACAATCCAAGGAAGGGCCCTTCTCCGGGAACTAACAGCTGGATCATCAGAGTGGGACACACCTCTGCCTGAGAAAGTAAGTAGGAAACATGGCGAGATTCTCTTCAAGGATTAAAACAACTTCATATACCTAGGGTATACACTGCAGCCTCCTCAGCCAAGGCAGAACGAACAGAGCTGTACATGTTCTCTTACGCGTCCACTAAAGCTATTGGTGCTGTGGCGTACTTGAAAGTTGTAGGAGAAGATGGTCAAACGCACATCGGATTTGTCATGGGGAAATCAAAACTCGCACCCTGATCTGAACCAACCATTCCAAGACTGGAATTATGTGCTGCAGTTTTAGCGGTAGAAATGGCTGAACTTATTCATGATGAACTAGACTTGAGGCTAAACTCCATCCAGTTCTTCACTGATAGTAAAGTTGTCTTGGGCTATATTTTCAATGAATCCAAATGCTTTTATGTCTATGTCCATAACAGGGTTCAGCGGATTCGTCAGACCACAAGATTAGACCAATGGCACTATGTACCTACAGAGGACAATCCTGCTGACCATGCGTCAAGGTCAATTCCATTCACGCACCTGATGCAAACCACATGGTTTACAGGCCCAGCCTTCCTGCTTAAGCTTTCCCAAACATCAGACTCGGCACAGTCCTTTAAGCTAGTTGAGCCAGAACAGGACATGGAGATTCGTCCTCAAGTGAAAAGCTATACCACGCAGCTCCAAGAGAAAAAACCTTTCGCTCAGAACGCTTTGAAAGATTCTCTAACTTTGACTCTCTTGAACGGGCCATAGCTCTCCTGATACACATCGCAAGGTCTTATAAATCCTCTAGCAATGCGGACCAGTGTAAAGGGTGGGATAAATGTGATTTACCTCGCACTCCAGATGAAATATCCCAAGCCAACCGAGTCATCATCAAAGCTCTTCAGGAAGGAGCATTTGCAAAGGAGTTTGAAGCTTTGACAACAAACAGACCAATCCCTTCATATAGCAAACTTTGCTATCTGAGTCCAATACTACAGAATGAACTCATCTGCTTTGGAGGCCGACTGAAAAATGCTAATTTGGACCTGGGAGAAAAGAACCCCGTTATTTTGCCTAAGGACTACCACATTTCCTTACTGCTTGTCAGACACTACCATACCAAGGTCAAACATCAAGAGCGTCATTTGACCGAAGGAGCTGTCAGAGCAGCAGGATATTGGATCTTAGGAGGAAAAAGGCTTATCAACTCAGCATTACATAAATGTGTGATCTGCCGCAAACTTGGAGGAAAGACACAAGAACAATTCATGGCAAACTTGCCTTCCGAGCATCTAAAAACCTGCCCTCCATTTACGTACGTAGGGTTGGATGTCTTTGGACCATGGTCCATCAGCACCAGACGTACCAGAGGAGTACAAGCTGAGGCCAAACGCTGGGCAGTAATGTTCTGTTGTATGAGCTCTGGAGCAGTTCACATTGAGGTCATTGACTCCTTGGATACCTCAAGCCGCATCAATGCTATACGGCGGTTGTTTGCAATAAGAGGACCTAAGAATCAGCTCATGTCTGATTGCGGTACAAACTTCATAGGAGCCTGCAAGGAACTTGGCATGAGCAACAATCAACCACATGTCAAAGTAGAGAGATATCTCAGCCAACAAGGGTGCTCCTGGTTCTTTAACCCTCCACATGCCTCACACATGGGTGGTTCTTGGGAGCGTTTGATTGGACTAGCAAGGAGAATTCTGGACTCAATGTTCCTTGAACAGTACTCCCGCCTAACTCATGATGTTGTGCACATTGATGGCAGAGGTAACAGCAATCATAAATGCTAGGCCACTAATTCCAGTTTCAAGCGATCCTAAGAATCCCTGTATTCTGACACCATCGATGCTCCTGACTCAGAAAGTTGGAGTACTATCTCCACCAGGAGACTTTTTAGATAAGGACCTTCTTACCAAGCAATGGAGACAAGTTCAAGCTCTTGCTGACAAATTCTGGAAACGTTGGAGCCGAGAGTATCTGCCTACCCTGCAATGCCGAAAGAAGTGGACCAAACCACACCAAAACTTGGAATATGGGGATGTTGTGCTTCTCAAGGACAGTAAAGTTGCTCGTAACAACTGGCCTATGGCAGTGGGCCCAAAACCTTCCCTTGAGAAGACAGAAGAGTAAGGAAGGTGGAACTGAGGACCACGGATCAAGGACACTCAAAGACATTCTTTAGACCAGTAACAGAGGTGGTCTTACTTTTGTCTAAAGAACTGATGTCCACTTAATTCATAGGTTAATTATGTGATGACCTTACTGAGGTCAGGCGGGAAGTGTGTCGCCTTTCAGGCTTAATGCTGTAAAGACTTTTATTTTAAAATGCTGAGTTTGCTGATGTCACTTCCCATTTCCGGTTTTGGTGGTGTTGTTTGAGGAAGCATGTAGTATTTACACATGCTTTTGTATCCAGTGCAATCCGTGCTGTAAACCATACTGAAGCAATGTTGTAAGTTTGTATGTAATTACAAAAAACAGTTGAACAAATTGTGATGGTTACATTTTGTGTTTATGGCAGTTTTCACTTTATCTGTAAGATGTAAGAGCCACAGTAAAAGGAAAGAAACCTAAGCTACGACTCAAGTCATCATTTTGCAGAAAAAGTTTAGCTGGTTGGATAGCTGTTGCTATTACGCTACAGTGAAGACAGCACAGACACACATCAGTATATTTTGTTTTTGATTTAGCAACCATTCAAGAAAGCAGTTATTAATACATGAGAAAAGAACATATGCTTGTGATTGTGAATATGAAATCCAATCCTACTTTTAAATCATTAAGTTAGTTATAACTTTTATTCTATTATTATTATTGTTTCCCACAACTACACTACCTCACTGTTGTGTTGTACTAGCTGTTTTTTGTTTTTGTTTTAAAAATCTAATGTATTAAAAAAAAAAAAAAAGGATGTTCATCTACCTAAATACACTTTAGGTAGATGTAGTATGTATGTAGTAACATTGAATTTAACCGACCATATCTTAAGAAAGATATGCATAAAGATATTTCTCAATCATTAGAGCCTGGTGGTGAAATAAACCTTTCCTGGATGTCTAAACATCTGATCCATTGTCTGTGGTGGGAAAAAATTAATGGTAAAGAATGAATGACAGATAGAACCTTCTAATCTTAACCACATTGGAAAATTAGTTTCAGATTATTTTGAATGCTTCAGTTTATTATTTGAACATATTGTATTATTTATCACATACTGAAAATGGACTACGCTGAACCAGTGGCTTAGTGGTTAGTACTGTCATCCTGCACCTCCAGGAGTTCAAGTCCTGCCTCGGGTCTCCCCATGCTTGGTGGGTTTCCTCTGGTTTCCTTCCACAGTCCAAAAGACATGCAGCTTAGGCGAACTCACGTCCCCAAATTGCCCGTAGTGTATAACTGTGTGTCCTGTATGTGTCTCTGCCCTGCGATGGATTGGCACCCCTCCAGAGTGTACCTCGACTTGTGCCCTGGGATAGTCTCCAGGCCCCTGCGACCCTGCATACAGTACCAAGTGAGTAAGGTTCCTTTGAATGAATCCAGGTGAGATTATTGAGCAGTCAAACCATATTCAAAAAGATATGCAGATGTACAGGGTGGGCCATTTATATGGATACACCTTAATAAAATGGGAATGGTTGGTGATATTAACGTCCTGTTTGTGGCACATTAGTATATGTGAGGGGGCAAACTTTTCAAGATGGGTGGTGACCATGGTGGCCATTTGGAAGTCGGCCATCTTGGATCCAACTTTTGTTTTTTCAATAGGAAGAGGGTCATGTGACACATCAAACATATTGGGAATTTCACAAGAAAAACAATGGTGTGCTTGGTTTTAACGTAACTTTATTCTTTCATGAGTTATTTACAAGTTTCTCTTTGTTCACAGCCATTGACATGACATGACACGTGATGAGCGGATCGAAATTGTGTTGATATCTGGTCAACGCAGTAACCGGGTCATTGCAGCAGATTTCAATGCAAGACACCCTACGAGACCACCCATCTCCCATGCTACAGTTAGCAAACTGCTTGTTAAGTTTCGTGAAACTGGTTCAGTGTTGGATTTGCTAAAATGTGGACGCATGAAAACTGTCACTAATGAACAAATATCAGTGGCTGTCCTAGCTTCATTCAGCAAGAGCCCACAGCGTAGCACTCGCCGCATGTCACTGGAGAGTGGTTAGGCAAACATCCGTTCGGCGGATATTAGCTACTCACAAATGGCACCCTTACAAACTCCAGCTACTGCAGCATCTCAACGAGGATGACCCAGATAGGCGCACACAATTTGCAGAATGGGCAAAACAGAAATTGGAACAGGACCCTCAGTTCACGCAGAAGATTTTGTTCATTGATGAGGCAAACTTTTATGTGAATGGTGAAGTTAACAAACAAAACCACCGCTATTGGTCTGACACTAACCCACATTGGATAGATCCCTCCAAGACTGAACAAAAAAGGTGATGGTATGGTGTGGTATATGGGGTACAAAGATAGTGGGGCCATTCTTCATCAATGAAAACCTCAAGGCCACTGGATATTTGAAATTGCTACATGATGATGTGTTTCCCTCTTTATGCACTGAAGCTGGCACGTTCCCTGAGTTTTTCCAGCAAGATGGTGCACCACCACATTATGGGTGTCAGGTCCGAGCATTCCTAGATGAACAGTTTCCTGAAAAGTGGATTGGTCGTCGTGGGCCAGTTGAATGGCCCCCAAGGTCTCCGGATCTGACCCCCTTAGACTTTTATCTTTGGGGTCATCTGAAGGCAATTGTCTATGGTGTGAAGATACGAGATGTGCAGCACCTGAAACTACGGATACTGGAAGCCTGTGCTGGCATTTCTCCTGCGGTGTTGCTATCAGTGTGTGAAGAGTGGGAGAAGAGGGTTGCATTGACAATCCATCACAATGGGCAGCACATTGAACACATTTTATAAGTGGTCAGAAACTTGTAAATAACTCATGAAAGGATAAAGTTACGTTAAAACCAAGCACACCATTGTTTTTCTTGTGAAATTCCCAATAAGTTTGATGTGTCACATGACCCTCTTCCTATTGAAAAAACAAAAGTTGGATCCAAGATGGCCGACTTCCAAATGGCCACCATGGTCACCACCCATCTTGAAAAGTTTGCCCCCTCACATATACTAATGTGCCACAAACAGGACGTTAATATCACCAACCATTCCCATTTTATTAAGGTGTATCCATATAAATGGCCCACCCTGTACATGCACCTTGTACTTATGTACAGATGTAACAGAGGGTTACAATTAGCAAGCAATCAAACTGTATATGGTGAAAGAATTTGATGAGAAAAATACCTGACCTGAAATGAACTACTGTAGCAAAAGGAAAGTTGAATGGAAAGCAAGACGTTAGAATATAGTTTTTTACTGGTTTGGTTAGGTCATAATATATAACAAACGTACTGTACACTGCACTGAATGTTCCTGTTGGAATAGGAAAGGGATAAGGGCAGTTACAAAATGCCTACAACTTACATGTACTTATAAGCAACAAACTGTTTCCTTTGTGCATAATCCATGTTACAAGAAATAAAGAGATACAGTACAAAATGCATCATGATTGCATATTATTGCATAGTACACTGTGGTCATCATGCAAAAATGCATCAAGCTACATTTCTGACGTCATCCTTCATACATTTCTCTTATAAGCAGTAAAATTAAACAGAAGTGCTTTCTTATTCTGTTATTAATCTCCGGATTCTTTTCCCTTCACATCCAGGGCAGTCGATTATGGACGTACGGTGGATTGCACTAACAGACCTAGCATGTACTGTATTAGCTTGAGTAACACAAATAAACAGTTGTACCTTGTCTTTCATTTAGGTTCCATGTTGAGAGGGAGGGAAAAAAAAAAAAAAACCTTACGTCTCCTCAGATTAACACAATGCAAGAATGTCCCGAGTTCCCCCCCCCTGCCCCACAACAAGCATGGAAAACTCGGTACGAGCCAACAGGCAGCATGAAATGGATCTGAACCACTGAAGTAGTTTATCCCAAAACACTTATATAACTGGAACTACCGGCTTTTAAATTCTGGAAAAATCAGTTTGTTCTTCCTAAACCGCAGACCCGGCTTAACAGAGGACTCCCTGTGCAATATGTTCTCAGACAGACAGTCTGAGGTTTTGCTGAACCAAAGTAAAATTTATAAGGTGCATTCTTGGCAAGATGCTTTTCTTAAAATTAATTCTGGAAATGAATCATTTGATTTGACAGCTTTGGATGGATGCCTCATTCCACTGTCAGATCTTAGGTTATTAAGTAAATGTTATAATCGTTTATATCAATAACTTGTGTTTAATCAGTTCCAGTCAGGCTGATTGGCAGATCATTTTAAAGATAATATTAAAGACATGCGAAGTTCCACTGCTTTTTACAACATTAGGAGGAAGTGATCGGTTGTATGTAAAAATATCGCCTTTGCAATCAGTAGCACATACAGAATAAAAAAAGATTTGAGGTTTAAAAAGCCATTTATTACGAAATGAAAACAATAACATTTTAGAGAGAAATGTAATAGGAAGAGACTGGTGACGCTCAAGAGGCAGCGTGTTCCAGGCTTCCAGGAACATAGTGAGACTCAGACCTCATGAGTTTTGGGAGAAATATGTGCAGAAAGCATTAATATTTGTTTACGTCCCTCGTATCTTAGTCTACAAGTAAATATGAACAGAGTTCAGTTTTTCTGATGTCACCGAGTAGCCTCGTGGGGGGGGGGGGGGGTTTGATTTGATGCCAAATCAAACTATAAAATATCAGAATGAGAAACACTTGTAGCAGTATAATTTTAGACACCTAACTGTTGAGTGGATCTGTGGAACCTGACGCAGACAGATCATTCGATCCAGGCTATAATTACAGACATGTTAGCATTTTCTTTCAACGGGATAGGCTTGGCATTAAAAGAGGGGGGGGGGGGGGGGGGGAGCTAAAATAAATAAATTAATTTGATTTATTTATTTAAAAGTCTGACATGTTTAATACACAAGCATGGTACTCTTTTCAGCAGTGATATTTCCAGGGAACATGTGTAAAGCATGAGTCAGATTCTACATTCAGCTCACTGTGAATTAGGAACAGTTTTAATGTCTAATCTTACATTGAGCTCTAACACTCTGATTGGTGCCAGATTGAAAACCAGTTATACTGTGTCTTCATGGTACTGTATAAACACATGAGAAGATGCCCAAGAGTAAAGCATACATTAAAGGTCACACATAAAGATCTACTTGCATGGGGGTGCAAAATGGTGCTTGGTTCAAGTACAGTATTGTACTCATGACTTCATATTAAATTTAATTAATTTAAATTATGTAAGAGAAATAAAGTAAATTGAAACAAATGTTTTTACTGTGAGAGGGTGCAGATTTAAAGGCTAAAGATCCAATTTGGCTTTTTATGTAACAACTAAAGCATTGACCTTATTTCCCCTCTTATCTGTTCCAACCACCAAGCATTCATTCAGAATCACCATTATACTAATCGTTGGCCTGATTATTTGTCACCATCTGCACATGTTTCTGACTAGTTCATGCCTTAAGTTAGATTTTTTTGTTAATTATTATTATTTAAAAAAAAAAAAAAAAAAAAATATATATATATATATATATATATATATATATATATATATATATATATATATATATATGAACGAGTTATAGGCCATGATGTGGTTTAACAAACTAAAACCCAGTACAGGGACTGGACTGAAAATGAGAGACAAAAATGTCCTTTATAAAGCCTGGAGAACTTTTCCTCAAGACTACATTAAAAATGAAAGAAGGTCTGGCTCTTTGTTATCAAAATATGATGATATGAGGGGTGGCTCAAGACTCAACCAGAACCATAACACCACTGCCAAGAGATTTGAATACAATCGATTATCAGTGTTTTTAATGTTATGACTGATCAGTATAGATTGTACTGTTGTAGAATTGCAATGGAACTAGACACATAATCTATTAATAATATGGAGTAAATATGATATGTTTACAAGCACTGTACATAATGTACTACATAACAGTATATATATGACATTGTGCTTTGTAGCGAGAATCCGGAAGAACTGGAGGAAAATAGAGAGTTGGGGGTATGCTCTGAAAATCAGTGGAATGAAGGTAAGCCACAGCAAGACAGAATACATTTGTGTGAATGAGAAGGACCCAAGTGGAACGGTGAGACAACAGGGAGGTGTGTACAGGCAGGTTGGAATGGGTGAAGAAAAGTGTCAGGTATGTTGTGTGATGAGAGAGTATCAGAAGATGATAAAAATGCGAGAATGAAAGGAAAGATGTACAAGACAGTGGTGAGACCAGCGACGCGCTCCTGCTTAGAGACAGCGGCAGAGCTGAAGATGTTGAGGTTCTCTTCGGGAGACAAGGATCAAGAATGTGTCCATCACAGGGACAACTCATGTTAGATGTTTTGGAGATAAAGTCAGAGGAGAGATTGTGAATATATTGGTAGAAGAAAAAGACCAAAGAGGAGTATTATATATATATATACTGTATTTATACAAGGGTGAGTCAAATATTACCCGCATTCTGGCTGTAGAATTTATTTTAATTAAATTTGACAAAAAACAAATACACACACACACATATATATATATTTTTTTTTTTTACATAATCTCCTCGCTTTTTAATACACTGTGTCAGTCTGTCACCAGGCCTCATTATTCCTTCATTAAAAAAAAAATGTTTTAGGGTGAGCTGCAGGCCATGAATGCATTGCTGTCCTCACTTCCTCATCAGAAGTAAATCTTTGTCCTTGAAGTGCTACTTTTAGGGAAAGTCTAATGGAGCGAGATCAAACCAAATTTAATAGAAAGTGTAGGCTTCAGCTCTTCATAAAGCATCTCATCGTAACGAGCACTGTTTATTGTTGAACCTGTTGTGTGATAATGTTCCAGTACGCCTTGAGAATCCTAGAAAAGTCCACTTTCCAGCTTATGGTTGACTTTTGAACTTTTTCTTGTTCGGTGATTGAGGATGTTTCCATTCCATCCTCTGCCATGTAATTCATCCGTGTCTCGTCACCAGTAATGATGCTCTTTAAGAAACTTTCACCTTTACATCCACATTACATCTTTTGTCATACTTGAAGTTGTGTTTGTTTCGCACATTCAAGCCCTGATTCTTAAAAGTGATGCCTACAATTTTGAGGTTGTATATTCAGTTGAGGTCCAGAAAATTTGGCCATGTGGTCATAAATCTTTGGTGTACGTGTACGGTATTTCTTAAATAAATATTAGAAATTGTAAAAATAGTGTTCCTCAAGAACTGTTACACTGTTCTGTAATTCCTGTCTATGTTTCTAACATATAAATGTTTTATATACAATACTTTATGTAAGGAATAAAAAAAATTGGGCTTGCTTTGCCCAGATTGCTTATCAGCAGGACACCTGGCATGGGCAAAGTAGTGATGGTGTACTTTGGGTAATGGAAACCGAACTTACATTGGTGATCTCACCCTCCAATCAGGCCATCATAACCCATCAGGGAACCATTACACTTTATGTGGTTAGTTGTATAATCGCAGTGAAGAAACAAACCCAGGAATTTTGAACATGTCTTACACTGCCTGTAAAAAACTAGGTATTTCTGTGTGTTTAGATTTTCCATATGTAAATAGCCTGTGGGCTTTTCATTGCATCGTGCCGATGATGTAATGATTGATCATGCAGTTTCCCAGGAGCTGACCTGATAGCTAATGCTTAAAACTGCCAAGTTTACATTACACAACTTTTGCCCTGATCATTACCATAAGTTGCACTGAGTAATCTATGCTGTTAGATTTTATTTTGCAAAATTCATTGCTGAAAGGTTACGTTTCAGTCAGCACTGATGCCTTGCACCTCCAGGGACAAGGGATCAATTCCCGCCTTGGGTCTGTGTGTGTGGAGTTTGCAGGTTCTCCCAGTTCTTGATGGGTTTCCTATGAGTACTCCGGTTTCCTCCCACAGTCCAAAGACATGCAGATTACGTTAATTAGTGTTCCCAAATTGTGTGTGTGTGTGTGTGTGTGTGTGTGTGTGTGTGTGTGTGTTTGTATGGCTATCAAAGTGAGGACCAGCATGAATTTTTAACCTTTGGAGTGAGGACCATTTTACAAAGTGAGGACATTTAGGCCGGTCCTCACTATATTTTTACTCTAATGGCCTCCAGAGGCCTCCTATATGTTTCTCTCAAGGTTTTAGAGAGGTCCTCAAAAAGATAGTAAAACAAAAAAAAATCAAAAATCAGGTGTGTGTACGTGTGTGTATGCTACCAAAATACACACACTTTTTGCTCTCTATCGCCCCCTTAGCTTCTTGCAGGTTACTGCATCATTTTGCTCTCTATCGCCCCCAACCTCTTTTCACAATTACTGCATCTTTTTTACTCTCTGCTGCCCCCAACCTTCTTGCACGCTTACTGCACCTGAGTTAGAGAAACTATAATCTACAATAATAATAATCTAGGGCCTAAGTAATATATATTAAAGTTAATAACAGATAGATAGATAAATAGATAGATAGATAGATTACTAGTCATTGAAGTGAATAACTAATAATGGTTATTTTATATAGTTTTCTACTAGGAACAAATGTTTAGTGGAAAATGGAGCGGTTCTCATACTATGCCAGAACTTAATTTTTAATGTAAACTCCACTATTTTAATTCCAAGTTTAGTTTAATCTTAATGTGTAGCTTACTTGTGAGTAATGCCTGACCTTTGTTGTGCTTTTCCTTTCATGCATGTTCAATTTTGGCAATTGCTGTACCAAAATGACAATGAGATTTTGGGGTATTGCCACGTTTGCATCAACAACGGACTTGTAACATGAATAAAAAACAACTCAATCCCATAACACTGACCATTAGCATGTGTTGAATTGTGTAATTCTGTAACAATTCAAAACAAAGACTCAATCTTCATGTTTCAATAAGATGGAAGAAACTTTAAGAAATTATTAAGGACAACAACCAGAAAAAATAACTAGAAAAGATGAGATATATACTGATTAGCCATAATATTAACACCACATAATATTAACACATTAACATTTGTTATAATTGATCAATTATACGCCAATAAACTGGTGACAGAACCATCATGGGACCCCAAGGGCATCCATGACTGCAGGGAACAAAGGCTATCCTGTCCAGTCCGATCTCACAGGAAAGCTAATGCAGCACAAATCACTGATAAGGTCAATGCTGGCCACGATAGAAAGGCACCAGAACACCCAGTGTACCACAGCCCACCAGGCACGGTGCTCAACAGGTAAAGAGCCCAATATAGAGGCCCCACCCTGCAACACACAGAACCCCAAAGATCTGCTGCCAACATCTTGGTGCCAGACACACAGCCCCAGAGGTCTTGTAGAATCATGCCTAAGGGACCTGAGCTGTCATACTAGGCATAATGTTTTGCATTATAATGTTATGGACGTTGAGATTATACAGTCTGGTCAATAAATTTGGGATTTTTTTTTTTTTTTACTTTGGCTTATGTACACATACGCTAAATGTTTGACTTCAAAATGAAATTTGAAATGAAACACTAAAGATATGAGTGAAGTCAAGACTTTCAAGATTTAATTTAAAGGGTTTGACTAAAGAGGGGCATTAACCATTCAGGAATTACAGCCATTTCCTTACACACACCGACATTTTGTGAGGGGCTCATCAATAATGGAACAAATGGCTGACAAGCACTTTCATGGCCAGGTGTGTCCCTTGTTACTCCATGACTTAACAAGCATATAAAAGCATTTGGTAGCTGTTCACTCGAACCCTCAAAATGAGGCCCAAAGAGATGTCTATGCAAGTGAAGGTGGCCATTATTAGAATAAAAATAAATAAATAAATAAACTCATGAAAGTGGCCAATATAACAGTTTGGAACAGTTTTAAAAAGAAGGAATTAACTGGCGAGCTCAGCAAGGCCTGGAAGACCACAGAAAAGAACTAAAGTTGATGACCGGAAAATTCAGCAGTGCATGGTGAAGAAGAAGATCTAGCCAAGTCAATAACACACTTGAGCCAGTAAACAAGTCATTGTCAAACTCTACAGTCAAGAGATAGCTTTATGAAGTTCTGTTGGTGCAGGGGTAGCTCAGTGGTTGAGGTGTTAGATGACGGTTCGGAAGTTGCGACTTTTTGGGCCTTCAGCAAACCCCTTACTCCCTCAATTGATCAGATGTATAATGAAATAAAAATGTAAATTGGTCTGGATAAGGGCGTCTGCCAAATGCTGTAAATGTAAATTAAGTGAATACAGACACTTCCGTAACAAAAGGACCAAACCACTGGTAACGTTTAAGAACAGAAAGGCCAGATTAAACTTACCAGAAAACTTTGCTATATTCTTTGGACTGACATAAACCAAAATTAACTTGTGTCAGAATGATGGGAAGAGAAAAGTATGGAGAGAGAAAGGAACAGCTCAAGATACACAGCAGCACATCATGAGTGATGTCGAAATTGGCGCAAGTGTTATGGCTTGTATTGCTGCCAGTGGAACCAGGACATTGGTTTTTATTGATGACCTGACTGTTGCTAAAAGTAGCATGAAGAATTCTGAAGTGTATTGCTATATTCCCTGCTCAGATTAAGAAAAAATGATGCTGATATAAACTTTAGCAGAATTGAACTACATTATTCTGAAAGGCATTTCTAGTGTTTAGCCCCTTATGTGTGTTACTATACACAACCTGTAAACATCAGTACATCAGCCATAACATAAAATCACATGTCTAATATTATCAGTTCTCCCTTGTGCCACCAAAATAGCCCTAACCCATGAAGGCCTGGACTCCACTCTGAAGGTGTGTGTGGTATTTGGTGCCAATGCATCAGTTGCAGATCCTGTAAATCCTGTAAGTTGTGAGGTGAAGCCTCCATGGACCGGTCTTGTTTTTCCAGCACCTCCAACAGAATTTGAAGGCTGTTTCAACATCTCAAACTCCTTGTTATGTTCCTCAAACCATTCCTGAACATTGTGTGCATTATGCTCCTGAAACAAGCCACTGCCATTAGGTAACACCGTTTCTAGGTGTTCTCTAGGTGTAACTTGGCCTGCAGCAATGTTTAGGTTGGTGGTACATGTCAAATAGCATCCATATGGATGACAGGAGTGCCCAGAGAACTGACGATTCACTTGCTGCCTAATATACCTCCCCTATTTATAGATGGCACAGTAACAAGACAATCAATGTTTACCTGTGAGTGGTTTTTATATTTTGGCTGATTGATTATGCATCAGTCATGAAAAGTAACTTTTCACATTTTTAGGTATTTATACAAGTTATTTTAATTCTGCTCTGTACTTTTACTTCATAACAGTTAAGAGGGTTATATTGTAATTTTTACCGTCATATTTAAAGTAGTTATGTACTATTACAGCTTGGAAATGGAATGGAATGGAAATTACAGGATGGAAAGGGCAGTAGTGAATACTTTCTTCCAGAAGAGACAGGAACATAGGGTGACATATAAGAGCGGAGGCAGAAGCACTTAGGTGGACTACATCTTGTGTCGACAGTGTAATCTGAAGGAGATCAGTGACTGCAAAGTGTTGGTAGGGGAGAGTGTAACCAGACAACACAGAATGGTGGTGTGTAAAATAACCCTGGTGGTGAGGAAGGTGAAGAGGACAAATGCAGATCAGGGAGACAGGTAGGACGGTACTTGGTGTATCATCAGGAAAGGGAAAAGTGAGGAAGTACAGGAGTGTATACAGAGGAAGAGGTTAGCTAAGAAGCAGTGGGACACTGAGAGGACTTAAGGTAGTAGACAGGAGTACAGGGAGATGCAGCATAAGGTGAAGGTAGAGGTGGCAAAGGCCAAACAAAGAGCATATGAGGACTTGTATGCTGGATTGGATAGTAAGGAGGGAGAGGTGGATCTGTACAGGTTGGCGAAACAGAGAGATAGAGATGGGAAGGATGTGCAGCATGTTAGAGTGATTAAAAGTAAAGATGGAAATGTACAGATGGCAGGAGGGTGATGGGAAGATGGAAGGAGTACTTTGAAGAGTTGATGAATGAGGAAAATGAAAGAGAACAAAGAGTAGAAGAGGTGAGTGTTGTGGAGCAGGAAGTAGCAAAAATTAGTAAGAGTGAGGTGAGGAGGGCATTACAGAGGAAGAGCTCTAGAAAGTGGAAAGGCTCTTGGTCCTGATGACATACATGTGAAGGTATGGAAGTGCTTAGGAGAGGTTGCAGTACAGTTTCTAACTAGTTTGTTTAACAAGATCTTGGAGAGTGAGAGGATTCCAGAGGAATGGAAAAGAAGTGTATTGGTGCCGATTTTTAAGAACAAAATAAACAATTTTTATGAGCCATACAATGAAGCTTTGGGAAAGAGTAGTGGAAGCTAGTTTAAGGGCAGAAGTGAGCATTTGTGAGCAGAAATATGGTTTCATACCTAGAAAGAGTACAACAGATGCAGTATTTGCTTTGAGGATGCTGATGGAGAAGTACAGAGAAGGTAATAGAGTATCTTTGTGGATTTAGAGAAAGCATATGACAGGGTGCCGAGAGAGGAGCTGTGGTGTTGTATGAGGGAGTCTGGAGTGGCAGTGAAGTATGTTAGAGTGGTGCAGGACATGTATAAGAGCTGTAAGACAGTGGTGAGATGTGCTGTAGGTGTGACAGATGAGTTCAAGGTGGAGGTGGGTCTGCATCAAGGATTGGCTCTGAGCCCCTTTTGGTTTGCTCTGGTGATGGACAGGATGACAGATGAGGTTAGACAGGAGTCTCCATTATGACTATAATGACTATTAGTCTATAGTCTATTAGACTATAATGTTTGCAGATGACATTGTGCTTCGTAGCGAGAGCAGGGAACAGGTGGAGGAAAATTTGGAGAGGTGGAGGTTTGTTCTGGAAAGCAGAGGAATGAAGGTTACCTGCAGCAAGACGGAATACATGTGTGTGAATGAGAAGGACCCAATTGGAACGGTGAGGCTACAGGGAGCAGAGGTAAAGAAGGTGCAGGACTTTAAGTACTTAGGGTCAATGGTCCAGAGGAATGGTGAGTGTGGAAAGGAGGTGAAGAGGAGGATAAAGGCAGGTTGGAACGGGTGGAGAAAAGTGTCAGGTGTGCTGTGTGATAAAAGAGTATCAGCGAGAATGAAAGGAAAGGTGTACAGGACAGTGGTGAGACCAGCGATGCTCTACGGCTTAGAGACAGTGGCACTGAAGAAAAGACAGGAGGCAGAGCTGCAGGTAGCGTAGATGAAGATGTTGAGGTTCTCTTTGGGGGTGACAAGGATGGATAGGATTGAGAATAAGTTCATCAGAGGGACAACCCATGTTAGATGTTTTGGAGATAAAGTCAGAGAGACCAGATTGAGGTGATTTGGACGTGTTCTGAGGAGAGATTGTGAATATATCGGTAGAAGGATGCTGAGGTTGGAACTGCCAGGCAGGAGGTCTAGAGGAAGACCAGAGAGGAGATTTATGGATGTAGTGAGAGAGGACAAAGTTAGTGTGAGAGAAGAGGATACAAAGGATAGGGTTAGATGGAGGCAGATGCTTTGCTATGGCGACTCCTGAAAGGGAACAGCCGAAAGACAAAGAAGAATATACTATTACAGCTTATGATAGAGTTAATTATCACCAGGGGTAGTGAGGGGTGTTATTGAGGAAGAAATATACAGTATACTGTACATTAGTTCATATGTTTGGAGTAATGAATTGTGAAAATGCCCAAAATCTTGGTGTCGGTCACAATCCGAAATATTTATGAGCATTCAACTTTCCACTGTGTGTGGACAGTGTAGTCACCTTACCTATGCACTCAGTCACTTATATATAAGATACATTATACAATTTAATTCACACAAATGCCACTTAACGTGACTATTAACAGAATTCACATGATCATTACTACTGTGTAATAGAGTTTTTTTGTGTAGCTTAGTCTACAGTTTATAGCAAGGCTGTTCAAATGCAGTGCTGGAGAACCACTGTTCAGCACAGTTTGCGGGTTCTTCTTCCCAACACAGCTAATTCAACTAATACACTATATTGCCCAAAGTTATCGCTCACCTGCCTTTTCATGCATATGAACTTGAATATATGGACCTTGCTTTGTGCACTGACGCACAGACATGTTGGAACAGTTGTGGGGGTGTTCTTCAGGAGTTGGGCTCGGCCCCATACTTCCAGTGAAAGGAACTCTTACTGCTTCAGCATAACAAGACATTCTGGACAACTTTATGCTCCAAAAATTGTGGGACAGTTTGGGGACGACCTGTTTCAACATGACTGTGCGGCAGTGCAGCAAGGTCCATAAAGACATGGATGGGCGAGTTTGGTGTGGTCTGAGTTTGCCTGCGCAGCGGAGACTGCAAGCCAGGCCTTCTCGTCCACCATCAGTGTCTGACCTCACAAATGCACTTCTAGAAGAATGGTGAAAAAATCCCATAAACATACCCCTAAACCTTGTGAAAAGAGTTGAAGCTGTTATAGCTGTAAAGGGCCAAGCTCATATTAAACTTTATGGATTAGGGATTGGATGTTACTAAAGTTCACATGCATGTGAAGGCAGGTGAGCCAATACTTTTGGCAATATAGTGTATTTTAATAGCTAGGTTCACTGAGTATGTTTAAGTGTTGGTGAATTACAAACTCTGGTGGAGATTATACCTCAAGAACTGTATTTGAACCCCTCTGGCTTATAGAATAGTTTGTGTAGTTGATTGTCTATCGTCTTCTCCTCATGGCTGCCTGGCAGGATTTGAATCTATATGCTGATGTATTTACTTTTAGAAACATAAGTCAGAGTGATGGTGAAAAGTCATCAACCATGGTGCATTACCAAAGGGGAAAATTTCAATCTTTAATAAGTATGAGCACTCATTTTATACTGTGCCATGAGTGTGAGCACTGTTACCTTTTGTACATTAAGTGTATTTTGGTGGCAATACTTTGTTTTGCTTAAGTAAAAACTGAATGCAGGGTATTTACTTATTTTTATTAGTATTTATACACTGATATTACTGTTTTTTTACTTAAGCAAAGTAGTAGTAAAAGTAGTGCATTTGCAGTTAATCGTTAAATGTTAATAATCTTCCATTTAGTACATTTGAACCTGAATAAACAGGCCTGTAGTTAGGGAGTGAGAAGTTGAGAATATTGCTGTGCACTGGCCTCATTTTAACCTTAATTGGTTGGCCTCAAGGGGCGGAGCTAAGCGCTCTGCACCTGCACGCTGCTACTCTCGAGCGCTACCCTTCCCCCACATTCAATTAAGCAGCGCGTGCGGAGTGGAAGATGGCGGAGCGTAGAGAAGACCTGGAGAGATTTAAAAGAAGACTTGAGCGTCTAAGACTTCACCATAATACATGTGAGAGGCGCTTTACACAAAGTTCTGCTATGCAGGTAAGTTTTATTATTTTTTAAATTATTATTTATTAGATAGATGTTTGCTTTATATGTCAGTGCTGTGCAGCGTTGTTTTTAGGGAAAAAAATTCAGAATTTATATTTATTCAGAAGTCAGGATAGTAAATTTTAAACTAGCAGTTGTCCAGTAATAAATGCCAATGTTTCCTGTATAATAGTAACTTTAAATCTTTTATTAATCTATAAAATCTAATAGTGTTTTACTGAGTCACGTGCAGCAGTGCCTGAGTGGTGTGAAAAGTAAAGTTAAACACACACAGCTTACACACACTCAGCTGAGTCCCACAGTAAAGTGTCCTCCTGCCTGCAGTAACACTGAACATACTCTAATGAGTTTTCTGTCCCCCATGGTGGGCTTAATGGGCATAAAAGAAATGTTGAGTCACATGATTTCTTTATGTGGATTTAATATTTCTATTCATTTTTCTTATGTAATTTGTTCTACCTTCTTTGATTGTGAAGTCATTAGTAGCTTTGACAGGTAAACTTGACCTTACACCTTTAGCACATCATTTTAATTTCATATCAGGAGTCAACTGCAGTCCTGAAGGCCCTGTTGTCCAACAGATTTAAACTAATCTTCTGAATTAACTGTTAAAATGTACAGACACAATAAAAAAATGCTAACTGCTAAAAAAAAAGAGAAAAAAATATTCTGTGCAGTGTAGCAGAAAGGAGTACGAGTCTGTCAGTGTGGGGATTACACAGTACCCTTTTTATTTTTACAGTGTCGTTGAGGGGATCCTGCACAGCTCCCCTAATTTAGATAGATAGATGGATAGATAGATAGATGGATAGATAGATACTTTATTAATCCCAAAGGGAGGACAAATCATTTAAACATGAAATATGTTTTCATATTTTGAAATGTCCTATAACATGTAAAATATCTACATTTTGTAAATGAGTACTAAAATATGATTTCTGGTTATACAATAGTACTGTAGGACATGTTATTATTATTGATTTTTAACATTTTAAATCTTTTGCTTGATGTTAGGGCCAGGACACAATGGTTGAGAGCACAACACAGGTATGTGCATTTATCACATCTTTACCCTACCCTGTCAAGACTCTTGTTGGAAATTTTAAATTTACCTGTGATTTTTAACATTTGAAATAACATTTGAAATCTTTTGCTTGATGTTAGGGCCAGGACACAATGGTTGAGAGCACAACACAGGTATGTGCATTTATCACATCTTTACCCTACCCTGTCAAGACTCTTGTTGGAAATTTTAAATTTGTATAAAATTCAATTCCCAATTTATTCTGCTTGTGGCCAGCTTTGTTTTTACCTTTATAAACACACTGAATATACTGATGTTCAAATGCATTTTTAAAACATTACTGTTCTAAAAATGCATTTGAACTTCAGTATATTAAGTGTGTTTAAACAGTCATTATGTAGTTATGTTCTTTTACTTCTGTGTTCTTTGTGTAAGAACATCATAAAATCAACTGATCATAGTGGATTTCTGTATTACGCAAATGCAACCTCAGATGGACATGTGACTTTTTTTACCATGCCATTATTTATTTTACAAAACATAAGCCGAAAAGTAAAAAACATGTGGGCAATACTAAGTACCCCCTTAGTGCTTTCACAGGATTTAAGAGCTTAAGAGCCCTTGATTAATTAAAACACCACAATAGATCAACTAAGGTTCACAAAACTACATCTGAAGAAACCACAAGGCTTCTGGAACAGTGTCCTATAGACAGATGAGACCAAAGTGGAGTTGTTTGGCCTAATGCCCAGCGCCATTGTTTGGCGAAAACTGAACAGCATTTCAGCAGAGACGGGTCATATCTACTATCAAGCACGGTGGTGGAGGGGTGATGATTTGGGCAGGTTTTTGGAGCCACAGGAGGTGGCCACCTTGCAGTCATTGAGTCGACTATGAACTCCTCTGTATAACAGTATTCTAGAGCCAAATGTGAGGCCATCTGTCTGACCCCTAAATTTTGTTCAAAATTGGGTCCTGCAACAGGACAATGATTTGAGGCACAATAGTAAATCTACATCAGAATGGCTAAAAATGAAAAGAGTCAAGGTTTTGGAATGGCCTTGTAAAAGTCCAGACCTCAACCCAGCTGAAATGCTCTAGCAGGACCTTAAGAGAGCTGTGTGTAAGTAATTGCTCAAAAACCTCAATGAACTGAAGCATGGACCAAAACAATGTGAGAGACTGAGTCATATGGGAAACCATTACTTCAATTTACTGCTGCTAAAGGAGGGTCTACAAGCTACTGAATCAGCGGGGTTCTTGGCATAACCCAGTTTTTTTTTTTTTTTTTTTTTTACTTTTGACTTAATTTTTGTTAAATAAATAATGGCACAGTAAAGGGTACTTAATTTTACACATGACTGTAGAAGTGAGCTACAAATTGACACCGAGTGCTTTCACAACTTGGTTTGTTTGCTCTGGTCCAAATCTCTGCCTGAATTTGTAAACCTGAAGCGTTTTCCTCTTGGTGGGTTTTTTTTTTTTTTTTTTTTTTTAATGAAGAGAGAAATCCACCACAAAATGCCTGACTTCAAAGCATGTGAGCGACAAATTTAATGTGTGCAGACATTTCCGTTTTCTAGTTCGCTTTCAGGATATTGGGGATGAAGCAGCTCTGCATTTTACGTTTAACAATTTTCTCATGATTGTTTTTCACAGTTGGATGTTATCCGTGAAGAGTCAGATGATGATCTGTCTGAATCTGAACTATCCAGTCATGGAGACTTGGACCCAGAATACAATCCAACTCCGAGTTCATCATTGTCCAGTGATGAAATGGAAAGCCCACACAAAGCACGTAAGATATCCAGAGAAGACCTCAAAGGTACAGACACATTTTTGAGTGATCAACCCAAAGGCAAGAGCAGTCTTAAACAACAAATCCTTAAAACTTATGGAAAAAAAGATCAAAAGAGGTACAAAAAAGAGAAAGTGAGTACAACCGTTACTGTAAAAACGTGTACAAAAAGAGAAGACAACAAACGAGCATGGGATAAAAGGCATTATTGTCTCTATTGTGGCCAATCAAACCTAAAAATTGCAAGACATTTGCAGAGAAAACATATGGAGATCAAAGATGTGGCATATGCATTCAGCTTTCCTGTACGATCAGAAGAAAGAAAGGTACTCTTGGAACAACTGCGAAATAAAGGAGATTTCAAACATAATAGCAAAGTTCTTGAAGAAGGCAAAGGACAACTAGTCACATGGAAGCAGCCCACTGATAAAGCATCTGTAAAAGATTATTTGCCTTGCCAATATTGTCTTGGAATGTTTAGTAAGAAGGACTTGTGGAGACATCAGTTGTCATGCAGATGTAAGAAATTGTGTGTGACAGATGACCTTAAAAAGGCAAGAGGGTCAGTCCAGAGTCATGCGGCACGTTTGCTTCCAATAGCATCATCCTCGAATGGGTGTCAGGGTATCATCAACGGCATGCGACAAGATGATGTGTCCTTTTACATTAGGAGTGATTCCTTGATTTGCAAATATGGAGAATCACTATATGCAAAACATGGGCGCATGAAGTCTAGGCACCAATACATCTCGCAAAGAATGAGGGAGCTAGGCCAATTCATGTTGGTTGCTAAAGAGATGGACAAGACCGTGAGGGGTCTGGAAGATTTATGCACTCCGTCAAAATTTAATCTTGTTGTCAGTATAGCTAAAAGGCTTACAGAGTTTAGTCCACGCAAAAACGAGTATGGAAAACCTTCGAAAGCAGTCAAAATTGGGTTTTGTCTTAAAGGAGCTGTGGCAGTCCTGATTGGGCAGACGCTTATGAATGACGATGAGCTGGCAGAAAAAAGGGCAAAAAAATTTTTGGAACTTTTGGAAAAAAACTGGAAGGACAGTGTTTCTGTAAGTGCTCACCAATCTATAGAAGAAAAAAGATGGAATAAACAGGATGACATCCCTCTCACCAAAGATGTGAAGGCTCTGATGGATCATCTCAGACAAGTGGAAGATGAGGCAAAGGAGGAGCTAAGTAAATGGATGAGTTTAACAGCATACAGGACGTTAAATGAGGCAGTGCTGGCACAGGTCATCGTCTTTAACAAGCGTCGTGAAGGAGAAGCATCACGTCTGTCACTTGAAGCCTACAAGAAAGCTGGCACAAATCCCATCAATAAAGACATTTATGAATCCCTGTCTCCGTTGGAGAAACAGTTGAGCAAGCTGCTAACTCGCATAGAAGTCCGTGGGAAAAGAGGAAGAAAGGTACCTGTTTTTTTGACAGAGAGAATGAAGGAGTCCATCGAGTTATTGAATAAATTTAGAGCAGAAGCTGGTGTACCTGTGGAAAATCCCTATCTATTTGCAAGACCTGGTGTGATGACAAATATACGTGGTTGTGACTGTTTACGAAAATATGCAAAGGAAAGCAAAGCTGAAAACCCAGAACTCCTGAGGTCAACAAAATTAAGGAAACAGGTCGCCACACTTTGTCAGCTTCTGGATCTGAGTGAGCAAGAGCTGGAACAGGTTGCCAGATTTATGGGGCACGACATTAGAGTTCACAGGGACTTCTATCGACAGACAGACAAAACGTTTCAAATTGCGAAGATAAGTAAACTCCTGTTTGCCATGGAACAGGACACCAGGAGCTTAACGGGAAAGAATCTTGACACGCTTGCTGTTTCTGTTGGTGGTATGTACCGTAACTGTTTTTTTTTTTCTTTTCTGGTCTGTTTTATTGTTTATCCAAAAATGCCATGTGTAGTGCAGTCAAATATTTCATGCTTAAAACTGGTAACAGTTAAACCAGTGCGGAAATTTAATTACTGACGAATGTTACTGTTATACCTGAGATTGCAAAAGTATTTCATATATAAGCAAATGAAGGAATAGACGTAGGCCATGTCCACATGTAGCCGGGTATTTTAAAAAACTGAGATTTTTACTTCATTTTTAAAAATGATTCTGTTCACACGACCTAGGGTTTAAAAATATCGTTGTCCACATGAAAACGCAAATCGCCCTGTTAAGCGCTTTTAGGAGCCTCCTTAATCAACAGAGGGCCAATTAGAAGCCCAGACAAAACGTCATTACCTCTTGCGCTTTGTAGAAGTCTGACCGGGTCTCGACCCAAACCGCCATCGCTGTCTGTGGGGTCTGAGTGTGTCGTCAGAGTTTTGTACAGTATGTAGCAGCAGTGAGCTTATAGTACATTCAGGCACCTCTGTTCATTAATGTAATGTGTGAGTAACTGCGCGTGTACAGTATGTACACGTAGGTAAAAAGTCCAGTACGCAACGTTAACACAGTCACTAGTTTACTGTACGTACGTCCGCTATTGCACAAATCAAGGAGACGAGCAGACAGACCGACATCATTGGCACAAGGTGAAGTTACAACAAGCCATAATCTCCGTTTCCCCTGTCCACACACCACTGTTCACTTTGGCCGGAGTTTTCCAAAAGCTCAGTTTTCAACAACCAAAATGGCCGAAAGGCGAGAACCGCAGGGAAAAATCTCTGGTTTTAAAAATACCTGGCTACGTGTGGACATGGCCATAGTGTGGAAGTAATCTGTACCATGCAGATTTTTAAGTTAACAGTTTTTGTGCTAGAATCTTTTAAATACTGAGCACTAATATTTGACCATTGTCTTTTGCAGAGAACAGCTCCACATCAACATGTGAGACGGTTCCACAGAGAAAAGGCAAAAGAGACCGTGAGGTGGATGAAGGTATGTTTTAACTGCTCTAAAAGTGACCTCCATTTTAAACCTGTTTTGGAGTGCACTGATTTAGTTAATTATTTTTACTGTTATTTTAGATTCTTTATATATGAAGATTAAAAAAAACAACCACTAACTAGTTCATCTTCACTGTTTGATGGAGTCATAGTTGTTAGGAACACCTCGGTTTAAATGTCAGTTCATTACATCAGCATACATGTGCCCACTGCTGCATTTTTTGAAAATGTGTTCTTTTCATACACTATGTAGAATGATGTGCTTGTTTTTTTTTTTTTCTCAGATGAAGGTTCCGAACACCATAATAAAAAGAGCCGTCACTCCCGCAGAGATGACGTCTCAGACACTGATGATGAAGGTTCAGGTACTCTTACTAATACTAATACTCTACAGTCTCTGACAAAAGTCTTGTCGCTTATCTATTTTGTAGAAACACCTGCTATTAACCTGACTATTAATTAATCAATTGGTGTTAGAAATGGCTCAGCTAAAAACCCTCCCAAATGTTGTTTAATGCACTGAAATAAATTAGTTTCACTGAAAAAAGATTTATCATTTAATCAAGACAGAAAGGTGAAATTTTAAAATAAAAGTTTTGTCGCCTGTTTTGTCGTCTATACAGAAATTGAACAAATTTACTGCAAACACAAAAATATGTCAGCAAATGAAGTAGTGGTGCTGTGAGATCCAAATGTAATATCTTGTATGACTTCCATTAGCTTGAAGGACTACATCCATGCGGTTTGGCAAGGATTTATACAATTTATTGATGAAGTCATCAGGAATAGCAGAGAAAGCAGTCCTGCATGCCTCCCAGAGTTCATCAATATTCTTTGGTTTTGTCTTCCATGCTTCATCTTTCATCCTATCCCACATATGCTCAAAGATGTTCATGTCTTGTGACTGGGCTGGCCAGTCCTGGATCATCTTGATCTTCTTCGCCTTGAGGAACTTTGATGTGGAGATGGAAGTATGCGATGGAGCACCATCCTGCTGCACAATTTAGCCTCTCTTATGGTTGGGAATAGAAGAGGTAGCTAAGATTTCTTGGTATTTTAGACTATTGATGTTGCCTTCCAACCTGCAGATCTCTCGCACACCCCCATACATTTTCTTCCACCAAACTTCACTGTTTTCTGGGTGAATCTCGGATCCATGCGGGCTCCAGTAGGTCTCCTGCAATATTTGCGGTGACTGGTGTAATTCAACGGAAGATTCATCTGAAAAATTCACCTTCTGCCACTTTTCCAGCATCCATCCTTTCAGCAGGCTGTTGTGGGCCTTGGCAAATGCCATACGGTTTTTCAATTGTCTTTTGTTTAGTGCTGGCTTCTGGGCACTGATTTGACCACGGAGGCCATTTCGAGACAGAATCCGACAAACTGTTCTGGTTGACACAGGGACTTCAGGTGACCAGGTCTCGTGGAGCTCTGCTGCAGTGGAAAATGGGCTGGCCTTGGATTTTCGAGCCAACAGACGGTCCTCTCGAGCAGTTGTCTTGCGGGGTCTGTCTGACCTAGGCTTGTCAAAAATGTCTCCAGTCTCCTCAAATCTCCTTTTTTTAATTTTTTTATTTATTTTATTATTATTCTCTGTACTTGACGCTGAGACACACTGAAGGTGTCTGCCACATCAGCAGTGGATCTGGTCTTCAGCCTCTTGATAACACTTTAGTCTCAGGGTGAATCTTGCACATGTTTGCAGAGGTCTAGTTGCAGTTGATGTAATGGTCTAGTGTACTGGGGTTCTTTTTATACAAACCTGAGACCTAATGGATCCATTATTAGTTACAGGTGAAGCTCATATGACAAGGCGACAACACTTATGTCTTTGCTAAAATTGACTCATGAGCTTTACCAAGCTATGAATATTAGAATACTTTTTTGACAGTTTTGTTTTGCACTGAAACATTAGTACAAAAGCTGTTGGGATTAAAATGAGCCATTTCATGTAAAACAATCTTGATTAGAAATATATTTCAGCGGCACTTCAGGTCAATTTGTACACAAGCGACAAGACTTTTGTCAGGAACTGTACTCTTAACATCTTAACTGTTCTCTGTACATTACCATACTTGTCACAATTTCCTTCTTTTTGTTTGAGTAGTTTGGGGCCTTTTTGAAATTAGTGATCTACCACAGTTTTACTTTCAACGACACACCACTGCTTTCAATATGACCCCGGAAATTTAATCCCAGATTTTAACTGTCTTTACTTAAGAGCACATGAACCTTATGGTGCCATGAAAGGTTTTGCCCCCTACTGATTTCTTTTTGCATATTTTTTCCACTTAAATGATTTAAACAGAAAACAGATTTTAATATTACACAAAGAGAACCAGATTCAGAGTAAATTCAAATGCAGTTAATTTATTAAGGGAATAAAGCTGTCCAAGTCTGAGTGAAAGAAATTCAGAAACTTTATGTACGTTGCACCTGTGGTTTTGCAAAAAAAATAAATTAATTTTTTTTGTTATTGTTGTAGGTCAGAGCCCAGGAACAAGCCCAGTGAAGAGCTCTCAGAAAATGACAACACGCAAACGCACCAAGACCAAAAAAACAGCTGGTAAGTTCTGACAGTATTGCATACCTGCTCGCATACACTCTCCTACATTAATAATGTCCTCGGCTGATGCAGACAGCTGTTCTCTGAGGACTCGTGACTGCAGTCGCTCGATAGTTCAGGACTGGAGTTTCCTACAGTCTACCTGAGCCTCCAATAACCAACTGGACTTCATATGAACTTAAACACGTCTCCTGTTATACTGAACTTCCAGCCTCCTAACACACAGTATGAGTGCAGATCAAATCCCTGCTCTCCGTTATCACCCAGATGAGGATGGGTTCCCTGTTGAGTCTGGTTCCTCTCAAGGTTTCTTCCTATTACCATCTCAGGGAGTTTTTCCTTACTGAGGTTACTTAAATGAGACTCAAATTGACTCAAATGAACAAATTCAATACTTAATTTGGATTAGAAAAATACCTGTGCCTTTTTAAAAAAAAATTAGTGAGATCACTGGCTCAAAAAAAATCAATGTGCGTGTATGGCCCTGCTCTTATAACTTTCATCCTTTCAGTAACTTTCCATGCACAACTGGTGCCAGGTGTAGCTCAATGGTTAAGGCAAGTTCAGAAGTTGTAGGTTCAAACCCCACAACCACAAAGTTGTCCCTGTTGGGCCCTTGAGCAAGGCCCTTAACCCTCAACTGCTCAGATGTATAATGAGATAAAATGTAAGTTGCTCTGAATAAGGATGTCTGCCAAATGTAAATGTACAACTTGTTTATGTATGCATTTATTTTTTGGCTGATGCATATCTTTTCTTACCCTCATCAGTTTGCACCTCTGTGTTTTGGCTTGTTTTTTTAGGTGAAGGATCTGATCACTGTGATAAGAAGAGATGTTACTCCCGCGGAGATGACAGAGAGTCTGATATAGATGGTAAGTTAAATGTTTGTTATGAAATTTTATAGAAATTCATATCTTTAGGCTTTAAACCATCAGTTAAAAACCAGTAATACTCTATGCTCAAGTTTATACATTACCATACTCGTCACAATTTCTTTCTTTTTGGTTGACCGTTTCAGTTTTAACACTTTTGAAATGATTAATCGTTTTTTAAATTTTTTTTAATACAAGTTAAAAGTTATATTATGGATCCTTTTATAGACTGGGGTTTGAGACTATCACTTGCTCTCACATTTTGCCTGTGGCTAATACATTTGCTAATCATACTAGTGTCCTCAGATAAGTCATATGCAACTTGTGACTTGTATGCGTGTAGCTTCTCAGAGGTGTACATGCTAGGTTTATTGGTGAATCTTACCAACTTAATTACTAACATCTCTTTTCTACTCTGTAATAGCACACATCTGGAAGTCGGTTGCCATTTGCCAAAGTCAGCTTAAGTAGAAAGTGTGGATAATGCCTTTGCATAGCTTGACAAGCTGTTGTCTGACTATCTGACCATTTTGATTCATACACATTCACATCTCATACAAACTTAAATAATTCTTTTGATTGTGTAAAGCTGCTTTGCGACAATGACAATTGTTAAAAGCGTTATACAAATAAAATTTAATTGTGGTCTAAATATAAGTGTAGCATCCAACTGTTTGGTTTTGGTGTCAAGTATTTAACGGTCATTGCTGAACCTTAATTGTACTTGATATTTTTTATTCCAGAGTTTTCCCCAACTAATGTTTGTCTATTCCTACTGCAGATCAGAGCCCTGAAACAAGCAAGAGGCACTCCCGTGAAAAGAAAAAGGGAGAACAAACCACTGTGTTGAATGTAGCAGGTAAATTTAAACTCCATAAACAGTCCAGGCACTGCACTGAAGGGCTCCATCTATTTTCTATCAGTTTAATACTGATGTAAACCTGCTAAGAGTTGCCACTTTTGCATTACATTTCAGATTCACTATATTAAAGCACTGAACCTCAAATAACATATGGAACTGTCTGAATACTAGTTCAAAGCCACCTCTAGATGCTTTGTGTGTGCAAACTGTGCACAAGCAGAGACAAGGAATCTGCACTGTGGTGTGTATATTTGGTGTTCATGCTTTAACTGTGTTCTCTCTTGTTTGCAGTTCACCCTGGAGTGAAGTTAAAAAAGCCCTGGAGTGAAGGTGAAAAAGATGCTGTCCGCAAACATTTGGGAAAGTTTATCACGGAGCGCAGAGTTCCAGGGAAGGAGCAATGCATGAGATGCATAACGGCAGAAAAAGCCTTGGCTCAGCGATCATGGACAGACGTGAAAAACTTTGTTTACAACTCCATCGTTACCCTTAACCGAAGGGCTGCTTCACGCCAGCTGGAATTCTGATTATTCACTTTAAAGAGTCGTTTTTTTTTTCTGTTCTGTGTTACTCTGATGCAGACTTTAAATTGCACTAAGAGTTGTTTTAAACGTCTAGGTTGTTATTTGAAAGATGTAAACAACTCTTTAGTATTTTATTCAGCTTTTAAAGCTAAGTACAGTGATGGACACTGTTTTGATTTGCACTGACTTTATTTGTCATTTGTTTTGTGCTGGTTGGCATCAGATCCTCCGCGACTCTTGAAGCAGGGGTGTTCAACCTCAGTCCTGGAGCGCTAGTGCTCAGCCTAGTTTGGTACCTCACCTGCACTTGAATGCACCTATTAAAACGTGGCAGTAAACACGTGCATTTGAGCAGAAAAATACCAAACTTTGCTGGACACCGGCTCTCTAGGATTGGGCTTGAACACCCCTGCTCTGCAGAATAATAGATGATTGACCAAAAAGTTTGCCACGATTAAAACATTTAAAAAGTTTGGCACATTTAAAAAGTTTGCCACGATTAAAATATTTAAAAAGTTTGGCACAATTAGGCACTGCTGTACCTACAAACACACAAAAAAAGTTTGCCACGATTAAAAGATTAAAAAAGTTTGGCACAATTGGGCACTGCTGTACCTAAAAACAAACACAAAAAAAAAGTTTGCCACAATTAAAATATTTAAAAAATTTGGCACAATTAGGCACTGCTGTACCTAAAAACAAAAAAAACGTTTGGCACAATTAAATAAACGTGATGGTAGTGTGTGTGATTGTAGTGGTAGGGCTGCTTCACGCCAGCTGGAATTCTGACTATTCATTTAAAGAGTCATTCATTTTTTTTCTGTTCTGTGTTACTCTGATGCAGACTTTAAATTGCACTAAGAGTTGTTTTAAACGTCTAGGTTGTTATTTGAAAGATGTAAACAACTCTTTAGTATTTTTATTCAGCTTTTAAAACGAAGTACAGTGATGGACACTGTTTTGATTTGCACTGACTTTTTTATTTTATTTGTCATTTGTTTTGTGCTGGTTGGCATCAGATCCTCCGCGACTCTTGAAGCAGGGGTGTTCAACCTCAGTCCTGGAGCGCTAGTGCTCAGCCTAGTTTGGTACCTCACCTGCACTTGAATGCACATATTAAAACGTGGCAGTAAACACGTGCATTTGAGCAGAAAAATACCAAACTTTGCTGGACACTGGCTCTCTAGGATTGGGCTTGAACACCCCTGCTCTGCAGAATAATAGATGATTGACCAAAAAGTCTCACACAATTAAAAAATTAAGAAAAGGTTGGCATTTAAATAAATGTGATGGTAGTGTGATTGTGATTGTAGTTCTTCTCTGTTGCACCTTTTATTTAATGTTTTGAAATTGATTTTTATATTTTAAAGTTTATATCTACACTTTAATGTAGAAAATTAATCTGAGCCTAGCCTGAACTGAACTCAATAGCGCCCCCATAAAATGTCCTCACTTCAATGGTTACCTGCTAATTTTTTCCCTATGACTTTTGCAGAATTTGAGGTGGAACCTGTTATCAGGGTACCACCTACTGTTGAAATGGAGTATTCATTTGTCTCTAACTATAGCAGAAAGGGTGGTCCTCACTTCCATAGTACCTATACCTGGTCCTCACCCTGCTAGTCATACAGGAATGTGTGTGTGTGTGTGTGTGTGTGTGTGTGTGTGTGCCCTGTGATACTGTAGATTGGCACCCAGTCTAGGGCATACACCACATCATTACTTAATGAATGGGCTGAAAGTGACACTGGCAAGCTCCATTTGATGACATGGGGAAGACACCTAGTCAACTCATCTGGGTGACAATAGACAGTAAAATATTTTTTATCCCAGGTGTGAAAGAGTAAAGGCAAGCAGCAGTGTGTGTGTTTTCTACTCTTTCTACACCCTTTTTACTTCTACACTATTCAACTGTGATTATTTACTGAAATAAAGGTGAGACTTGGGAATAAATTGTAATGGAGACAGGAAGAAAAGATTTGTCAGCAGTTTCCCTTTTTCACAAATCTGTTTCAATACACTTCCTTTTTATAATAGACCAAAAATGTGACAGCTCTTTGAGAGGATGCCAGCTACTCACATAGTCAAGTTAAGGGGTTTCATTGTTCCAGCCATTCTGGTACAATACAGATTTGCTTGTTTATTGTTTGGTTGTTTGTTTGCTACCTCATAAACTAAGGCTTAGATAATGTATTGGACCAGTTGGACCAACTGGACAAATATTTGGAAAATAACAGCACATTGTGCATAAATTATATTAACCATGTTTCCACTGCTGAAACCTGGTTGGCGCCTTAAACCCCTTTCCTAAGCACAGCATTATTATTCGACGCTGAACGGTGAAAAAAAGTGTTTGGATATTGTTTTATCTGTGTAATATATCAGGCTAATATACACACGTGGACAAAATTGTTGGTACCCTTCGGTCAATGAAAGAAAAACTCACAATGGTCACAGAAATAACTTTAATCTGACAAAAGTAATAATTTTAAAAAATTCTATGAATGTTAACCAATGAAAGTCAGACATTGCTTTTCAACCATGCTTCAACAGAATTATTAAAAAAAATAAACTCATGGAACAGGCCTGGGCAAAAATGATGGTACCCCTAGAAAATACTGAAAATAATGTGACCAAAGGGACATGTTAATTCAAGGTGTGTCCAATAATTAGCATCACAGGTGTCTACAATCTTGTAATCAGTCAGTGGGCCTATATATAGGGCTCCAGGTAGCCACTGTGTTGTTTGGTGACATGGTATGTACCACACTCAACATGGACCAGAGGAAGTGAAGGAAAGAGTTGTCTCAGGAGATTCGAAAGAAAATTATAGACAAGCATGTTAGGCTATAAGACCATGTCGAAGCAGCTAGATGTTCCTGTGACTACAGTTGCACATATTATTCAGAAATGTAAGATCCATGGGACTGTAGCCAACCTCCCTGGACGTGGCCGCAGGAGGAAAATTGATGACAAACCAAAGAGACGGATAATCCGAATGGTAACAAAAGAGCCCAGAAAGACTTCTAAAGAGATCCAAGGTGAACTTCATGCTCAAGGAACATCAGTGTCAGATCGCACCATCCGTCATTGTTTGAGCCAAAGTGGACTACATGGGAGACGACCAAGGAGGACACCATTGTTGAAAAAAAAATCATAAAAAGCCAGACTGGAATATGCCAAACTACATGTTGACAAGCCACAAAGCTTCTGGGAGAATGTCCTATGGACAGATGAGACAAAAATGGAACTTTTTGCCAAGGCAAATTTTGCTAATTATACTTGAAGCATATCAAGAAAAGAACACTGTCCCTACTGTGAAACATGGAGGAGGCTCTGTTATGTTCTGGGGCTGCTTTGCTGCATCTGGCACAGGGTGTCTTGAATCTGTGCAGAGTACAATGAAATCTGCTGAGAGAAATGTGCTGGCCAGTGTCAGAAAGCTGGGTCTCAGTCGCAGGTCATGGGTCTTGCAACAGGACAATGACCCAAAACACAGCTAAAAACACCCAAGAATGGCTAAGAAGAAAACATTGGACTATTCTAAAGTGGCCTTCTATGAGCCCTGACCTCAATCCTATTGAGCATCTTTGGAAGGAGCTGAAACATGCCGCCTGGAAAAGGCACCCTTCAAACCGGAAACAACTGGAGCAGCTTGCTCATGAGGAGTGGGCCAAAATACCTGCAGAGAGGTGCAGAAGTCTCAATGACAGTTACAGGAATCGTTTGATTGCAGTGATTGCCTCAAAAGGTTGTGCAACAAACTATTAAGTTAGGGGTACCATCATTTTTGTCCAGGCCTGTTCCATGAGTTCATTTTTTTTTATAATTCCGTTGAAGCATGGTTGAAAAGCAATGTCTGACTTTCATTGGTTAACATTCATAGAATTCTTATTTATTATTAATTTTGTCAAATTAAAGTTATTTCTGTGACCATTGTGAGTTTTTCTTTCATTGACCGAAGGTACCAACAATTTTGTCCACGTGTGTATTATGAACCTTGACAATTTACAGTTCATTTTCAGTGTTGAGGAAATCTAAATCTACTGTATGGTTTTTGCTTTTAATTCATTACTCAGTTGAAAACACATTGAAAATGACGTACATTTCCTACATACAGTCGTGGCCAAAAGTTTTGAGAATGACACAAATATTAGTTTTCACAAAGTTTGCTGCTAAACAGCTTTTAGATCTTTGTTTCAGTTGTTTCTGTGATGTACTGAAATATAATTACAAGCACTTCATACGTTTCAAAGGCTTTTATCGACAATTACATGACATTTATGCAAAGAGTCAGTATTTGCAGTGTTGGCGCTTCTTTTTCAGGACCTCTGCAATTCGACTGGGCTGCTCTCAATCAACTTCTGGGCCAAATCCTGACTGATAGCAACCCATTCTTTCATAATCACTTCTTGGAGTTTGTCAGAAATAGTGGGTTTTTGTTTGTCCACCCGCCTCTTGAGGATTGACCACAAGTTCTCAATGGGATTAAGATCTGGGGAGTTTCCAGGCCATGGACCCAAACTTTCAACGTTTTGGTTTACGAGCCACTTAGTTATCACTTTTGCCTTATGGCACGGTGCTCCATCGTGATGGAAAATGCATTGTTCTTCACCAAACTGTTGTTGGGTTGTTGGAAGAAGTTGCTGTTGGAGGGTGTTTTGGTACCATTCTTTATTCATGGCTGTGTTTTTGGGCAAAATTGTGAGTGAGCCCACTCCCTTGGATGAGAAGCAACCCCACACATGAATGGTCTCAGGATGCTTTACTGTTGGCATGACACAGGACTGATGGTAGCGCTCACCTTTTCTTCTCCGGACAAGCCTTTTTCCAGATGCCCCAAACAATCGGAAAGAGGCTTCATCCGAGAATATGACTTTGCTCCAGTCCTCAGCAGTCCATTCGCCATACTTTTAGCAGAAGATCAATCTGTCCCTGATGTTTTTTTGGAGAGAAGTGGCTTCTTTGCTGCCCTTCTTGACACCAGGCCATCTTCCATAAGTCTTTGCCTCACTGTACAGTTTGACCATATCTGACATCTTCAAAGTCATAAGACATGCATATGAAGTAATAAATGGGTAATGTCAGAGTTTTAACAAAATTTTAAATTTTATTCCAATAGCTATCAAATACAGGACATTTATACTTAGGTACATGTAGTATTGTGCAAACTTTGCCTAATTAACTTGATGAAAAAGTTTGAAGACAAATTCTATATTATGAGGTGGTGTCACAGGTTTTCGAGACTAGTTTTGTAACATGGATGTGAGTCGTTCAAGGTGTTTTGAGTAACATTCATGCTTAAAGAGCGGAAGAACATTAACTAGTGCTGCTAATATCATGAACGGCAACTACATTAATTCCTTACCACCAAAGGTATCTGGAGAGTGTGCCAGCTCCAGTAGACAGAGGACAACCCTGCAAGGATCCTGAGGCATCCAGAGAAGGATCCAGCTGGATTCTGGTTCATGATGATTTGTTAAGTTTGGTTAAGCCTTTATTTGTCACATATACATTACAGCACAGTGAAATTCTTTCTTTGCATATCCCAGTGTAATTGGGGTCAGAGCGCAGTCCATGATACATTGTTGAGCCCTTAAACAAGGCCCTTAACCCTGTCTGTATCATGGCTGACACTGCGCTCTGACCCTAGTTACACTGGGTATATCAAAGCAACTATGCCAACCCTATGTGGACTTTGAGAATGATTCCCTAATTAATACACACACTTACATTCTACTTATGCTGTACAGTATCTGCATAACTCTGTACACTGTACATAACTGCAGAAAGGACATGGTTCATATCACACCCTTTAAACATTTTTTGAATAATTTATAGTCACACTCTCCATGGGTTCCCTTTTGAGTCTGGTTCCTCACAAGGTTTCTTCCTCATAACATCTAAGGGAGTTTGTCCTTGCCACAGTTTCCTCAGGCTTGCTCACTAGAGATGATTTTGTCCAACATGTAAATTTAAATTCATGCGCATGTAAATTTGACAGGCATATACACTGATCAGCCACAACATTAATACCACACAACATTAACACATTTAGATTAATTATCAATTATATACCTGGAAACTGGTGACAGGATCACGGACACCCAAAGCTCATTCATAACTGAGCAAAGGCCACAATAAAAAGGAACCAGAGCTTGCAGTGCACACTGTGCAGAGGGCCTAGCAGGCAAAGAATCCAAGACTGACTAACAATTATTATTCATTAGTTAAGGCTTTTCGCTATGTGTAAATTGAATTCTTGTCTCAGTTGATGACTTAGAGCATGTGATGATTTAGCCACTGAGTTTGTACAGTGCTACAATGTTGGTAAGTTTCTGACACCAAACACACATCTTGGCTGCCTTTGTGGTAATAGAAGGAATTGCAATTACATTTCTGTCCCAAAACTTTGCGATTAGATTTATTAGTCATATATTTCTCATGATTTGTTTTTAAACTGATAAAATTCTCATTACAAAAAAAAAAAAAAACTTTAATGCCTGAATTTACAATGTGATCACCAACACCAATTTTTTATTTATTTATTTATTTATTTATTTTTTACAAATTCCTTTATTCTCAATTAAAAGCCAATGTTTTTAAATAGCTTCAAAAGTGAAATAACATTTTTCTATTTAAATTTTACTCTATGAGTGAATCTGTTAAGGCAGGAATGAATCATTGAATTGGGAAATATTTGGACTGGTTTATTCCTGATTTCTTTTCCACCTGCTTTCTGAAGGCACAATTCAAGAGCGAATGAAGATAAATGAATCTGCTGTTCGCCATGTCTGTCTCTTCGAAACTAAAGTAATAAATGATATTACCAGCCTCAAATTTGCAGGCAACATTAGACTGACAAGGTGTCAGACAGATGCATCAATCACCAGGGCAGCAGGACAATGAATGGTGCATGCTACTTAATACATGAAAATATTTCCAGGTGGACTCCCTCTGCATGATGCTCAAAACTGTGATTTAAAAAACAGCCTCCTGCTTGGTTATTTCATCTGTGATGCTCCACTAATAACTAATAGTGGAAACTCACTCTTGTACAGGAGTAATTTGGATGGATCAGGAGCTCAACTATTCGTCTGTCATGGAAGAAAGACATGGAGTTCCCTTGACCAAACAGAGACTGCCTCGAGGGACGTCAAAATTGGATATTTGGATAGTTCTACCATGAGTTGGCAGGGTTAAAGGAATGTCTCATCATAATGGGAGCCAGAGTCCCAAACCTGGTCTTGGAGTAATATACACGATGTCCATTTATATTTTGAATGTTTTGCCTGCTTTAGCACTCCTGATACAATGAATCAGCTAATTAACTCTTCAAAATTCAAATGTTCACTGTGTATCACACAATATCACAGCTCTTCTAACAATCATTAATTCAACTAACTGTAGGTCACTAGCAAGGGTTGAAAACAGGTTTGTATGGTAAGGAGACTACTGCCAAAAACGAAATTCAAAATAGGTCTCCTTACCCAATTGCTTGTACGTCATTCTAAGTTGGCTCTGATCTGTTTGTGTTTCTTGGTTACCTCTAACACAAACTACAAAGTTAAGCTGTACACCCTACATAGAGCACTAGTGCTTTACATTCACTCTATTTGGGATTCAACCCCGAAACCCTTGAAGTTGACATAACTGATATTTGTGGAAACTTACAACATTTAAAGGACTGTCCACCACACCCATGATTTATCCTCCTCAACTTTTGGGTACATAGTATAGTTAAGAATTGATGGTCGCTAAGTGTTGATTGCCAACTCCACCAGTTGGGTAAGGATGTTTGTTGGCAGAGCAAAATAACTGCTTAAATAAGCAAACAAATCATAATCTATTGATTATAAATGGCGTTTGTGGAACTGTTGTATAAAAGCAATATCACACTTGAGGTAGTGCTGTTGTAATGAATATCAGCATGGCTGTGATGTCTTCTGTAATCAGGGTGCACCCTCATTCCTATGACTGCCTCACTGCCATGCTGATATTCATCACATCTGATCTTGCTTAAGTAGCTAGCTAGCTAGTTCGCCTCACTTGTTTTTCTAACTTTTTCAGCTTCAATAATGTTCTGTTCCTATATGTGATTAATGGACCCAATTCGATCCACTGTAATTCATCTGTTGGTGGTCTTGGAACAATTAACATCATCCTTCCTACTGTACTTACTTGAATTAAATTTAGCAATCAGAATAAATATCACATTGCTGCATATTTCTCTTGATATTGAACATTCCTCCTGTACCCTTCTCTGATATGATATCCAAATAGCATATACATATTTTTATACAGATTGGAATCTGAGTGTGCTTGAATCTGTATGTGAAGAGACAGGAGGCTCTATTCCTAGGAAAATATCTTGGTCAAGGACTAAAAGAGTTAAGCCAAGATTTAAAGTTCTTCTTGAATGGGACCAAAAAAACAAAAAACAAAAAAAAAAGGCAGTGCTCATTTTCTCTGCATCTAAATGGTGCACAAATGAGCCAGACAGACCTGGAGCCCCTTCAAGTCATTCTGAAGGCAGTCCAGCAAACCTCACAGCTTAAAGTCCCCTGTGGACTTAACTTTTTCCATTTTTGTTACTAGCATAACTTTCACCAGCGATGAAGAAATTTATCCTCAATACTGGAACAACCTTTAGTTAATAGAGACACCATACAATATTCCTTGAAAATTGATTCTCATCATCTTTCATTTTGAAATGACTTTGGCCGGTTTTTGTGCAAGAATGGTTATTTATCCTTCAAGAAATAATCCTCTGTTAGACCTAAAAAAAAAAATAAAAAAAAAATCTTATAATTATTTATTGTTCGAATATTTTCCTCTTTCTTCTCTCCCAGAGACTGTGTGTATCATGAGCTCAAAAACAGCATGGCAGTGCAGTGGGTGGTTAATATTGCCTCACAGCATCAACTTTAAACTAGAGTTTGAATTAGAGTCTTTGTGGAGTTTCACATATTTCTTCTATGCTTGTATGGGTTTTTAACCAGGTTCTCTTGTTTCTTTCCACCTCAGAGTCCATCCTACAGTATGTACCAATGTTTGTGCATGGTGCCCTGTGATGAACTGGTGTTCCATCAGGGGTGAAATCTTCCATGCGGAGCCCAGTGTTCCTGGGATACGCTTCGGATCTAGCAAAACCCTAACAAGGTTAAGGCAGTTAGTAAAAGAGAATGAGTGAGTAATAGAGTGAGTATTGGCCATTTAGAACTATAATAGAGGTTAATGTGACATGAAACATTGTCCTGTATAAATATTTAATAGTAGCAAAATTACAGTGCAATAACAAACAGGTTGACCCTGTAGAATCTAGTGTGTATGTGTGCAAGGAGGAAGACTTAAGAAGTAGAAACATTTCAGGCTCAGTTTTATGATGGGCATTTAAATCAAACCGGGAATAAAACAGCTCTTAAGAAAATAAAACTGGTCCCTTTTTTTTTTTTTTTCATAAAAATTAACTTTCAACCAGCATTTCAATTGTGGTTCGAGTCCATCAAGGTAGAACATTTTCTTAGTATGCCAGAGCCATGAGTGGACTGAAAAATAAAAAATGTCACAAAACACAGCACAATCAACTGATATTAAGAAGATTTTGCAAACATTAGCTTACTCAAGCTTTTTGAAACATAGGTATTCTACTGAATCACAGAACATTTATACAGGCAGAGCAAACTAAATGCATCTCAGGAACAGTCTGTATCATTTTCAAAAGAATATTTGGCCATAACTTAAAAATTAAGTGGTGAAATATTTTTTTCATTTATGAACTTATTTTCTGCATATACACAGCTGCATGGAGAACAGAAAACTAATAGATAACAGTAATACCTATCTAGTTATGTTACCTTTAAGATATGCTACAAGATTTATTCTCATTTAATAAATTATTTGAATTATTTGACATCTAGGTATTATTATTATTATTATTATTATTATTATTATTATTATTATTATGGTGCCAAGAGAGGAGCTCTGGTATTGTATAAGGAAGTCTGGAATGGCAGAGAAGTATGTTAGAATGGTGCAGGACATGTTTGAGAGCTGTAAGACAGAGGTGAGAGTGACAGAGGAGTTCAAGGTGGAGGTGGGTCTGCATCAAGGATCGGCTGTGAGCCCCTTCTTGTTTGCTCTGGTGTTGGACAGGATGACACAGTATGAGTTTAGACTGGAATATCCATGGACTATGAGGTTTGCAGATGACATTTGTGCTTTTGAGTGAAAGCAGGGAACGAGTGGAGGAAAAACTAGAGAGCTATGAAAAACAGAGGAATAAAGGTTAGCTGCAGCAAGGCAGAATTCATACAGTATGTGTGAATGAGAGGAACCTATGTGGAATGGTGAGGCTACAGGAAGCAGAGGTAAAGAAGGTGCAAGACTTTAAGTGCTTAGGGTCGACGGTCGAGACCAATGGAGAGTGTGGGGAAAAAGGGGGAAGATATGTATGCAGGCAAGTTGGAATGGGTGGAGAAAAGTATCAGTTGCGTTGTGTGATAAAAGAGTATCAGCGAGAATGAATGGAAAGGTGTACAAGACGGTGGTGAGACCAGCGATGCTCTACAGATTAAAGACAGTGGCACTGAATAAAAGACAGGAGGCAGAGTTCAAGGTAGCAGACCTAAAGATGTTGAGGCTGTCTTTGGGAGTGACAGGGATAGATATGTAAAATGAAAGGCATTCATGTGAATCTCTATGATCTTATATCATCCCTTTCCATAAGAAGAAATTAATTCAATAATTTCAGGCTATTTGCATTGACTTCCCACAAAATGAAGATCTTTGAGCAACGTATTTTTCAATCTCCTCAGACCTCATCTGGATTACCTGCAGTCTGCCCTGCAGGGTAAGGTTGCTGTTGATGATGCCATCCTGTTCCTGCTCCATCAGGTCTTTTCCCACCTCTACAAAAAAAAAAAAAAAAAAAAAGGTTGTTGTGAGAATCATGTGTTTTGATTTCTCCAGTGCTAGCAACATCTTCCAGCCCCTCCTACTACGAGACTCGTACTGTACTTGGTAACCTGGATTACAGATCTCCTCACCAGAAGACCACAGTATGTTAGGATGAGAGACTGCACCTCTGAGATCATGGTCAGCAGCACAGGAGCTCCTCAGGGGGCTTTACTTTTCCCATTCCTGTTCACTCTGAACACTTCAAGTATAGCTCAGAGTCATGTCACATGCCCAGCTTCTCTGATGATACTGCCATTGTGGGGTGTATCAGGGATGGACAGGGAGGGGAGAATAGAGGCCTTGTGAAGGATTTCATGAGCTGGTGACAGTCAAATCATGTCCAACTCCAAGACCAAGAAGATGGTGATAGACTTTTTTCAGACTGAATCTGCACTCATATCTGTTGCCATTGTAAGAGTTAATTTCTAGGTGGTGAGGACATATAAACACATAGGGCTTCAGCTGGACAACAAACTGATCTGCTTCACAAATGCATAACATCTGTACAGAAAAAGTCAGAAGTTCTTTCTGAGGAAACTGGGCTTTTTCAGCATCTGCAAAAATCTCCTACAGATGTTCTACCTATCGGGGTGGCCAGTTTCCTCTTCTCTGCTGTAATATTTTGGGGAGAGAACCTCAAAAGCAGAGATGTCACATGATTGAAAAATCTGGTTAGGTAAGTGGAATCTGTGGTGATCTATATCAGTTTTTGCACATCTCAATTTGCACAAGTATATCGACTTTGCTTATTTGCCTATATTTTGCACATATCCACCTCATTATTTTTAAATACAGTAAGTCCCCGGCTTACAAATGAGTTTCGTTCCAGAAGCACATTCCTAAGTTGGATTCGTTCATAAGTCCAACAAATTGAGTCTTGTACATCTTTGACACAAACATTTAATGTTAAACATAAAAAAAAAAACTAAACACACAGGTTTGGTGTTTTGCTCCTGCATCAAATCGCGAGGGGAATCCTGGTGATGCTGCGAGGTCAGCTGACCTAATTTAAATAGAGCCCGGGAAGACATCAATGCGAGAACACCGCTACATGGTGTTTACTGTGCACTTGAAAGGATGCCATTTTGTCTCAGAGATGTATTATACTGTGAACTCATTGTCTCATTGAGGATTTTCCAAAATTTGGATTAGTCACCATCAGGACAGCTTTACAGGACATTTTCTATCATCGTGCTCGTGGACTGATTCATTGAAACCGGTGAGGCCGTCTCATTTCTCCCGCAGCCCCACATGCACACACATACAATATACCAGACTTTAGACATTTTATTCATTCACTTACACACTGAAAATATTGTATATAATTGTAAATATTAGTATCTCGTGCACTGCAGTGTCATTCTTTATATAATACACATGAGCTACTGGGATTTGTTCGCATGATTAGACAACTTTTTAAGCATTTAGTTGAAGTATGATTTGCAACTTCTTGTCTATTATATTACTCTTCTTGTTACTAGATGTTAGTAATTTCCTTTAGTATCAATAAAGGATCTATCTATCTATAACGGTGGCCGTGAAGTGCAAAACAAATTAACAAAACCGAAAACAAAATAACAAATTCAAAAACAAATTAACAAATCCGAAAACAAAATAACAAAACCCGAAACTAATTGTTAATTTGGTTTTGAATTTGTTATTTTGTTTTGGGTTTTGTTAATTTGTATTGCACTTCTCGGCCAGGCAGATACGAACCGGAAAAGGTAGGTATAGTTTGCGAATGAAATTCTTACCGCTGATTGGACGAGACACCTGTCACTCAAGATAAACAGGAAGTAGGAAATTGTGTCTCTAACTTTGTTTCTTGTGCGTTCTGTTTCATTTTAAAACCATTTTTTCGATGTGCAAAACTAAGAAAATAATAAAATTTTTCATTAGAAAGCAAGGAAATGGAATTCATTCAACGTTACTTTGAGGACGGACATTCGTATGCCGTGGTTTTGAATATGCTGATGACATATCACGGTATAAAGATTAGTTTGCGAACTGCTGTGTCTCTTTTAAAAGCAAAAGATTTTTTCCACAAGAACTGCAAAAATTTGGCAGAACGCCATATTTGAAACCACAATAAGGACAGTACATGTTTGCACATTCATACACACACGAATCTAGCGCCGCTACAGTACTTCCCTGTATATCTTGAGTGACAGATGTCTCGTCCAATCAGCGGTAAGAATTTCATTCGCAAACTATACCTACCTTTTCCGGTTCATTTCTGAATGGCCGAGAGGTGCAAACCAAATTAACAAAACCGAAAACAAAATAGCAAATTCAAAACCAAATTAACAAAACCGAAAACAAAATAACAAATTCTAAATCAAAATATCAAAACCAAAAACAAATTAACAAAACGCCAAACAAAATAGCAAATTAGTTTTGTGTTTTGTTACTTTGTTTTGGATTTTATTATTTTGTTTTTTAATGTTTTATTTTGCTTTGGGTTTTGTTATTGTAGTTTTTAATTTATTTTGTTTTCATTTTGTTAACTTGTTTTGCACTTCTCGGCCACCGTAATCAATCAATCAATCAATCAATCTATCTATCTATCTATCTATCGCTTTCATGTGTTTTCCAGGTCAGAGTTAAGGTGGAACCTTTTTTATCTTTTGTAATGACAAAAACTGAAGAACATGGCACCATGCACATATTGGTTGCATTTCAACACTTACTTATGTATGTATGTACAGTATGTATGTATGTATGTAAACACATGCACACAGAACACTTTGAACCTCGGAAATATTATATAATTGAACAAATAAGGGAATGTCTTCATATCCTGGATTTGCACTGCAAAGTGTTTCTTTATTTACATTTTCAGACATGTGTTTTTGCTGTTTCAGTACTTGACAATTATCTGATAGTTTGAATAATGAACAATGTCAAACAAAACAGTGCAGAACATTTGGGGCCTAGAATCTGGAAAACAAAATATTATGGAAATTTTAAGTCACCCTGCCTAAATAGCAGCCGATGAAACAATGCAGGTTTCACGAAGAATGAAATCTCCGGCAGTATCATAAAAAATTAGGAACGATTGCTTTATGTAAACAAGAGAGCCCCTCTGAAGTAATTGCCTGTTCACCCTACACAAAGTTTCTCTGTGATCCATCACAAAGCCTAAGCCATCCAGACACTGAGGAATGGTGAATGGTTGAAGTGTAACGATTTAAGCATGAATCTCAACGAAGCATCATTGCCATTGGTTTGAATAGTAAAGGCTTACATCGCTAATTTTCCTTTTCCGGTCATACTGGTCTCCCTGGGGATGCTTTACTCTTCTTCGTCTTCTTTTTCTTAATATTATTATTATACTTTAAATTATCACATCTTATAAAAGAGGAAGAAATCATAGCAATACACTAACATTTAAAGATTTGTCATAATCTATTTTCCCATATATACTGTACATTAATTCACTTTTTTTCATTTGCACTTTTTTGACTGTTTTCAGTGAGCTATGGTGGCTCAGTGTTTTACTATCAGGTGCTCAGGTTAATCGAAACACATTCAAAAATGTGTAGCAAATGCATAAATATTGAAACAGTAAGTTCCCTTTCAAAAGCTACACTTGATGCTGCGTGAAAACGCTATGGGATGTCCCTTGTTCGACCGGCTGTGAAGCACGTGTGTATAAAACACGCCAAACTTTTGGCTTATATAACCTCAGTCAGGTGCTATCATCTGATGAAGTGCACCTGAAAGTTACAAATAGGTCTAAACCGGAAACATCCTCAGGTCTTTTTGTCTTCAAGGACCGCATTGTGTGTGCATGTGCAAACAGCTTTTTCAATACTGTGGCGGCAGTTTATTTAGAAAAATAAATAAATAAATAAATTTCGCGAGCAGGAACAGTTATGGCAGAGTTTGAGAGGAGCACTCTAAAAAATAAATAAATAAAACTGCTGTACTCAATTTTTTTGGTGAAACATTTTTACACTTAAAAATATTGAGTAAATATAAAAACTTGCAAAATCATATAAAATATACTTCATGAATTGAGTAGACCTGAATAACTGTATTTAGTACAATGATGAACAAAATTGAGTAAATGTAATCAAAAACAGAAGTTAATGCAATGGTTACCCTGTGAAAGTGAAAATGCGTTAAATAATTGAGTAGATATAATTGAAATGCAAGGTAGAAGGAATTGAAAATTAGACTATTATTTAACAAACAAATGTGCTACATTTAATAAATATTTTAACTAAACTTAATTCAAACTGCTCCGTCACAGAATTAATATGTTGCACTTACTTAATTTTATAACTATTTTTACCCTTTACACAAGGAGTATTTTAATTCAGGTCAATGTATCTAATGACACCAGATTATAAACAAAGAATCGATACACACGTTACCATTTTAATTTATTTATTTATTTGACAAATTTGACAAGACATGAAGTCTAAACTCATGTCACTAAAACTTGGTTTACTTTGCAAATGACAGGTAACAAGATCATAAACAATGAGCTGAATTGATCTTATTAGAAAACAGTCTCACAAACAATAATTCTGCCACAAGAATTATACAGTTAATATGTGGAAAGTAGACTTTTGTATTAGAATCTAATGACCAGCGGTACCATGCTTCACTCCATAATGATGGAAGTTCCTTTTGATGATGCGACAAATGTGCAGAGCTCACACTGCCATCCCATAAGCTGGCACCTAAAAAAGAAACAATAGTGTACAAGTAAGTACAAGTGTGACTGTTACTGTAAAGCCTAGCAGACTGGTAAAATAGTACTTCCACTTACGAGTGGTGTTCAAGTCAAAGCGGGACACCGAAGGCATTTTGCTCTTGCATAACCATGCACAACCTCATGTATAGAGAAAGAATGTAGAGAGAAATATAGGAAGCTTTTACTCTTACAAGTGTGTTCTGTTATTCTGCACAATGAAAGGTCCTGCTTTGACTTGAACATCCCTTGTACATGTCTTTGTCCCATGTACAAAAATGATACCCAACTTTATTCACGCATTACAATCAACTATATAATTTTTTTACTTTAATGGAAAATCCAGTATATTCTAGGGGAATATTCGTATATTCTAGATAAAGTGAAATATTTAAAGCGTTTTAATTTCTATCTTTGATTCAGTGGTTGCACGTTTAATACTTCTGTAACATTCAAATGGTTGACATTTACCTCCTGTTTCATCTCCATTCAACTTCTCTTCTTTAGTGGTGTTGGTGCTGTGAAAGAGATATTGAAAATATATAACATGTTTCACACACAAAATAAAACAATTGAAATTCAGTTTCTTTTACTTACATATCACAACATACACAACATGTTCCACTTCAATATTTTACTTTTATGTTACTTTCTCCCAATTAAAATTCTGAGAGCAATGTTGTACTACTTAATTGTTATATTTCACAGCTTTAGTTACTAGTACAGTACGCAGCACATTTAGGTCATCAACGGCAAATTCAATAACGTTTAAGCACACTGTTTTGTTTGTGAAGGACTTGTAGCACTTTTGCACTTTAAATACATTTTAGAACAGCATGTACTTATGACTTCAACTTGAGTAAAAGGTCTGAAGTTCTATGTGTTTAAACAAAGCTATGTAGTATTATACTGCTAATCAAACTGCCTGCCTCTAGTGACTGGAGCTGTGCCGGACTCAGAGCTCTGCTCTCTGCAGTGTTACTGCTCCTGCATTCACGCTTTTCAAACGGTTTCCTACAGCAGCGTGCTTCAGTGTTTAATCATGTTAAATACTCGCATAGAGTACTCTACTGTTTAAACTCGCTTTGGTCTGCGTTTCCTCCTTAAAGTGTCGGAGTGAAACTCGCGGTTCGGTGTGTGAGGTGGACCGTTACAAACGCGTGAATTATTTGAACTTGCTAGTTTTATATCTTCGCGGCCGCCTACAGCGAGAAACCCGGAGGAAAGCACGACATGTATGCGCACGCTGCTCGGTGTTAAACGAATAAATCTCTCCTTTTACACCAGATTTAAATGATCTGTATTAACCGCGCTGTAGCTGAGCAGTTTGGTGGTTGGAACAAACAAGCTAAATGACAGTGAACACCAGGACTGGCCTGTTGCTAGGTAGCTATCGTTAGCTCTGGAGCGCGGCTGTGACAGGATTCAGAACAGTAACTTACACACTATAAAGTTGTGTATGAATGCAGACAGAGTCATTATTTCAGTAACATGTTACTTACCAGGAATTGTAAGGAATGTTCCAGGTGCTTCTTGTCCGTTCCCACAGCAGTGTGTCCTCGCTTCTTGTCTCTGATGTTACACCAGACTTCCCATGAGCACTTGCACAGGGCAATTTACTCAATTATTTACGTTTTTGTTGTTAAACATAAAGAATATTGAGTTGGAATGAGTGATGATTGTAGTTCTTTAAACTAATCAGTATAATTACTCCATTGCTAAATATTTTGATTCAAATGTATCAAAAATATTAAGTGCATGTAAAAAATATGATTCAGTTAGTCGAACACCAATTTCTATTAGTGAAATAAACTTAAATTATAGTGTAATTCTAAGACAAAATTAATAGCTGTTTTTTTAGGCATTTATTTTGATTTGGCTAACTCAAACAATCATGTATGTGATTTTTAGAGATTTTCTTAAGGTAACCTAACTCTTATTACTATGAAATTTACAAGGCCACAGAATCATTTTTTAGAGTGAGATGTGTGCCTCCGTGTGAGAGACTTCTCTCGGATGGCGATCTCCACACTTTCTGTTTCGAGTGTTTGGGGGAAAAGCATGCTGTCCTTGGCCTTGAGGACTGCGCACTGCGATCTCTTTCCGATCCGCGGCTCACTCATGGGGATCACGTGCCGATCTGGAAGAAGCACGTGAGATAGAGTCTTCCTTCTCTCGCGCGCTCTCCCCGGATCGGGAAGCTCCAGGGTCCGCTTCTCAAGCGTGCCCCGGCGCTTCTTCTGATCGGATCTGAGCACCGGCGGGTCCATTGATGACTGTGTTTGCGGAGCTACGCAGAGCAACAGATTAATCTCTCCGTGCCACGAAGCAGATGGCCCGCTCTATGGCTGCCATGGTCACCATGGAGAGACATCTGTGGCTTAACCTCATGGGTATCAAGGACAAGGATCGCGCTTTCCTCCTTGATGGCCCCCCAAGCTCACCAAGCAGTCCTTTGTGAGGTTTTCCCCCGCCGTGCTCAATAGTTGGGATCGTCAGCCACCCTGTCCCGACCAGGTCCGGTTCGCTCCAGGCGTGAAGCGCAAAAGGAGAGTGGTGAGCCGAGCACCCCCTCTGGGGCGGGGCTCGCCGCGCTTCGCAGTCCGCCTCAAAGATGCCAGACCTGAGGAGCATCATCTCCTCTAAAAGAAGTCCTGAGGCTTACATGCCCAGGACCGTTTGGGGCGCGTAAAAATTCCAATAAGGAATAAAGACTCCTTCCTGGCACCCTCAGGAGGCCGTTGTCCAATCTCCGCCACTACTGGTGTTTCAGGCGGTCTTCAGTGAAATGTTAGGTGGTCGGTTCCTTCCTGCCACATTTCAGGATGCCGAACATCTAACAACCCGCATCTAGCCAAAGTGTCAAAACTTGTGCCCCTTTCAGAGAAGCTGGCAGCAGGGAACCTACTGCCTGGGATGTCTCTTTAGGTACAAAGCACTCCAGAGAGAACATACAGGATTCATGTTGCATTTCATCCTCCGCGTTTCAATGGTGTGGTCTCCACTTCCATGAAACTGGAATGAATTTGTTGACTCAGCAGTTACAGACTTTGCTGGGAAAAGGGGCCATGGAACATGGTCACTGCCAGACAGAGAATCATGCTATTTAAGTCAGTATTTTTTGGTTCCCAAGAAAGAAGGGGAGTTGGGTCCAATTTCAGATCTTCGTGGGCTGAACATCAAAATGTGGACAGCCGAAATGATTGTTTCTCAAATCCAACCAGAGGATTGGTTTGTGTCAATTGACCTGAAAGCCGCATATTTTCATATAGAAATATTGCCACAACACAGGAAGTTCCTGAGGTTCGCTTTCGGGGGCAAAGCCTACCTGTATCAGGTCCTTCCATTTGGCTGCAGCCCTGGCTCTTCTATGACATCCAGGGCATCCGTATCGTGAATTACATAAATGACTGGCTGATTCTAGCTCAGTCTCAGCAACTAACGCTTCTACATCGAGATGCCGTCCAAGCTCATTTAAATTTTTTAGGATTGAGACTCAACACCGGGAAAGGTGTTCTCTTTCCTGCTTAGAGGACAACATATTTGGGTGTCATATGGAATTTGATTGCAATGCAGGCACAGCTGTCTCCTGTTCGTATTTCTGGCCCTGAAATACTCCCTCCAGCATTTGAGAGGCTCCAATGTCCTAGTGCGTGTGGACAACACTATGGTAGTCTCATACATAAGTCGCCATGGCGGACTGTGCTTGCGTCGCTGGAAAAAGCTAGCGCACCAGGTTCTGCTTTGGGTACAGGACGAGTTCTTGTCCCTCAAGGTGATTTACATTCCGGGGCATATGAATATGGGAGCAGACTTGCTGTCCAGACAAGCTGTGAAGTCCTGGGATTGGGAACTCCACCCTGGAGTAGCCAGCCAAATCTGTGAGAGATTTTATGTGGCAGAGGTGGACCTTTTTCTCTCCCCTGGGTCTGAACGCCCATACATGGCCCAGACTGCATATACTCTGCCCCCGGGAGTCCTGGCGAAGGTCCGTCAACAAGGCTTGCACCTCGTATTGATAGCGCCCCGTTGGCCGATCAGAGTGTGGTTCTCGGATCTAATATCTCTCCTCGGCCATTCACCTTGGGTGACTCCAATGGGGAGGGATCTTCTGTCTTAGGCGCAGGGGACAATATTTCATCCCCAGCACAAGCTTTGGAAGGGGACCAATTAAGAGATGCTAGTCTTCCAGCCAGTGTAATTGAAATGATACTAAGTGCTAGGGCTCCCTCTACTAGAAGAACTTATGCCCTCAAATGGAGTGTATTTGAAAGTTGGTGCATGGCAAAGCATGTAGACCTAGTCCACTGCCAAATTGTTTCAGTGCTAGAGTTTCTATAAGAAAAGCTAAACGGTTGAGGCTGCCCACTAGAGTGACATTCCGTTCTTGGGACTTAGCTATTGTGCTCAAAGCTTTGGTTGATCCCCCTTTCGAACCACTAGAGTCAGCGCCCGTCAGGCTTCTGACCCTTAAGATGTTTTTTTCTAATTGCTGTTACTTCTCTAAAGAGAATTGAGGATTTGCAGGCTCTGTCGATTTTGCCATCCTGCCTAGAATTTGCCCCTGGGCTAGTCAAAGCTATTCTGCATCCTCACCTTAATTGTCTTCCGAAAGTTCCATTTTCGGCCATGCATCCTGTTGTTCTCAAAGCCTTCTGTCTTCCGCCATTTACATCTCTGGAGCAGGAAAGACTTCACTTACTGTGCCCAGTGCGTGCTCTTCAGATTTACGTCCACCGCACCAGCCAGTTTTTTTGTATGCTATGGGGGCTGCAACCCCCCCACAGCTGCCATTAGACAGACGCTGTCACATTGGGTGAGAGATGCTATTGCCCTAGCCTACGAGGCGCGTGGTCACACTTCGCCTCTAGGAATTAGGGCCCACTCGACCAGGAAGCTTGTCTCATCAATTGCTCTAGCAAGAAGCGTCCCCTTGCAGCAAGTGTGTGATGTGGCAGGTTGATCCTCTCTGCGCACATTTGTCAGATTTAATTGTTTGGATGTCCATGCTGCTCCAGGCTTGCAGGTCCTCGAGTCAGCATCCCAGTCATGTCTGACCTCTTTGATGATTGGGCGCACACACTACACAACCCTGGGGGTCTAGACACTTTCAGTGCGGTGGCATTGGTTTTCTAGTTCCCATAGTGTTATCACGCAGTGTCGCTTTTGAAAGGGAACGTCTCGGGTTACTTTGCTGTAACCGTATTCCCTGAAAAAGCGGGAACGAGATGCTGCGCTCCAATGCCGCATTGGCATTGTAGGCGTGACTGGACGTCCTTTCAGACAAAAATTGACCTGAGGATGTTTCCGGTTTAGACCTATTTATAACCTTCAGATGCACTTCATCAGATGACGGCACCTGAACAAAGTTATATAAGCCAAAAGTTTGGCGTGTTTGATGCACACGTGCTTCACAACCGGTCAAACAAGGAATGTTCCCATAGCGTTTTCACGCAGCATCTCGTTCCCGGTTTTTCAGGGAACAGGGTTACAGCAAAGGTTTCCATTTGCTCTCTGTACACACCCATATTGAATTAAATACGCAAGATGCGACCAAAGTCATGACATTCATTTTTAATTGAAGGTGTTTGACAAAAGTGTGGCATTACAGCCATTTTCATACACACCTATTATTTTTTTTCACTAACTTAAAAACATAGAGATTGCCTGTAATGCATTATATTTAAATACATTTTTGCATTTTAATTTCTGTTCTTCATGTGCACACAGCACAACATCTTACATGTCTGGTTGTGTGAGTAAAAAAGGTTGAAGAGGAGAACTACAGTGGTGTTTTTTTTTTTTTTGTGACTACATATTTCAAGGGAGTAATCAGATATTTATGTGGTGCAGACTGTGATTATGTGATCATGGGGGTACGTTTGACTCATCATGGGTCAAACATAATTTTTATCATAATTCATATTAAATCATACTTTTTATGTAAATGCATTGTAAGAACAAAATCATGTTTTATAAAGGTTTAATGACAACGATTCTCACAATTCCTCAAAGAAACCTCTATGGTATGATTTAGTATGAAGAGAACAATTTCCACCATCTTTATGGAGAAATCTGTCACCCTTTTTTTTTTTAATGGGGGTTCATGGCAGACAAAAATGACTGTTTTTGGCCTGTTCATTCATATGCATGCAAAACTGTTGCCATTTGTGTGCTTCTAAAAACATGCAATAAACATGAAACATATCAGTCTAAATGAATGTATTTCTGTATTGTTTAAGTTGTTTTACTTTCAAATTGTAGTATACAGTCTAGTTTCAAACTAAAATTATCATATGCACATTGTAATGTAAATGATTCCTACTTAAGAACATGCAAAAAACAATTGAAACACTAAATCATTTTTGTTTGTTTATTTTTTTTATTTTAGAATTTTCATGTTTTTTTTTATAATTTAAGTTTTTATTGTATTTATTCGGTACATGATAATATCATACAAAACACAGGTTACAACTCAATACAAATACTGTATGTTAGGTCAAAATATACACAATGGCCACGGTAAAACAGATCAATATTAACCAAGGACCAAAAAAAAAAAAATGTACGTTATTGTGTTACATGAAAAGTCAACGTAACAAAGTTCCAAAAGTCTTCCCAAATTGGAGTTTCCGTAGGAACCCCCGCACTGTTCTTATTATGGAGTTTGTTAAGCAGACGTTCGTACGAAGTTGCCTTAGTCATTATATTGAGCCAATCTTTAAATTGTGGAATTTGGGGAGTTTTCCAGTGCTTCAAAATGACTCTGGCTGTCACAGAGACCCCCGTCATGATCACTGCAAACTTTCCCTTTGTGATATTTGGCGTCAACGCCCTATCTCCCAGCAAACACAACCTTGGCGATAACGGGACTGTTGTTTCAAGCCATCTACTCAAAATATTTAAGGTTTGGCGCCATAAAGGCTGAATAAGTGGACATTCCCAGATACAATGAATAAACGTACCCCTATTCTTTTGACATTTCCAACAGACATCATTGTGTGTCAAACCCATTCTATTAAGTCTAAAAGGTGTCAAATAAAACCTATGTGTGATTTTATACTGTGTAAATTGCCCTCTGGCTTCTCTTATAAATTTACCTGTGTTTGACAAAATTCCTTTCCACTCTTCATCCCCTATTACAATCCCCATGTCCTTTTCCCATATTTTCTTTAAGTTGATGCAGTCACTGCTGAGCACATGGTTGGTCATCCTGTAGAATACGGAGGCTTTTTGTTGGGGGTGAGGCAGTTTTAGAAAGTCCAGGACATGATTTTCGTCTATTTGCTGAATTTTTGTGGAGACACAGTTTCTAATTTGAAGATATTTCCAGAAATGTTCTTTTCCCTTTAAATTATACTTCTGTACAAGATTATTATAAGACATAAATGCATCCTGTTCAAATAAATCTGACACGGTACGCAAGCCATTCATATGCCATTTCTTCCAATATATGGGTGACCTCCCAATACAAATAATAGAATTATACCACAGGGAAGAGTATGGTTGTTTACATTGTGATAATTTATGCATCTTGTGAATCTTCGCCCACACCCGTCTTGAGTGCTTCATGATGGGGTTTGTGGTTATATCTGAACATTGAGACATATATTCAATAGGGCTATATGGCCATGACAAGGTTTTCTCAATAATAACCCAGTCTAATTGAGTATCATTGTTCCAGTGTTTGGCCAATTTGGCCATTTCGAAGGATATCTGATAGAGGCGAGGATCTGATAATCCCAGCCCTCCCTTATCCCGAGGTGCATGTAGTGTTTTAAACTTTATCCGGGGCCTTTTCCCATTCCATAGGAAATGTTTAACCATTGTATCATATTGATTAAAGATCAGCTGTGGTATGGTGAGTGGTAGCATCATAAGCATGTAATTAAGCTGAGGTGCAACCACCATCTTAATTATATTCACCTTCCCCCATAAGGTTAGTTGAATTTTCCCCCATTTCTCCAAGTTATTTCTTATGGTTTGTAGAAGTGGTCCTAAATTTAGTGTGGGGGTCTCTTCCAATTCCCTGCTTATCATGATACCCAAATATTTTATCCCTCTTGGGCTCCACCTAAAGCCAAATCTAGTTACCATATTTGCATTGCATATTCCGGATATAGGCATGGCTTCCGACTTTGTCCAATTAATTTTATATCCGGAAACTTTTGAGTAGCATTGAACTGTCTCCATTAAGTGAGATAAGGACTTATCTGGATTTTTTACCAAGGCCAGGATGTCATCAGCATATAAAAACAATTTATGCTCTTTGTCTCCCCCCCATGCACCTAGGATGTTTTCGTTATCCCTAATAGCAATGGCCAACGGTTCTAGTACGATATTGAACAGTAATGGTGACAGTGGACATCCCTGTCGCGTCCCCCTGGTGAGATCAAAAGATGGAGAGACTTTGCCGTTGGTGATCACACATGCCCTAGGCGTTTTGTATAATGTTCTAATCCATTTGATGAAACAAGGCCCAAACCCAAAACCTGACAAAGTTGTGAACAAAAATTCCCAATGAACCCGATCAAATGCCTTCTCTGCATCAAGTGAAAGCGCGACGATTGGATCAGCTTTATCTCTGTTTAGCCAAATTAGGTGAAGTAACCTTCTCATGTTATCTGTTGATGACCTATTCATCATGAATCCAACTTGATCGGAGTTTATAATATTGGGTAAAACCTTCTCCAATCGCAACGCAAGAATTTTGCTAAGGATCTTGCAGTCCACATTAATTAAACTTATTGGTCGATAATTTGAGGGCTCAGTGGGATCTCTATCTTTCTTAAGGATCACCGATATAAGAGCATCATTAAAAGAGGAGGGAAGAGATCCACTGGCAAATGCCTCATTGTATACTTCTGTTAATTTGGGTGCAAGTAAGTCTATATACTGTTTATAATACTCGACCGGGAACCCATCCAACCCTGCCGACTTACCATTCCGCATAATAGATCCAGCTTTTCTAACTTCAAGTTCTGTAATATGACCTTCTAACATATTAATTTCCTCTGGGGATAATTTAGGCATTTTAACCTTGGAGAAAAAACTGAGCAGTTCTTCCTGTTTAAGACCCACGTCAGCAGTATACAATTCTTTATAAAATTTCTGTACTACGTTGTTTATCTCCCTTGTTGATGTTACTATTGTATTTCCTTTCTTAATAGCTGTTATTAAATTACATGTATGTTTTTGCTTCAACTGTCTCGCAAGCAATTTATCAGTCTTCTCCACCTCCTCATAAAAAGTATTTCCCAATCTAAATAGAGCATATTCCACCTTTTTATTATAAATTTCCTGCAGTTCAAATTTGAGTTTACAAATATTTTGATATAATTGATTTGAGAAACATTGGGATAATTATTTTTCAACATTCTTAATTTTATTATCTAATTCTTGTATTCTGGCCCGATCTTCTCTTTTTCTTTTAGACGCAGAGCCTATAATCTTTCCTCTAACATACGCCTTAGAAGCTTCCCATTCAGTTGACCTTTTTTCAGTGCTACCAGTATTAATCTCGAAAAAGGATTTCAAATCTTCTTTTAATAACAAACTGAAGGCCTCATGGGACAACAATGATGTGTTTAATCTCCACCTGCCTTTCCTCTCTTCATCGCACGTATTAATGTCAATACCCAACATCACGGCTGCGTGGTCTGACAAAGCGATAGCGTTTATTTTGCAGTGGGTAATTTGCAGTAATCAATTCTGGAGTGGGATTTATGACAATGTGAGTAAAAAGTGTATTCCCTCTCACGTGGATTCACCAAACGCCAAATATCCGCTAACCCATTATCTTCACTCATCATATGAATTGCTGCTCTGTCTTTGGGATATGTTTGGCCACTAAATTTACTTTTATCTATAAAAGCATCCCACACTTGGTTAAAATCTCCAGCTAGTATTATTTGGCCATCCGTTTCCCCCAAAGTCTTATTTAAATGATAAAAAAATTAGGATCCCCTGTATTTGGGGCGTAAATATTACATAGCACCATTACGGTGCCATTTATCATGGTCTGTAGGCACACCATTCTTCCTTCCTTGTCTTTAGTCTCTCCAGTCAACACAAAGTTTAGGTTCTTGTTGACTAATATAGCGACCCCATTCCGCTTACTGGAAAAGGAGCTGTGGAACACGTGTCCAACCCACCCATATTTCAATTTTAGCGCCTCTTCCCCTTTGAAGTGTGTTTCCTGGATAAATGCAATATCTACTTTATGGTGTTTTAAGTACGTCATAACTTTGCCTCTTTTTATAGCATTCCCACAGCCTTTTATATTCCAGGACATGCATGTTATATAATTCCCCACCATAGTGTGTTATGTGATATCAAGTTCAATATGTGATACCAAGAAAGAGAAATTAGGGAGTATGAAAGCCAATGTTGTGTATATAGACCTGTATGAACATAGTAATCTGACCTGTGTACGAACAAACTCTTAATAGTAAACCTTGTCATGACCGAACCTTTTTTTTTAAAGAATGATTTATAAGAAACAAAACAAACACAATAAAGTAACATAAAATGCTCCCTCAAAACACACACTGGGAGCTTAGACCAATCTCCGGTCTTAAAGCCGTAGCATGAAAACAAGAAAAAAGAAAAAGTTGCAAACAGAACACGCAACAACAAAAAATAACTCCTATTGGTCCGTGGTGCACCGCTCGTGCAGCCGATTACGTCACTATCCAGCTGCACGCTGCTCGGGCAGCCAACCATCCAAAGCCCAAAACCCACTCGCGTTTATCTACCCCTGGTTGACTTATAGGTTCCTCACCGTCCATATGCAATACTGTCTTATAAGAGCATACCTGTTTATGTACTGTCATTGCTCAGTGTGCTAATAAATCGCTCCGCTTCCTCAGTGCTGGTAAACCTATGATTTGTACCTTTCCACGTAAATCTCAGGGTAGCAGGGAAAGCAAGCGTGTATCTCACATTTAGCTTTTGTAGCAATTTCTTGGCAGACAGAAACGTCTTTCGTTTTTCAGCCAGCTCCCGCGTCATATCGGGAAATATGGATAATCTCGCATCCTCCCATTCAATTCCACGGCGCTCCCGCGCGACTCGCAACACTTTCTCCCGCGCTGACTGTCTCAAAAATCTAATCAGCACCGGCCTCGGCGGTTGATCCTCACTCGGCATGGGGGCCGGTATTCTATGAACTCTCTCAATTTCGAATTCCCCTTCCATGTCGATACCCAGGCCTTCGCTCAGAAGTCTTTTTAAACATCTCTCCAAGGTGCCGTTCGTCCCATACTTTTCTTTCAGCCCTACAAGCCTTGCATTGTTCCTCTTACTATGGTTCTCAAGTATTTGAACCCGGTCCCACAGAATCTTTTTTTCTTTGGCTTGTTTATCTGTCGACAGACCCTCTGTCACATCCTCCAGTTGTGAAACACGGCCCTCTGCCTCCTCCATTCGGACTTGCAGCCCGTTTACCGTGTCTCTTTAATGGCGATTGTGTCCGCTGCCACTACCTGAAGGGTCTTGCTCATTTTAGTTACTTCAGCAAAAACTTTTTCCAGGCTCACTTTTTCGTCACTCTGCTTTTCGGGTGATCTCGAAGCAGTCGTTAGCGGTGTAGTTTGTCTGGTCGCCATGCGGTTTGCCTCCTTGAAATATTTGGATGTCGTCGCCATTGTAATGCCGTCAAAAACGTGGTTAGGTCTTTAAAATCCGGATCATGGACAATTTTAAAACATATTTCACCCGGAATGTCAACTATTATACCTCATTAATTATATAATTATTAACGAGTGGGCAGGAGCCAATCTAGCGAGCCACCATCTTGCTTGGGGTACCCACGTGACTCCCAGAATTTTCATGTTGAAGAATATTTGAGAATTTAAGAATTTTAGAATGGTGTTGATGGCACCAGCAATCAAAACCTTTAGCTTAACCTAAAAGACACACGTTCATTGAAAAATGTGACATTGGGATGCCATTGGGATGATTTTGTCAGCTAATTGACTCCTTCTTTATGTAGAGTTGTAAAGTTTCTATTTGGTTACTGTACATTCCTCCTTCATAGAGCCGAGAAAACACACTGACACCACTTGCCAACTGTCTGTATCACTCAGTCATACAATACTTGTTTGGAAAGCCACGCTGTCTTGGTCTGTGCTCAATCGCCAGCATGTGTTCCACACCTGTTTCAGGGCCTCTCTGTTCTCCCAACACACACACACACACACACACACACACACACACACACACACACACACACACACACACACACACACACACACACACACACACACACACACACACACACACACACACACACACACACACACACACACACACACACTATACAGATCAACCACACCCAAGAAGATGACCTGCAATTTAATCCTGCAATGATCTTTTAGGAATCCACCTTAAGGAACCACAATCTTCTGGTCAAGTTTGCAGTTTCAGCCATTTAATTGTCATATTAAATGGCCTGATATGTCATATAAAAAGTGATATTTTTCAAATAGTCTTCACTCACAACCCAAATTTGGGATACTGTGTTCAACTCACAGGAATTATCATTGCATTTAGTGTACAAGCATAGACTACACTTTTCTGTTCTCTTATTGAAAATTGCTGTACATAGTTAGTTGTGGCTTGTAAAGACTCTCAATTGCATATTTTTGGGCTCATTTATTTAGTTTATACAGGGTGACTCAAAAGTTTGGGTCCATACACCTTTTGATTTAATGTTTCTTTTTCTTTTCTTTTCTTTTTTTTCCTCAAAATCTAAGATGGCTTCAAAACACATAATAGATGATCAAATAGAGCCAACACCAAACAGCACTCAAGTTTTTCCTCAGGATTGTCGGAAATCAGCAGCCTATTAGAAATATGCCCAGAACAAGTGCCACATTAAAGCAGGAAATCATTGCTGCCTGTACAGTAACTGCATCTGTTCTGATAGATTACGAAATATTTGATGTTCTTGAAGTTAGAATATCACACGAAATCAGATGCCATCAATATAACCATTTGCAGGTATGGATACTTTTAAATCAATTTTTGCCTATGGATTTGGACTTTTAGTCACCGTGTACATTATAAGACAAACGCCTCACTCATCGTCTATACCTCTTTATCCTGTATTCAGGGTCGCTGGGGCCTGGAGCCATTCCCAGGAGACTTAGGGCACAAGGCAGAATACACCATGGACAGGGTGCCAATCCATCGTACATACACACACAAACACACTCATACACTATGGGCAATTTGGGAATGCCAATTAACCTAATCTGCAGGTCTTTGGACTTTACGAGGAAGCCGAGTACCTGGAGGAAACCCATCAAGCACTGGGAAAACTCCACGCACACAGAGTCAGGGATCATGCCTGCCCTGTAATTAAACAAGGGCAGTGGAGGTGCCAGGCCACGTGCTAAGCACTACACCACCATGCCACCTTAGGTACAATTTAAATGAAAAGGCTATGCCATTATTAATGTCAATGTTCATATCAGCCTTCACAGTGGATGAATGCATCATTTAATGTATTTTTTAATTAGTAATTAATTTACTAGGAAGAAGCTTTTATTAAAAGTGGTTTGCAAGTGAGCATAGAGCTGTTAAGACAGAATCTAGTCAACCAGTGTTGTAGTATTTTATTTTGTTGCTTCCGATTTGCATCATTTAAACTTGTGAACTTATAGTCATGAACTTCTGAACTTTTTTCTTTTCTTTTTTTAAATCAAATTTTTTTATTTCTCTTCTGGTTTGGCCTTTTAGATTTCTTTGTCGTATGACAGAAGTAGTTAATCTGTGACAATCCAGACCTTGGGACAGGCTGCAAGCAAACAGGCCAAACTGACCATCTGATGTCAGCTGTCTTCAAGGATTACTCAGTTTTCACAAATTTGAAACAGTGTTCGTTCACTGAACTAAACAAAAACACCACAATCTCTCAAAGTCTAGTAATCAAATAGATATAATAAGATCAGAACTTTTGATCTGCAGATCTGGTGCAAGTATAACAATGTAAACTAGAAATTACGAGATATTTACGGTACATTATATTATTTGGAAACTTGAATTAGACCAAATGAGTACTAAATGTCCCTGCCTGCCTAAGACTCAGCTCGTACAGGTGGTCCATGGCAGCCACTTCAGCTTCCGATGGAGTCACATGGTTGGCCCAGACACAGGGCCAGGACTTGACAGGGTTTTGGGGACAGATTGGTGCTCGGACAAAGTAATCAAAATAAGGTTGTGATGCCTGCATTGCGTCTCTGAAGCTAGGAGGTAGAATCAGCATGACCTTGCAGCAAGGGTGAAGCAAGCATGATGTTTATGAAAACGTGAGGAGGTGCTCACTTGGCATCCACAGGCAGTGTTACGTCCCAGTCTAGGGTTGGGCTGTACAGTAAATGATTGGTTCGGGGTTCTATTTTAAACTGTATGTTGAATGTGGGACACAGTGGTGTGAGATAAAAAAAACTAGACAAATGCGTAAATTTACAACCAAGTGAGGTTTGTATTGCTTTACACAAACAGCACATGCAAATAAAGACACAAACACAACACCAGGCTTAGCACCAGGGTGGACCCAGGCCAAAATAATAAACAAAAAGGTATCTGTATTTTAGAAGCTAGCTTACCTAGCAAAGAAAACACAAACAAAAATACAGAGGCCTTCCCTATCTCCCTAAACCAAAAACAGTGTACAAAAACCCTTTCCCCCCAAAATAATGGGCAGCCACACCCCTAATACCGGTGGGTGCACAAACATACAGTGAATTGACAAACAAACAATATTTACAAAGAGCCAGCAACCAAACCAAAGTCAAAAGGAAAGCCAAATGTCAAAAGCCAGAATACATAATCCGATCTTAACATTCACAACTAAACTCTCCAACACAGCCAACACTTCGCCTACACGCCTTCCCCGTTCCCGCGTCTCTCTCCGGTTTATAAATGGTCCGCTTGTTGATGACGTCACTCAGGGTGGAAGCGCACGTGTGGAAGATCAGGCAGTTGCCGGTGTAGTGGCAGTAGGAATACCTGGATACAAAATACACACACACGCTACGAAGCACAGCAACACAGATGCATAAAACACACACATAGCGACCACCATGTTGCGGGTTGTAACATTCCCCCCCACACAAATGTGAACTTCTAAGTTCACCTAAACTGAATTTCACAAAACAAGATTTTTTGTTCTTTTTCTCAACAATGAATGAACAATACCAGCAAGTATTTTCAGGGTTCTCTTTTTCGATGGTACTATAGACTTCTCAAAATGATTGAATAAATAGTGTGATCAATTCCCTGATCATCCTTCTGGAATGGGCTTCAAGGGTGTTGGAGGAATGGTCTGATAAACTCCCTTTTCAAAAATATAAGCCACAATTGGGTGCTTCTCCAGCTCCCCTTTCTCCACTGCAGTATCGAAACAATGGGTATAGTGAAGGGTAGGCCTTCTGAACTATTACCAGCTTCGCACGAGTTATGCGCAGTTTAGCACCTGGTTTGGAAGTAGCCTTGGGAACATTAGTAACTTTCACGCAGGGGTTAAGCTGAGGCATGCTTTCCTCAACTGTTTTCTCCTGACATAAGAAAGAGTCAGACAAATCCATCACATCACCCAGTTTCTTTTGCTGAGCACGTGTTAACACGTAGGCAGGAAATACAGAAGACATCTGAGCCTCTAACTCTGGACAATCAGTAATCGGTTCAGATACAACCTCTGGAAGTGACAAAGTTTGGTTTCCTGCAATATCATTCCCTAGAATGAATGAAACATTAACTAACTGGCAATGCTGAACGGACCGCAACTTTAACAAAACCAGAAAAACCTTTGGTTTCTAAATATACCTTGTGTAAAGGCGCGTGAATTACAGTCATGCCAATACCCTGAATTAACACATCGCTCCCTAAATAAGAAGATTCTGAACAGGGCAATGCATTCTCCAAAATGAACGATTGAGCAGAACCAGTATCCCTCAAAATTTTAATGGGGGTTCTTGTCTGACCAGCCCCTAAAGATACATATCCCGAAGATATGAAAGACTCAAACACAGCCTCATCAGCAGACTGTGAAACTGACTTATCCAGTAGCTCTGCAGCATTTACCTTTTTGCTAGCAGTTTGCTGACGAACAAACTTACGTTTTAACACTGGACAGGAGGCAATTAAATGACCTTGTTCATGACAATAATAACATTCACGGGTTTCAGGCGAAGAACTAACCGGAGAGCGAGCCTGAGCAGTTGTGTTACGTGACTTTAATTTGCGTAAGGAAGAGTTGGTATCTGATGCAGGCGTATTAAACACAGTCTTATGAGTCAACACAAATTCATCAGCTAAGACAGCAGCTCTAGACAACACGTCGATCTTCTGCTCATTCAAATACACCACTAGCTGCTCTGGAAGACAAGACTTAAACTCTTCTAGTAACATCAATTCTTTAAGCTGCTCAAAACTTCTCACGTTACTAGCAGAACACCACTTTTCAAAGAGCAAAAGCACGTCTCATGAGCAAATTCCACAAACGTTTGGCTATTTGGTTTGACCAGATCCCTAAAACTTTGCCTGTATGCTTCAGGCACACGCTCATAAGCACGCAGAACTGCAGCTTTAACCAAGTCATAATCAAGGTTTTGTTCCAAAGAAAGGGCAGAGCATGCTTCTTGTGCTTTGCCTGTTAATTTACACTGCAGTAACAGTGTCCACAAACTTTTTGGCCAATTCAATGTGGTCGCAATTCTCTCAAACACAGCGAAATATGAATCAACCTCCTCTTCTCTAAACAAAGGCACTAGACCCACATGTCGGCTGACATCAAAAACAGGCTGGCTTACCGATGAGGACTGGAGTGGAGCAAGTGGTGACGTCAGTGCTCTGGAGACATCAGCCCCAACGGGACTAGGGGAGACTGCTGCGGGAGAACCAAACTTTCGTGGCAGCGGCACAGTCTTCCGAATCTGAGCAGCCAGCTCAAGCTTCTTCTCCTCAGCGTCCAACTCCCTTTCCCGAATGCGCAGCAACTGCGTCTCATGCTCCTGTCGTTTAATTTTCAACTCCAGCTCCTTCAGTGCCAGTTGCAAAACAGGGTCCACTAAATTGGTCGGGCGTTCAGGTCGAACGGACCCCAATTCCTCCCCATGTCCTGCTACTGTTCTAGTGGGACGGGCCCTGGGGAGAGGTTGAGTACACTGTAAAAAAAAAACGGTAAATTTCACAGTAAAAACCTGGCAGCTGTGGTTACCAGAATTTTACCGTAAAAAATACGGTAGCACCGTTATTGCACTGTAAAAAAACAAACCGTAAATTTTACTATAAAAAATCGTCAGCTGTGGTTGCCAGAAGTTTACTGTAAAAAATGCTTTTAGTTCTAAGGGATCGCACTCATTATGCTGCATTTTCGAGTCTCGCCGGGAATCAAACCCAGACCCTGGAGGTGCAAGGCGACAGTGCTAACCACTACACTACCATGCTTGCTACATAAGTGTTGTCGTTGGAGTGCAAGTCATGCGAGGAGATGTGGGGAAACCGAGGAAGTCCAACAACGACCAACAGTTGTCTACCAAGCATGGTAGTGTAGTGGTTAACACTGTCGCCTTGCACCTCCAGGGTCTGGGTTTGATTCTCGGTCAGACTCGAAAAAAAAAAGAACAATTAAAATCCGTAAAATATGCAGTTCGATCCTGTAGAACCAAAAACATTGCTACCGAATTTTTTACAGTAAACTTCTGGCAACCACAGCTGCCAGTTTTTTACCGTAAAATTTACGCTTTGTTTTTTTTACAGTGCAATAACGGTGCTACCGTATTTTTTACGGTAAAATTCTGGTAACCACAGCTGCCGGTTTTTTTCCGTAAAATTTACGGATTTACGCACCGTTTTTTTTTTTTTTTTTACAGTGTACCAACTCCCTCAGATACTACATCCCACTCAGGTAAGACCTGTTCAGCCACAAGTGCCTCATAGACCGTGGCCTGAGCAGGGCACTGAGCAGAAAATGGAGCTTTGAGTGTGGCTGTGGAGATCATCAGGTTGATCTCAGTGTGTTTAACAGTGGCCTTGAGCAAAGCTGTCAGCCTTTCAACTTTGTGTTGTTGGCCTCCTTCTGGCGCTCTGCACTGTTGGCATCTTCCTGGAACTCTGTATTGTCAGCCACCTCCTGGAGCTTTTTGCCATTGGCCCACACCTGAAACCCTGTGCTTTTTGGCTTTCTCCTGGAGTTCTATTCTGGAAGCTTCCCCGTCAGGCCCACTCTGAGCACCCTGGCACCCTGGCACTCTCTTGCTCTGGCCAACTCACAGGCTGTTGCACCTGGTGTTGCCTCTTATAAAAAAAAAAATTAGGAGACCTTGGGAAATACCAATTTTATCAGCTTAATAAATTCCAGTGTTTCCCAAGTTGAGATGCTGCTGTAAGACAAAGAGCTGGGCCAATCGATGCCAGTCCAGTGTGCCCGGAGAGCATAAAAGGAATCCAAAAGAAGGTTTACGATCTGGCAAAAATCCTTGAGAAGCTGCACTGTAAAATGAACCATTGGGTTCAAACTCTACCCCATTATGCACACTTAGCAAGTCCATTAGTCTCAACAATTTCTGTATGAGAGAAGAAGATACAGCCAGCTTGCTCTTAAGTTTAAGGCCTTGTGTTCAGTCACAAAAGGAGCCAAAGTACAACGCAAAGTGAAGACTTTTTTTAATAGTGTGAAGTTTTCTCAGTATAAGAAACAAACAAAAAACTAAAAAATAAATAAATAAATAAAAAACACAAGAATTAAGGCTATGATTAGGCTACAATGCTAATGGCTAATGCTAATACTAATTCTAACACATGGTAACAGAGACAAGAGGCACTGCATAATAGAAAACACTACAGAAGACTGGCAGTAGTATTTAAGAAATCAAGCATAACAGATGACCTAAAAAATTGACCAAAAAAAAAAAAAACATTATGTTTTCAGAAATCAATAAAACAACATGCATCTAGGGCGCTGATTTGATCTCAGGTTACTGTATATGGGGAGTTTTGCATGTTTTTCCTAAGATCACAAGAGTTTCCTTTTGATTCCTCAGCTACCTCCCACTGTCCAAAACATATAGCTAGGTGATCTGGCTACATTGGATCATATATTGGAATTTTTGAATGTTTAATCTAAACCAAGCAAGCAACTGTCCATTTCAGTTGCACCATTTATGGTTAATTTTTCCACAGGGCTTGGGTTCAGACTTATGTTACACACCTGATACATCTATTCATGTTTAACAAAGCCATGTGTTTCCAACTAAAACTGGAACAAACCTTCACAGGCATTCATGACTCTTGATTGCTTGGCTCAGGAATTAATGTAGTATGAGAAGGTGGCTTGAATTGTGGATACTTAAGGTCTCTGTTCAGTTTTACAACACAAATGTTGCTAAGGCTGGATTAAATAACTGCTTAAATTAGAAATTCAAAAACAACAGCTGACAGCTTACATTTGATGTTTATCTGCCCACATAATTACTTCACAGTTGCACTTTAAAGCTGGACAAACAAGCATATAAAATGAATCTAATCATTATGCATTTTTCATCTTGAGGTTATTAGAAACATATACCTGTAATACGAGATAGTGGAGCATATGCCAACATACATTCATGTTTAGTGTTAACTGCAAGTTTTTGAACTGTGTTCAACTTCCACCTATACTAGTTTAGGTTAATCAATTCCAATGATAGATAACAATATTTCTGAAGTGATGCACTTCAGAAGGATAATCCGAAGGTACTGTAGTACTGGATCTGAATGTACTTCCCAAGAAAAATAACCTGTGTGCAATTTACATAGTGGTTCTAAGGTTAATGGCTGTAATGTTATGGCTGATTTTATTTATTTATTTATTTATTTATTTATTTTATTTTATTAGAAATATACCATCTTCCAATAATGTTATTGCACAGCTACTTTATATTGCATTGCTTAAAGTAGAATAAAGTGTAAATGTGTTTAAACATCAAAGACTTCCATTTTTTTATTATTTATTTTTCTATTCCTTCAGCACAGTATCCAAAATGCCTCTGGCTTATCAGATATTTATTTTGTCAAACATTTACACATGGTTCCTTCTAATGACTTTTTTTTTTTTTTTTTTTTTTTAATGAACGTCATGTCTGTTTGGTTTTAAGTTTAGAATAAAGATTAAGAAGAATTATTGCCTGATATGTCCGCCATGCCTCGGCACGCAGAGATATGACACAGCAAGCGTGGTTATGATGTTTGAGATCTCTGATTATTTTCGGGATAAAGAGCAGATAAAGGTCAGTGTTTGGTCAGATGCCCTTTGTCACGTACATTCCTCACAACAAAAGAACAAAAGTCATTGTAATGTTCCGGGCAAAACGAAGAGAGTTAGTCATAACTCTAACATTTGGGCAATTATTTTTCTTGGTGTTTTCTTGCCTAAGCATCCACAGTTCCCCCATGACTGCCCTTTCATAATGACATTTCAAACAGGGGAAACTGCAAGCCTTCATATCTTTTTATAGCTTTGCCCTGCGTTGTAGGCATCAGTATTATTTTCCGACCCTCAGTCCCCTGTGTAGCGAAACCTGCTGGGAGTCAGAGAAGGTATTACACTCTAGAATTATCATTCCTAATGACATTTCTTGATGTTTGGTATTTAGGAATTTATTAAGGCTAATGAGTTAAGTAAGTTCTGAGAGTTTGAATATCAATAAAATATATAATTTACCCGACAGACCAAAAATAGTTGCATGCAAAATATACTAAGCTAGCATATCCCAGTTTTCCAGAGTCCTTTAGGCCTGCTGTAGGAATAGCATTACTAGCACATGCCATTGGCTTTGAAGTATTGTGCTTTGAAGCTTTTCGCTTTGCAGCTGATTTCATTTGAGTTTTTAATGTTCCATAGTGGAATGTTCTCAGAATGTTTCAAAGTACGCAATGGAGGTACACATTACAACGTGCTGTTTTATATTATGGAGTGTAAATGGTTTAAAGGATAAACTTGGACTTACATGCAGAGTGCTACATACATTCTGCTAAAATGGGTTATCTTGAACTCTTTTAGGGAGCTCTTTTTGTGGTTAATACAGGTATAACCCAATAATTACACATAAACACAATAGTAGAATCATAAGAAGGTCAACATGTTATGAATTAAAGTCATTTGTTCTGAACAAAGGGTGAGGATTGTTGGCTAAAATGTGCATGTTGCAGGCACCTTATTGCAGAACTGTTGTTATTACACCTTTACCTTAAACCTGTTGTTATTACACCTTTAGGTGAAAGCTACTGTAGGTGGATCTGGAGCCTGTCTGAGGAACATGGAGCATGTGGCAGGAATACATCCTGTATGGAATGCTGTATGGTCCATCACTGGACGTCAAATATGAGATTAAAGGCAGACCAGTTTGGAATAAGCTTTTCATTTTCCAGGAGGCTGACTATGTTTAAATGGTAGAAAATGCTCAGAGCATCTTGATTTCATTTTTCATTTTATTGTTGGGTGCCGTTGTCAAATTCTCTTTTTTCTTTTCTTTTTTTTTATCTTCTTCTCACTTACATGAAATGATTCAGAAACCTCTGCAACTTTAAGTTCATTAGCTAGGTCACTGAGTAAGGAAAAGTTCCAGTATGATGCACTGTGTTTGTATACAACAAAATGCAGAATGTCTCTGATTAACTTTTTTTTTTTTTTTTTTTTTTTTTTACAGGGGGAGCTCATATGCTGGACTACTGATTCAGACGTCTTAAATTCCAGCCTCACCAAGTCCCACCAAGCTGCCACTGTTGGGCTCTTGAACAAAAACCTTAATATAACCACTTATAACCAGTATAATGATATGTAGTATAAGTCACTCTGTCGAAGATATCAGTATCTGCCAAATGCCAAAAACCTAACCATGTTCTCTTATTGCACATGGAGATTACTCATGTCTGGCCATGAGGTTTTAATGGGCAGCTTTTGTGATTCATTATATTGTACTTTTCTCAGTTGTGTCACTAATTTGTAAACCCTAACTTCATAAATACTGTCTAGCATCATTTCGATTAATTCATTATTTAAAGTAGTTCTCATCGCTAGTGAGACGCTGTCCTCATTCCATGTTCGTAGTGGTGAGATTACCCACTTATCGTATATATATATATATATATATATATATATATATATATATATATATATATATATATATACATATATATATATATATATATATATATATATATATATATATATCGCTTTATTCTGTATACAGAGTCGCGAAGGGCCTAGTGCCTATCCTAGGAGACTTAGGGCACGAGGCAGGGTACAACCCGGACAGGGTGCCATTCCATCGCAGGGCAGTGATGAGATTACTTAAAAAGAAAAATCACACTGTACAGTATGTGGCAAAGAAACTGTGAATGGAAAAACTGACAGCCTAGTTTTCAGAGAGCCTGAGCACCCAGGAAAGTGATTTGTTCAATCTTGTACATGTTGTGTGTATACAGTATATAACGGATTGTAATTCGTGAGCAGTGCGTTCCCATGAAAATTTGAAATGAAAGCCAGTTCGGCTTAAAATCACAATGGAACAGTGTTTAAAAACCAATAGACACAAACCGAGGAGTATATACACACTTACTAACAAGATAAAAACAAGTCCAGGTGTGAGAAACCACATGCAGGTGCAAACAATAATCAAGGGGGAACAACTAAGGCGGAGCAAAGGGAAGGTTATAAAGCAAACAGGAAACAAAACAGGAAGTGTCATGAGAACCAGTTACAGACCGCAGCAAGTAATCATATTGGTGCACACACATGCTCAGCATTTGTGCCATAACATACTAAACATGCTTCATCTATGCTTTCTAACTCTCTCCTCGTTGCCCTTAAATCATCCGCTGCAGATGAGACTCCCGGACACATAAAGGTTTATAGCCAGGTTTTTTTTTTTTTCTTTTCTTTTTTTTTTCTCACATCTGGAATCCATACAGAGGTCTGAAACCCAAAAGACACATGCGGTAATTGTTTTCTACCCCCTTAAGACTCCATTGTACATAAGACAATAAAAGGATCACCAAATCGACTGACCTGTCAGACAGGTCCTCTATCGAGTAGAGTATTTTTTGGGAGCGTATCATGGATTATTGATAGCACTCGATTGTGTTATGAAAAAAAAAACGAATATTTTACAGCTCTTTGGAGCTGCAATTTCAGATGTAAAATTTGAGCACACATCTGTAAACACTTTTAGTGGTCGGGAAAATAGCTTTGTTTCACCGAAAAGGAATGTGTTCGTATTCCTCTAGAAAGTCCACAGCCACCTAAAACACCTTCAATCACACACACACACACACACACACACAAAAAAAAAACTTACTTCAAATACAGTGGTAATATTTTGAACTGGGGTCCAAATCAGTTGTCAACAAATCAGGAAAGCAGTAAATTGGTCTGGTGAGTGATATCACTTATTTGAATCATGTGAGGTTCACACAAGGTGTAGGCTTAGCATGCCGCCAGCTCCCTTCTGTTCTCCTCATGCGCAAATCCTGACCCAGTCAATACTCCACATTTGTGTGTGTGTAAGAGTTTCCTCTCTTACAGGTTGTGTGAGAGACACACAGTAGGTCTGCACTGTGATGAACTGTGATGAATGGTTTTGTTTCTCAGTATCATTAACACTGCTGCGTGTTTGTGGAGACATTGCAAGAAGAAGCCTTCATCCTAGACATAATTTATGTTTTAAAAACCCGAGCCTTGCGAGACATTCCTGAAAAGGCAAGTGCTGCTGTTCACTTTGAATTGAACCATATGCTGGGGTTCATCTCTTCTGTATGGTCGTTTTACTTCAAAGAGCCCGTCAAAATGACACTTTTCAAAGAAAGCACCCGATAGACACTCTTCTTCCCTGCTTTGTTTTATGCTGTTTTTATCCTAAATGAGAAAGGAATGGCGCCGCAACAGATGAGCTTACTTTTAAATGTAGGTCAAGTCCAAGAAACAACATAAAATTAACAAGCATGAGGATATTGGTGCACTGATGATGAGATGGAACAATTTTCTGAGGCTGGTTTCATGTACGAAACTGTCAGGAATGACGTGGAGGAGGACGCAAGTGCAGGTAAAAAGGTAAGATTGATTAACTCAGAAGATAACCAAAACACGGGTACGCAGTAGTCAAAGTCAAAAAAGCAGTTGCTCCGTTGCTGAACTCCATTGCTGAGTCGTATTTAAGCACCTGGTTAATTGCGTGCAGGTGTTCTAGAATTCAGGTGACTTGGAACGTGACGGTTGGGAATTGTAGATTGTTTCCGACCATCATTGTAGGCGGATATGGTTTTTGTTGTGGTTTTGTTAGATCTGCTGCTTTAGCTGGCCTGACAGAAAAATAAATACATCAATGAAAGAGATGTACAGACAAAACTTTCTTTCTTCTATTTATATAGATCTTTGTTTCCACGGCAGTTTATTTTAGCCCAAGCTTTGGCTTTACTGTAGGACATTCATATTCTGGTGTGCTTGCAATAATGAAATAAAGCAAACTTAAATGGCAAACACATTATCTACTACAAACATTACAAATGTGAGCCTAGTCAACAAAAATGACTTCAGGATAATAAAATGACATTTAATTATACACACATTTATAAACATTGTAGCCATTATTCTCAAGGTTACTGTTTGCTCCCTGGGCAGTTCTGGCACAAGACCACTGGCGGTGGGCCGAGATGTCTGAGATGTCATCAGGTCATTGGCAGCGAATCCTTTAGGTGCTGTAGGTTGTAGGGTGAGGAACAGACTTGTGCATTCTATTGCTGCTTGATCAGATCGGGACGTGGGAGTTTAGAGACCTGAGGTGAGCATTGGCTCGTTTTGGCCCTGACTTTTTTGGTGAGTTATGCTGCATTGTCTCTTCTGTGACTTTTTGCTCCCCAAAAGCATAAATGAGCCTTACGTGCCCATGATCCTGTCACCAATTTAGTGGTATATAATCAATAATCAATGTTAGTACTTTAATGGTATGTGGTACTAATGTTGGCTGATCAGTCTAAGGTCTATATTCTTAAAGCATATACTGTATGCAATATTTGAGAAACATAATACTGCCACTAATATCTGATTATCTCTTTAACTTTGGCATTTGCCAGACTCCACTCTTACACACGTGGACCAAATTGTTGGTACCCTTCGGTCAATGAAAGAAAAACTCACAATGGTCACATAAATAACTTTAATCTGACAAAAGTAATAATTTAAATAAATTCTATGAATGTTAACCAATGAAAGTCAGACATTGCTTTTCAACCATGCTTCAACAGAATTATTTTAAAAAATAAACTCATGGAACAGGCCTGGACAAAAATGATGGTACCCCTAGAAAATACTGAAAATAATGTGACCAAAGGGACATTTTAATTCAAGGTGTGTCCACTAATTAGCATCACAGGTGTCTACAATCTTGTAATCAGTCAGTGGGCCTATATATAGGGCTTCAGTTAGCTACTGTGTGGATTGGTGACATGGTATGTACCACACTCAACATGGACCAGAGGAAGCGAAGGAAAGAGTTGTCTCAGGAGATTCGAAAGAAAATTACAAACAAGCATGTTAAAGGTAAAGGCTATAAGACCATCTCCAAGCAGCTAGATGTTCCTGTGACTACAGTTGCACATATTATTCAGAAATTTAAGATCCATGGGACTGTAGCCAACCTCCATGGACGTGGCCGCAGGAGCACAATTGATGACAAATCAAAGAGACGGATAATCCGAATGGTAACAAAAGAGACCAGAAAGACTTCTAAAGAGATCCAAGGTGAACTTCATGCTCAAGGAACATCAGTGTCAGATCGCACCATCTGTCGTTGTTTTAGCCAAAGTGGACTACATGGGAGACGACCAAGGAGGACACCATTGTTGAAAACAAATCATAAAAAAGCCAGACTGGAATATGCCAAACTACATGTTGACAAGCCACAAAGCTTCTGGGAGAATGTCCTATGGACAGATGAGACAAAAATGGAACTTTTTGCCAAGGCACATCAGCTCTATGTTCACAGACGGAAAAATGAAGCATATCAAGAAAAGAACACTGTCCCTACTGTGAAACATGGAGGAGGCTCTGTTATGTTCTGGGGCTGCTTTGCTGCATCTGGCACAGGGTGTCTTGAATCTGTGCAGGGTACAATGAAATCTCAAGACTATCAAGGGATTCTAGAGAGAAATGTGCTGGCTAGTGTCAGAAAGCTGGGTCTCAGTCGCAGGTCAGGGGTCTTGCAACAGGACAATGACCCAAAACACACAGCTAAAAACACCCAAGAATGGCTAAAAGGAAAACATTGGACTATTCTAAAGTGGCCTTCTATGAGCCCTGACCTCAATCCTATTGAGCATCTTTGGAAGGAGCTGAAACATGCTGTCTGGAAAAGGCACCCTTCAAACCGGAAACAACTGGAGCAGCTTGCTCATGAGGAGTGGGCCAAAATACCTGCAGAGAGGTGCAGAAGTCTCATTGACAGTTACAGGAATCGTTTGATTGCAGTGATTGCCTCAAAAGGTTGTGCAACAAACTATTAAGTTAGGGGTACCATAATTTTTGTTCAGGCCTGTTCCATGAACTTCAATGAGTTAATTTTTTTTATAATTCCGTTGAAGCATGGTTGAAAAGCAATGCCTGACTTTCATTAGTTAACATTCATAGAATTCTTATTTATTATTACTTTTGTCAGATTGAAGTTATTTCTGTGACCATTGTGAGATTTTCTTTCATTAACCGAAGGGTACCAACAATTATGTCCACGTGTGTATGTACAGTTGGAGCAAATATGCACTTTGTTTTACACATACATCGTTCTTCCACTGATTTCCTTAATAAAACTTCTGTGCAGCTTATAGATCGGGAATCAAAACCAAAACATTTTTATTAGTCTTTTTCTGGCATATTAGCCAGTGGACAGTATAGTTTTGGTTTTAGAAGACGGTCCAGTTTCTGTTCCATAACTTCTGTAATCTATCAACATATGAGCTCTGAGAATTTTCAATCTTCTTTTCAATTGCATGCTTTTGCATTTCACTGTAATAAATGAGGAACAGAAAACTAGGCAGTTTGTGCGATAATAGACAATGTGTTCATTTCAAGAAGAGCATAGGAGAATTTTCTTTTTCATTTCTTTCCCACTCGTAATGTGTTTCCTATCAGGCTAGATCACCCTTTGTCGACCTTTGCAGAGCGTTCAAAAGCATTTTAAAAAAAAATGCAACCATCTCTACTGGAGAAGCAGCATTGACCATGCTTCAGATGGAAATCTGGGATTAGACTCAAAGTTCAACGACATGTCATTCCTTGCAAACATATTATGGTTTGTTTAATTCCACACACACAAAAAAAAATTAGTCTTCAAGCAAATAACAAACAGAATTAAAAATGCAGATAGTGACAATATTTTTAATAGACTTCCAATCATTTGTAATGCTATGGTCTGTGTAGAAAAAGTAACAATAATAATACAATAAAATGCAATGCAATACATGTATGACACACAGCTGCAAAACCAAAATCATCACTCATCGAACCCATGCAAATGCCTTTTACCACAGTATCAGAGATTAAATCTGGAACAGGAATGATGCAAAGACACATGTGGGATGTGACGTGTTTTAACATATGGCAGTAGTTGAATAAGATTATTAGAGTGATTGGTGGAACAAAATAAAATTTCCCCTGACTTCCCTTTGTTTAACTTTAGGAAACTGAACGGGACAAGGTTCGACCTAAGAATCCACAGAATCTTCCACCTCTATTTGTTTAATAGGCCAAGTGGCCTTTCTGTTTAAATCTGTCAAACTGGGACTTCTGATTGTGTGGAATAACGGAACACAGTCATAAGAGTAAAAACTGTTTATTTCTCTATATAATCCCCTGCTACACTAATGGACCTATCCAAGCGTTTCTCTAGTGCTTGGATACCGCCAAGGTAGAAAGCTTTTCTCAGTACGCTGGAGCCATGATCGGACTGCCTGCTTCATGTCTAAGATGCTGGCCTCCCACTAACTCCTTTAATGACCCAAACATGTGGAAATGGCTTAAAGAGAGGTCAGGACTATACGGGTGATATAACTCTAGAAGTTCAGTTGTGTTCTTGTACAAGTAGTGTTGAGTAGTGAATGACGTGTACAGTGTGTACAGTTCCCACATACAGATGTGTCTCTTTCACAAATTCCACAGGAATTGCGATTTCCAAGGATCTGACGTTCCATTTGCTAAACGCTCACGCGAACGTCTGCAGTACGTTCCAAGCCGGGATCGTCGTTAAGTGTTAAAACATTTGCATCACTCAAATCGGATTTATGTCTTCATTCATGAGAAAATTCATCCCAAGTCCCGGTTTGACTCGAACGCCCCTTGCATATACAGTGTATTCGGACACAGTAGGTCTTGAATATAAACAAAATCAATAGTATTTAAATGGTTGAATATGAAAAATAACCCTTGTTGCTGTGAAAGCCCTAAATGAGTCATATAGTTTCAATATAGTTGAAACATTGTTACAGTCTCAACATTGTTCCAAATAATTGTTTCAACTAATTTTACTGGAATAGATGGATTTTTTTTTTTCCTTTTAAATAAACGCATCGGTACATTCCGATCTTTGTATCAAAGATCCACTAGCTTGTTAGTGTTCACTGCATAGAAATCCACATGTTAATGCGCTTTCCAAGCTTTGCTTCTTTCTCTGTATTTTCTCTGGTAGAGCAGGAAAAATAAACAAAATGTTTGGAGACACTATCTGAAATGTCATTCTGTCAATATTATTTTCTAGTTTGTGGAACTGTTGCATAAAAGCAAGATCACACTTGCAATTATGCTGTTGGACTGTGTGTTGATACTCAGTTCTATAGCAATCTCGCTTGTTTTATATTGCGTAATAGTTGTCATTGTAATTTGTCATTTAAAAAAAAAAAATTTGTACGTTGCTCTGGAAATGTGGCTTTGCCAAATTTAATTAAAGATGCATTGTGAATATGCCAAGAGATGGACATGTGTATGCAAGAGAAATTCCTTTGAGAGAGTTTCCCTACCAAGTTTTCCATCATCAGATTGGCAGATTGGTGGGGGAACTTGGGGATTTGCCATAAAGCTCATGTGATTGGCTTTGACCTCCATGTTGAATTCATTGTATTGTGCATTTTATTTCATGGCACAGCTGCAAAGGATTTGCTGTTCAGTAACTAGGGACTGGTCATTTTTCATCATCAGATTCAATTTTTCATAAGGAACAAGAATTCCAGTTGCTAAGTTGTCCAAATGACCATAAGTTGGGGCAGGCCTCAGCTCAGTGGTTAAGGTGTGGGAATACAGATGTCCAGTTCAAACCCCAGCACCACCAGGGTTCTGCTGTTGGGTGCTTAAACAAAGCCCTTAACCCAGCTGTATGATATAATCACATGTAGGTTTCTCTGGACAAGGGCTTCTGCCAAATGCTGTTAAAGCTTCAGGTTATTTATTCATCTACTTTTGTCAGGGGTGGACAAAACCACTGAAAGTAATAAAACTATATATTAAAATGAAGATCCTTAAAAGGAGTACCCTAGCAGAACAGTTGCTTTCTCTAGGAAAGCTATCATACAAAAACAGTTGTTGAACCGTTCTTCATAAAAACATAATTTCCTTTGAGATACGTGAGCTGAATACTATATATCTACTAATGAAGGCTGCACTTCAGAACTTTTGATGAGTAGGGTGGCCATAAAAGGTGCTTGACTTCAACCTGGTGTTCATTAAATCACACTTGAACCATTTTAACATTATGTCTGCATATTATTCGGACACACATGCATGAATGATAATCAACAAGTGACACTAAGTGATGGTCAATACAAATGACTGCATTAGGCAGTTTCAGTAATGTACTGTACATGTAGCTATTATTTAAACAATATGTAAATCTGTCTTCAAATTAAATATTAAATCTTACATCTTTTTATAGAGTCTTAACATAATATACAATCTGAATGACACTAGTGACTGGAATGCAGTGTGGAGCTTAATTGAAGGATAATTTTACAGTACCAAGCCCTATCTCAATGAAATGCTTCAATATGCTGGCAAAGACTTATATACGGTAAAATAAAGCATCTCCTTTGCTTCCCTAAAAGGCATGTACCATATCTAATTTGAATTTGGTTATTTAATTTCATTGCATTCACTGTGTGGCAAATTTTCAGAGATAAGTAATAAAACTTACCCTCAAATAAAACCATGACAGTGACCTACTTTAATCAAGTAAAAACATATATATATATTTTAGGATGTTTTAATCGCATAAAATTTTATTTTAGTTCATTCGCTGGATATGTTGTCACTTTTACCTTTACAGTACAACCTTAATTAATGTTTTAAGGTCTAGAAAAGGTACTGTATAATAATGATCATGTAACACGGCCCCACATGCGACGGGCGGTTGCTAGGCAACCCCGCAGCACTGACAATCAAGGGAAACGAGCTACACCTGGCCGGTAGGATATTTAAGCTCCCAGAAAAGAAGCCGCGGATTTGGAGCGGGTACGCGAGATAGTAACCGGTCAGGCGGGGATGATCAGTAAACATGAACAAGCTCTGACCGAATAATTTTCAGAGATAAAGGGAATTTCGCAGCGCTTAGACCAAATCCATGAGCGCCTCGAGGCACAGGGCACTGCCGGATCGCCGGTGAACCCGGAATTACTTCCGGGATCGGCTCCTGCGGCCGTCACTGTAGCACAAGCACCCCCCCTGGTGGCCGAGACGAGATTACCTGCTCCCCAGCCTTATGCTGGGGAGTCTGAAAAATGCCATGCCTTCCTACTCCAGTGCTCTTTAATATTTGAGATGCAACCATCCCAATTTCCCACTGAGAGAGCCAAGGTTGCATTTATGATATCATTATTGACGGGAAGGGCATTGGAGTGGGCCACCGCAGTATGGCAAAACCTCCTAGCAGCACACACTACAGCCAATGATTGTATACAGGCCCTCAAGGCCACCTTCCACCATCCACATCTGACTAGTGGTGTAGTCTCGCCCCTCATCCGCATTCGGCAGGGAGGACGATCGGTGGCAGATTATACCATCGAATTTCGGACACTAGCTGCTAGTTCAGGCTGGAACGCTGGAGCACAGAGGGACACATACATTCAAGGCCTTTCGGAGAAGCTCAAAGATGAGCTGGCTGTACGCGAACCACCCGAAGTCTTAGAATCCCTGTACAGTATGGCCATAAGAATAGATAACCGCCTCCGTGAGCGCAGGGCGGAACGGGCAGGGAGTTACAAGGTAGAGCCGGGAAGTAGATCAGGGTGAGCCCATGCAGCTAGGGGCAGCGGAGATCTCAGGAGCCCCCCAATTTCGGTCGGGATGCTTCCGTTGTGGCAGGTCCGTTCATCACCAGGGGCACTGTCCGCTGAATAAGCCAAAAGGGGGGGGTCACTCTCGGGAGGGGGGCCGATAGTGACCCAAAGGTCAGACCCTCAGCGTTCAGGGCTTTTCCTCCCCATTGACATCACCTGGGAGGAGGCCGCCACTACCCATCTAAAAGCATTTGTTGACTCGGGAGCAGCAGGGAAACCTCATAGACGTAGAGCTGGTGCGGAGACTGGCTGTGCCATTTAACCCACTCTCTGCGCCCATTTTAGTGGCGGCCCTGGATGGTCAGTTATTTGAATCCGGGCCAATCATACATGAGACAGACCCTCTAATATTGCGTATTGGACAACATGCAGAGCGGATTACCTTCCTCATTACCCGAGTGCCTGCGCTCCAGGTGGTACTGGGGTTTCCTTGGTTACAGGAACACAACCCCCGTATTGATTGGTTAACCTGTTCTGTTTCGGTTTGGGGCACTCGCTGCGCACAGAGCTGCTTAAAAGGGATCAGAAACCTAGACGCGCAGTCACCCCATCAGGTCGACCTCTCGGCAGTTCCCAAAGATTACTGGGACCTGGCGGAAGTATTTTCCAAGTCAGGGGCCCAAAAGCTTCCTCCCCATCGATCTTTTGACTGTACAATCAACCTGCTTCCAGGTTCGACTCCACCAAGGGGAAAACTCTACTCCTTGTCTCCTCCCGAGCAATTAGCCATGGAGGAGTACATCCAGGAGGCATTGTCCCTTGGATTCATTCGTCCGTCTACATCCCCCGCAAGGGCCGAGTTCTTCTTTGTAAAGAAGACGGATAGGGGCCTCCGCCCCTGCATAGATTATCGGGGGGGGGTGAACGCGATGACACTGAAAGACCGCTATCCCCTCCCTCTGATGAATTCCGCCTTTGAGTGCTTGCAAAAGGCAAAATTGTTCACAAAGCTAGATTTACGCAGTGCTTACAATTTGATCCGCATCAGGGCAGGGGACAAATGGAAGACCGCGTTTATTACACCGTCAGGGCACTACGAATACAAGGTGATGCCCTTCGGTCTGACTAATGCGCCAGCTGTCTTTCAGAAGTTCATTAATGAGGTGCTCCGGGAGACACTTAACCTCTATGCCTTTGTTTACTTGGACGACATTTTAATTTTTAGTGCCTCCATGCCAGAGTACGTCACCCACGTGCGCCGGGTGCTGCAACTTCTCCAGCAGAACCATCTATACGTTAAGCTAGAGAAGTCACAGTTCCACACAACCTCCACTTCCTTCTTGGGTTTCGTGGTATCCCAGGATTACCTTCAAATGGATCTGGCCAAAATAAGGGCTGTGGCCAGTTGGCCCCGTCCCACATCGCTTCGGGCAGTTCAGCGCTTCCTGGGATTCGCCAATTTCTTTCGGCGGTTCATCCGCAATTTTAGCACCTTGGCAGCCCCACTTAGCGTCCTCACAAAGAGGAACCAAGGGCGATTTAAATGGACGGAGGAGGCTCAAGGGGCTTTCCGGGCTATAAAAATAAAGTTCACCACAGCTCCAGTCTTGCGGATGCCAGATCCAGAGACCCAGTTTATAGTGGAGCTAGATGCATCCGATGTGGGGGTGGGCGTGGTTCTCTCCCAGCGTTCCGGGGAGGACCAGAAACTACATCCCTGCGCCTACTTCTCACACCGCCTGACACCGGCAGAGAGAAATTATGGCATTGGAGATCGGGAACCCCTTGCCATAAAGCTGGCTCTAGAAGAGTGGAGACACTGGCTGGTGGGGGCCAAACAGCAAATATTGATTTGGACTGACCACAAGAACTTAGAATATATCCGATCGGCCAAACGCTTAAACCCATGACAAACCAGATGGTCCCTCTCCTTCTCCCGGTTTGACTTTGTGCTCTCGTTCCGTCCGGGCTCAAAAAACCTCAAGCCGGACGCCGTCTTGCGTCAATGGGACCCCCCGTTAGAGGAGCCCGAAACCGAGAGCATTATCCCAGCGCCCCGCATCCTTGCCCCCGTACGCTGGGCCATTGAACAGCAAATCAGGCATCACAGCGACAGGAACCAGATCCGGGAGGAGGATCCTCTGGAAAGTTATATGTTCCTGCCAGTCTCCTCTCCCAAGCTCTCGCATGGGGTCACACGTCCCCTTTTACAGCACACCCAGGCGCCACTAGAACCCTTGAGTTTCTTCGCCTGCGCCTGTGGTGGCCCGGCATGGAGAGAGATGTTCGGGCTTATGTGGCGGCCTGTCCGACCTGCGCGCAGAACAAAGAACCACGTACACGGCCCGCCGGACGGCTGCACCCATTACTCATACCATCACGCCCGTGGTCCCATCTCTCCTTGGACTTTGTTACGGGTCTGCCCTCATCCAAAGGGAACACGGCCATTTTGGTAGTGGTAGATCGGTTCTCTAAAGCCTGCAAGTGTATTCCTTTGCCAAAACTTCCATCAGCCAAGGAGACAGCGCAGTTAGTCCTCCAACAGGTGGCCCGAGTGCATGGCCTCCCAACCGACCTGGTCTCTGACTGGGGCCCACAGTTTGCTAGGCTGTTTTGGGGGGCGTTCTGTAAACTCATTGGAGTCATGGCCAGCTTGACATCAGGCTTTCACCCTGAGTTGAATGGGCAAACAGAGAGGGTGAACCAAGACTTAGAGCGTACCGTCAGGTGCGTAACCTCCTCCAACCCGTCATCTTGGTCTGACCACCTAATGTGGGTCGAGTATGCCCACAAAACCCTGTGGCACTCCTCCCTGGGCATGTCCCCTTTGAGTGCCAATTCGGGTATTCCCCCCTATGTTCCCAGAGGAGGAACCTGAGGTAGGGGTCCCCGAAGCACGAAGCTTAGTACAGCGGTGCCGTCGGACCTGGAGGAGGGCCCGAGCCGCCCTACAAACCGCCAGGCGCAGGGCGACCCTCACGGCGAATCGGAAGCGACGGGTAGAACCCTCCTTCCGTACAGGACGAGTCTGGTTGTCCACCAAGGACCTCCCACTAAAGCTCGAGTCACGAAAGCTGGCCCCCCGATACATCGGGCCGTTTAAAATCATGAGAAGGATTAATCCGGTGGCATACCGCTTGGCTCTCCCCCGGTCAATGAGAATCAATCCTACATTCCATGTGTCACGACTGAAACCAGTGCTCTGCAGCACCTTGGCTCCCAGACCTCCACCAACCCCACCCCCATCCCGTATCATTGATGGGTCCCCAGCTTTCACAGTTCGACGTATCCTGGACGCCAGGCGAGTCCAGGGCGCCATACAGTACCTAGTGGACTGGGAGGGGTATGGCCCAGAGGAGCGCTCTTGGGTGCCAGCCCGGCACATACTAGACCCCGAACTTGTTAGGGAGTTCCGGGCTAGCCATTGGGCTGGCACAGGAACGCCACGCGCCGACATAAGCGCGCCCTTCTTCCCTTTATAGCGCTGCGTGGTGTTCACGCGAGCCGATTATTCCCCACCGAAATAAACAATCCACGGCCCATACCCCTCCAAGTCCTGCGTTGGGGCTTCCATATATGATTGAATACCGAGGGCCGCCATATTGAAGCACCCCCACATAACAGATCGTATATGTTATGTATCAAATGGCTCTACTTGTCTGGATTGGAAAAGATCTTCTCAATATAATAAGAAAGTCATTACAATGAGTTATGCTTAAGACAATTTTGGGAGGGTAAATCGTAAAACAAAACAGGGCTTATTAGTCTGCCAGTTAAGTTTCAGTTATATGTTAAGTGTTTCTTGGACACCCTTGGGAACATGGGGTAATTATGCGATCTGAGAGTCAAATCGTCTTCGATCATGTTGAATGTTCGGCCCAGTGATATTACTAGGTCCAGATGCTCATATTTACAATCTCATTAATGATTGCTTTGAACTAAAATGCTTTTTTTTTTTTTTTTTTTTTTACAGATTAAACTCCATAAAATGACAGGGCTGCTGGTTTTAATCCACAAAACACACTACAAATATAACCCCATACTGATGTTAATGAAATCAATACCATCCTTTTCTAAATGCAGCTATGATTACCAGGGCAAAATGCTACATGTTTGAATAACAACATGTGTTATAACGTCTGAAAGCAGTTAATTGGTTTGATTTACTGTGGCACCTTTTATGTAAACTTTATTTAAAAAATTTGCATGGTAAAGGAACAAGAAAAAGCAACCTGGCTGATAGGATATCTATTGCATTACTCAATATGAATAACTGTATAGTATCCTTAAACAATAACACATGAACAACCCTATGCACATTAGAAAAGTATACTTCCCCTCTCATCCTAAACCACAATCTCTCCATCTACAAATAGTTCTTGCCTACTTCAAGACAATCCTCATCCTAATCTTAGTATATTTAAAATTGTACTTGTCTTCTGCAGTTCGACCATCTTCTTCAAGTCTGTAGAACATATGTGGCTCTGCAATACATCAGCCCAGAATTGCTAGATAATAAACCCAAGTTTATTCTGCCAGCATCCTTTTGCCATTGTGTGACTGCGCTGTTTCTAACCTTGAGTACTAGTTCACCACAGGCTGTGTGTGCCCTTGTGCTCTTCTTTGTGTGCGCATAGCTGTACCATCTAGCGACTCAGCAGACAAAAGTCTCAAAAGGGGAGGGATACAACCCAACTAGACTAATGCTGTATACAACAGCAGGTGAGCGTCTGTGTATTAGAGATGTAAAAAATAAAACAGATAGATAGACAGGTGTGTTCCTTTTAGGTGGGACAAGGCTGGACAGGGACAAAAATCAGCCCTGGTCCACCACTACATTCCAGAATCGCTCCAGTCAGACACCACCCATATACAGCGCATTTAGTTTAGCTTCAATGATTAATACTTATAGTTTCAAAAATATATGTAATATGTCCTTCTATAATCCTTCTGCTCCTCCTCATTCTGCCTTTTAGTCTGGCCCTCATCATTGTTTATAGTACATGAGTGCTCTTCTCCATGGCTCTCCACCTGCTCTTCTACATTTACCCTAATGATGCTGCATTCTTTCAACTGGTATTGCCGATGATGTAGAGGCAATGCCCCTACAGCAAACATGTCTGAAATCTTTTCACATGTGCTGACATCTGCCTCCAAACAAATTTTTCTTTTCTTGCATAGCTTTTTCTCACCACCTCTCCGCTTACATCTATCCATTCTCCCTTGGAGATGGGGGAGGATAGTGCAAAAAGATTTCATAATGGCAGGGCAATATATTGTGCCCCTCTGCTTATGGCGTCATGTAATTGGGATTAGTACGGAAGAACCAAGGGGGCGCTGAAACCGCATGATGATGTGGTCCTGGAAAATGCCCCAAAAAAGCCAGATCACCAATCCATCCATGAGGTGGGAAAACCTGAGGTCTTACCTCACAATTGCTATAAATGAGTCTAGTTGAGTCAACTAGGCTTCTTGGCACAATACTGTCACAGAATCTAGAACAGAACTGCAAAATGGGGTTATTCTTCATTCTCCCACAGGCAACACTTCTACATTTCTACACAGTCATCAGTGAAGTCATCTTAATGTCAACCACAAGAGTGTGGTTTGGCACTTTGTCTGCTGGGGCTGAGAGCAAGCTGCAGCATTATCCATGCCTCTAAAAAGATCAAACACTTTACCACCCATAAGGAGGAAAATGCACTTTAGTAACCAACCATCCAGCACTTGCACCTGTCATAGTAAGAAACAGAAAAAAGAAATATGACTCACCCTTCTGTCCTTTATTATTATTTATTATTTCTTCCAGAAACATAAAAAAGATGCACATGTACTCAGGGTTCAGTTCAATTTAACTGGAAATGTACTAGTTATAGTATTATTTTATAGAATTGAACATGTCCTGGTTTGGGTGTCTTGCTTACACCGCTGAACATTTGTACAGTATGTTTACAAAATTTCAATCATTTGGCTATTTACACTGTGAAACCAAAGATTTTCTGTCTTATTTGTATGCCATTGTAAATACCACAAGATTGCTTTTTACTGTTAGTGTTACAGTTATCACATGGGATTTGTCTACACACACAGTGGCTTCATGAGCCGTCGACTCTATTCCAAATATAACACTTTTTGCTAAGTCCAAAAAAGTACAATTTTGGTCTCATTAAACCAGATAACCTTTGTCCTACATGTTTTCAGGTAGGAGGGTAAAAATTTTTGACAGTCCCTAAGTGAAGTTTTATATGGTGTTTTTTAACCAACAACGGCATTATTCTCTCCATTCTTTCATAAAGCCTGACTTGTGAACTGTATTGTAAAAACGTCTTGCATTTGAACTGTGGATCCTGCAATGCTCATGGGAAAGTGTAGTATGAAGACATGGAATCTATACATAAACCCAAATGCCAATTTTGCATTTGGGTTCCTTTATACATCCCATGGCCATCATACTACACTTTCACATCTGGACATTCTTTTCATTGACTACAGCTCAGCTTTTTAACAATGTAGTCCCCTTCCGACTCAATATGAAGCTCAGTGAACTGGGACTCGGTCACTAATTCTGCTCCTGGATCCTGAGCTTCCTGACAAACAGAGCATACAGAAGGTGATAAAGATTGGACAGCGGTTCTCAGAAAGCAACACACTGAACATCAGATCACCTCAAGGTTGTGTTCTGAGTCCCCTGTTGTTCTCTCTGTACACAGCTCCGTCTGCATTGTGAAATTCACAGATGACACAGTGGTGGTTGGTCTGATCCAGAACAATGATGAGACAGCTTATATGGAGGCTACAGCAGTACTATCTTCTTGGTGTAAGATCAATAACTTGGACTTAAATGTCTCAAAAGCCAAGGAGATGGTTGTGGACTTCAGGAGAGGAAAACAGGACTCTCAGTACACACTGATCAAGATCAACGGGACTCGGGTAAAGGGTGATCTGTAGTTCATATCTCTGAGGACTTGTCTGGGGACAGCGCATTATTAAAGACATTCACCACCCTAATCACAATCTGTTTCAGTGACTGCCATCTGGCAGGAGACTCCAGTCACTCAGGGCACAAACTCAAAGACTGAACAGCAGCTTTTTCCCTCAGGTTATAAGGACATTGAACACACAACCTCATCACTAACTGACAAATTTAGCACACAGTTGCACAGACACACAGTCACCTCATCATGTCCTTGCAAACATATCACAGATTATAATTTTTATTCCGTATAATTAATATTGTACACACGTGGACAAAATTGTTGGTACCCTTCGGTCAATGAAAGAAAAACTCACAATGGTCACAGAAATAACTTTAATCTGACAAAAGTAATAATAAATAAGAATTCTATGAATGTTAATCAATGAAAGTCAGACATAGCTTTTCAACCATGCTTCAACGGAATTATTAAAAAAAAAAGTGAACTCATGGAACAGGCCTGGACAAAAATGATGGTACCCCTAACTTAATAGTTTGTTGCACAACCTTTTGAGGCAATCACTGCAATCAAACGATTCCTGTAACTGTCAGTGAGACTTCTGCACCTCTCTGCAGGTATTTTGGCCCACTCCTCATGAGCAAGCTGCTCCAGTTGTTTCCGGTTTGAAGGGTGCCTTTTCCAGACAGCATGTTTCAGCTCCTTCCAAAGATGCTCAATAGGATTGAGGTCAGGGCTCATAGAAGGCCACTTTAGAATAGTCCAATGTTTTCCTCTTAGCCACTCTTGGGTGTTTTGATCTGTGTGTTTTGGGTCATTGTCCTGTTGCAAGACCCATGACCTGCGACTGAGACCCAGCTTTCTGACACTGGCCAGCACATTTCTCTCTAGAATCCCTTGATAGTCTTGAGATTTCATTGTACCCTGGACAGATTCAAGACACCCTGTGCCAGATGCAGCAAAGCAGCCCCAGAACATAACAGAGCCTCCTCCATGTTTCACAGTAGGGACAGTGTTCTTTTCTTCATATGCTTCATTCTTCCATCTGTGAACATAGAGCTGATGTGCCTTGGCAAATGTTCCATTTTTGTCTCATCTGTCTATAGGACATTCTCCCAGAAGCTTTGTGGCTTGTCAACATGTAGTGTGGCATATTCCAGTATGGCTTTTTTATGATTTGCTTTCAACAATGGTGTCCTCCTTGGTCGTCTCCCATGTAGTCCACTTTGGCTCAAACAACGACGGATGGTGCGATCTGACACTGATGTTCCTTGAGCATGAAGTTCACCTTAGATCTCTTTAGAAGTCTTTCTGGGCTCTTTTGTTACCATTCGGATTATCCGTCTCTTTGATTTTTCATCAATTGTCCTCCTGCGGCCACGTCCAGGGAGTTTGGCTACAGTCCCATGGATCTTAAATTTCTGAATAATATGTGCAACTGTAGTCACAGGAACATCTAGCTGCTTGGAGATGGTCTTATAGCCTTTAACATGCTTGTCTAGAATTTTCTTTCGAATCTCCTGAGACACCTCTTTCCTTCGCTTCCTCTGGTCCATGTTGAGTGTGGTACATACCATGTCATCAAACAACACAGTGACTACCTGGAGCCCTATATATAGGCCCACTGACTGATTACAAGATTGTAGACACCTATGATGCTAATTAGTGGACACACCTTGAATTAACATGTCCCTTTGGTCACATTATTTTCAGTATTTTCTAGGGGTACCATCATTTTTGTCCAGGCCTGTTTCATGAGTTTATTTTTTAAAATAATTCTGTTGAAGCATGGTTGAAAAGCAATGTCTGACTTTCATTGGTTAACATTCATAGAATTTTTTAAAATTATTACTTTTGTCAGATTAAAGTTATTTATGTGACCATTGTGAGTTTTTTCTTTCATTTTGTCCACGTGTGTATATAATTTATGTTATAGTGTTGTTCATACTTATTATTTTATTCTTATTTCTATTAGAGTTTTTTTTTATTCATTTATTTTTTTATAATCTGCACAGTCTGGAGTTTGGCACAAAGCATTTCACTACTGCTGTACTTGTACAAGCATGTATGTGACAAATAAAATTCTTTAATTTTGAATCTTTAATAGGGGATTTTAATGGATTATCATTACCAGATAACACCTGATTCACTCTTTACTGCAATTTTGTCCCAGACTTTTTCTGAAAACTACTGAGTGTCTGTGATGTTGTTTGTTAAGAAACAAACTTTAACAAACTTGATACGTTTCAATGAGCAGGTGAATTTAATTGCACAGGTAAACATGTGACCTCCATTCAACTATGGAGTGTTATGTGTGCCGGGAAGGTGTGTTATGTATGAGCCCTAATGCAGGCCTTGGGGTGGGAAGAAACTCCATTAGTTAAACAACTTAAACAATTTTATGTGACATAACCATGTACTCCACTATTATGATTTATATTACAAAGATTACTTGATCCATGTGCCAGAACAGAGTTGCTTAAGGTATTTACAATTACAACACAAATTGAATGTCTTGGTGGCACAGTGGCTTAGCGGTTAGCACTATTGCTTCACCCCTCCAGGGGTTTGGATCTCTCCTCTGGTCTGTGTGCATGGAGTTGTTTTTTTTTTTTTTGTTGTTGTTTTTTTATTTTATCGTTCTTGTGAAAATCCTGCTCCAGGTTTTCCCTACAGGTCAAAGACATATGATGTGGGCTGATTGGCATTTCCAAAATGCCTGTAGCATATGAATGCATGTATAAATATGTGCACACGTGTGGCTGCCCAGATGTTGAGGTTCTCAGCAATCTAACATCCTCTACAACAGTGACTTCTGCTATGAAGTCATAGATCATTCACCATGACAAAGGTAAAACCTTTTTTTGTGCACATGATTTTTTCATCTGAGAATGTGATGGTCTCTGTGAATGTATGACTATTACTTTAAAAATAGAGATTAACTAACCAAAGGAGAGAATTATTGCTCTATGTTGAAGCTTCAGTAAAGGTCTGTAGGTAGTTTATTTATTTATTTTTTTAACTTCTGATTTATGCTAATGGTTTTCTTGCACTGCTGATTGTATGATTCATTGCAATTTTGTTACATTTTTTGGGGTCATCTACGGAGCAGGGGGACGTGGCTCTAGTCGTTCCAGTAGCGCTCTTTGCATTCTAGTTATGGGTTTATTTTTATGTCACTATACAATAGTTCTGGCAAGAACTGACCCCACTTTCTGTATACCTCTCAAAATCACACATAAAGTGTAAATTCAACGTCTTGTCAATTCCCTAGCTCATGTTCTAAGACATGTTTGACCCTGATAGTCTTACATGTCTCTAAATCTTTCTCTGTTTGTTTCACTGTTCTTTCGATTAAACACTGGTTCTGTCTTATTTTTTTCTTATCATGGTCTAACTTGCCTGCTATAACTTTTTGGATCGTGTTACAGTCATGAAGCAGCTGTTTCTTTTTCCTTTGAAGTTTTTCCTCTATTAAATGTGAATAGAAACATGCCAGGCGTTTTTGTGGTTTTTGCTTTTATCAAATGAATAATTAGAGACAACACATCTTAATAGACCCCAAATCATTAACATTTATGGTGACATTTATATCTTGTAAACTGTCATAGATGTGGAGGTGTATTTAGTTGGGTATTTTATACTTGAGGTTTATTGGACAAGATGCAATATTGAAAATGCAACAAAGAGTGGAGAAAGTGTCAGTGTAAGTATTAGGAAGTACTTTAGCTTTGTTCATTGCTTGAATTGTAGTTGTTTATTCCTAGCGTTGTAGACAAGTGCATAGTAGCTTTAAACGTAATCACTTCTGCATGTGTACTTTGGTTCTCCGGCTTATATGAGTTGCATTACTGCCCACACCGAAACCACATATCAAACTGACTTTGGAACACAATGTAGTAAATTAAAGACAATCTTTCCATTTTATATGAGATTTTCTTTGCCAAATTGCCTATAGCTTAGCGTTTGCTAAGTATGTATGATAATGCTCACCGCTGGAACTTTTTATGCTGAGGTACCGCTGTAGTTTAATTTACTACAATCAATGTAGGAGTTATGTAGGGCATGGCTGATAGAGTTCAATCAAATGCAAAGTAATGTTAGCATATTAATTAACATTAGCCAACTTAACATTTTAGCTAGCTTACAGGAACTGAGTTAAGTAGCTTTGGTCCAATCAACAGCCTGATGCTGTTTGCTCCACCCTTTTGCCCATTCATGGATTAAGCTGTGTTTAGTCAGAGTCATCACCTGCAAAGATGGTGATAAGCTACCAACAACTTTAAAGAGCGCTTTTGAAGGTCAAAAACGTCAGTATTATTATCAGTATTATATCAGTATTCATTAATACAATCAGTATTAATGAATTTAATTTTAAGAAAGTATTTTCTTTCTTTTTATATAACTCTGTCATTGACAGATCCTTACTGGATTAGTTCAGCTCAGGCCATTTTTCTATTGTTCTGAATTTTCTTATTTCTAAACCACAAAGCAATTTGACTTAATAAAAAGAGCATGTATACCAATGGATTCAGAAAGAAGTTGTTGTGTCTAGTATTTTTTGGCCTATGTTTGGGAATCATTTTCAAAAATGTGATTTGTGTGTTCTGTAATATGCATAAAAGGCAACTGGCCAATCACTTTGAGGCAAAAGTTTCCCTTACACCAGTTTGCAAATCTCTTTTCATTTCCCATAAAGTCAATATTCACATCATGTTTGATGTGGATGTATGAATTATTCACTACATGATATATTATGTATGTATGCTATTACTACATCATAGTGATACTACTGAATCATAGTTTTTTTTTTTCACTTTTGAGAATAAGAACCTTAGCCAATAAAATAATAAATGTCAGCCATGTTGTTTAGCAAAGTCTTTGATTTTTAAAAAATATTATAAATGAACTTAGAATGAGGAAAATATTTAAAGGTATTGCGTCATTTATGTCTGGTTCTGCTTTTTATATGGCAAACTGGAGACACATTTCACGGCAAGGGAAAACACATATGGTTAAAATCGTATCAGGGTACAATCCAGAGACAAGACACATACCAACTAGATGTAAACTGGATATTGGGGAAAAAGACCACAACAAAATTTGCCACAACTATTTACTAAAGTTTGCTCAGATTCAGATATGATAAATACATATATTAGGCAGCTAAATCACACAGTTCTACCAATCAGCCATAACATTAACACTGTCACCAGGATCATGGGCACCCAATTCTCTACTATACCTTTGGAGACCAAAGGCTAGCTTGTCCAGTCTGTTCCAACAGAAACAACAATTAAGCACAAATTGTTACAAATGTTGAATGTGGTAGAAAGGTATCAGAACACACAGTGTATAACAGCTTGCTGAGTGTGTGGTGTAGCAGGCAAAGAGTTCAAGGTTGTTGATCTGGCCTCCAAATTTCCCAGATCTTAATCTGACAACATCCATGGAATGTACTGGACAAACAAGGCTGATTCATGAATGTGCCACGTTACAATTTAGCAGCAGACCCTAAGTGCTGAAATGTCCTGGTCCCAGATGAAACAGCACACCTTAAGCAGTTATGTGGTGTCATGCCTCGAGTGTTCCAAGCTGTTTTATCTTACCTACACAAACTTGGTTGTAATGATTTAAGGTTTTATTGTTATGGCTTATTTTTCAAAAACTTAAATCTGCTAAGCCTCTAGTAAGAACTGCAAAGAGATGGACCAGTGAACCTCACATATTTTGTAACGTCATATATCAGTTTCTGTAAGTATTTGTACATCCCTACCAGGACTTATTTGAATACAACAATAAACCATGGTTCCCTGTAAAACCCCAAGACCTTTGTCAGGCCAATGAGGATGCCTAGAGGAGTGGGGACAGGATCTTGCACAACCAGACCAGAAACACAGTAACAAAGGAAAGCAGAGTGGCTAAGAGGAGCTGCTCTAAAAAGCTGGAAAACCAGTTTAAGGGAAAATGACCCTTCGTCAGTATGGAAAGGCCTGAAAAGCATTACGAACGACAAAACGCCATCTCCCAACTCAACAACTAGGAATCAACAACAAGTTGAATTTTAAACTCCCAGTCTCACACCACACACCTGTCCTGACCAGCTCTCTACACCACCATTAACACCTCTGGCACCGCCCCTCCCTCCCTCCTTCACTTTGGGTCTTGAAGAATATTCAACAGATATTTCAGAAACAGAAGAGAATTAAAGCTCCAGGCCCAGAAGGTGTTGCACCAGCCTGTCTGAAAACCTGTGCTGACCAGCTGGCCCTCATCTTACAAAGATCTTCAACAGATCACAAGTCCCTTCTTGCTTCAAACACTCCACAATCATCCCCATTCAAAAAAAAAAAAACCCAAATCACAGGACTCAATGGCTACAGATCAGTTGGCCTATCATCTTTGGCCATGAAGTCATTTGAAAGACTAGTGTTGTCTTGTCTAAAGGAGATCACTGGACCCTTATTGGACACCCTGCAGTTTTCTTGTAAATAGTTTTTGGATGATGCCGTCAACATGGGACAGCAGACAAATCAGGGACTTATGTGAGGAGCTTGTTTGTGGATTTCATGTCAGCGTTTGATACAATCATCCCAGCACTGCTCCAGACCAAACTAACCCAGCTCTCTGTTCCTAGCTCTATCTGTCAGTGGATCATTAGCTTTCTGAAAGACAGGCAACAGCTAGTGAGACTGGGAAAATTAATGTCCAAAAGCCCCACCATAAGCAGAGGTTGTATTTTCTTCACCAGCTTAAGAAGTTCAACCTGTCACAGAAGCTGCCATCATTGAATCTGCCCTGTGCACTGCAATAACTGTCTGGTTTGGCTTAATTACAAAATCAGATGCCAGAAGACTACAAAGGTTTGTTCGGACTGCTGAATGGATTATTGGTGCTCCCCTGCCGACCCTTAAAGAACTGTATATATCTAAACTAAAGAGCTCAGAAAATCACTTCGGACCCCTCACATCCAAGCCACTACTTCTTTGAACTTTTGCCTTCTGCTTGGCGCTACAGAGCACCAAACACCTGGATAATTAGGCACAAGAACAGTTTTCTCCCAAGACAATCTACCTTAGCAACAGTTAAAAGTTCTCCTCATATTGAGCAGTCTCCATATATTGAGCAGACGACTGCAGGATGGTAGTCGATTATGAGATTGGAGAGTTTCGGCGCCCCGCCCCTGAGTAGCTGTTCATGGTGCTGAACATGTGCTGTCTTCCTTTTGAGTGAAAATCTATAGGTTTATGTGGCATACTGGCTTTAAGCCTGCCATCATAGTAATATTAAGATGTGCAATAGGTGCAATACTCACTCACTCATCATCTATACCACTTAATCCTGTATTCAAGGTCACAGGGTACCAGGAGCCTATCCCAGGAGACTTAGGGCACAAGGCGTTGTACACCCTGGACAGGTTGCCAACCCATTGCAGGACATACTACTGTCAATTAACCTAACCTATATGTCTTTGGACTTTGGGAGGAAACCGGAGTACCCGGAGGAAACCCACCAAGCACGGGGTGAACATTCAAACTACATGCACCCAGAGACCTGGTCGAACCTGGCCGGGAATCAAACCCGGACCCTGGAGGTGCAAGGCGACAATGCTACGGTGCAATACTGTGCAACATTATTTACATTTGTTGTTAAATCTTAGTTTTTTATCTTGTGTGTGTTGTTGTTTCTGGAAGCATTTGTCACCAAAACAAATTCCTCGAACATGCAAACGTAAAGGCTCTTTCTAAACTCTTTCTGATTAAAATGAATGTACGCTACATGTATAGTTTAGATTTGTCTTTAAAATGTATACATTTCATGGCTTGACTTAAATATATTTTTGGTTGTGTATTATCCATGCACACATTATCTATGCCACTTTTACTGCGTACGATCACAAGCACACATCCATTCATATACTATGGGCTTTGGATTTGGAAATATATATCCAATTATATATATATATATTATTCTTATAGAGCAAACAAAATACCCTAACACCAACATTAAACATCATTTGAGAAAACCTCTTCAACCTCATCATATGCCATAATTTAAATTTATCATGCACAAGCTGATGACTCCATGTGCTTTTTTTTTTTTTTTTAGTAGAACAATACCATACAATACCTGATACAATCATACAAAAATTTTTTTGTTCACCAAACATTGCTGTTAAGCTGTCTTGTGTCTGCAAAAATGCAACTGGCACTTATTGCTCAATACATGCACATGAATACAAACAATCTATCATAAATGTGGAATAATTTTGAACCTATAAATGTGATCCTGCAACAGCTGGGATGTGTAAAAATGCATGTACATTTTTACAAGTTTTATTTCTTAATTTATTTCTTTATTTCTTTATTTAGATCCACATGCCTAGGCAATAAAGATTCCCCATTCCTGGATAAATATCCATTGTTTTCAATCCCTCCAATCAAATGAAAGGTAAGTATACTATCTCATTTACTCTTCAGAAGTCCATAAAGAACCAAGAACTCTGTTTGAAATATATTGGATCATAAGCCTGAGTTGTCAGCATACTACAATTTACACATGGCCAAAACATGGTGCTGGTGCTAAAAAGTGTCTCACCTATGTGAAAAAGTGAATTTTCAGATATGATCATATAATACCATTTTATGCTTCTTATCTCCCAATCCATGCTTTGTTTTTTTGTAAATATGCATACACATTTATATTTTTATCAGATAACAAAAAAAAAAATAATAATAATTTGCCAAAGACAATTTTATGCCCTTTTATGTCTGTGGTTGTGTAACTTTTCTGTACTCTTGGCCAGTTTAGATTTTATATGAAAATGCAAAATTGGAAAATGGTTTAATTTAACAGGCAACATTTTTACAAGTCAATTTTAGCATCAACACTCATAAAGAAATATCAATAATTTGCATTTTAAATTATTATTGTTTTAAGCGACATACGCAACGCTGAAAATTGTCATTTTGGGGGGAACATATAAAATCATCTCTCCAAAAACTGCTTAATTTAGCATCTTTATGAATTTAAAACTTGGTGAAGCAAGGTTGTTCACTTTCATCTTGTGTAAATTTCAGAAGTAGCTTCTTTAACAAACACATTTTCTGTATTTCAGTATGTACTGTATAACATAAAAAAAATAACATCAGCACAAATACCGTGTTTTGTCCGACAGGAATACAAAGCCACTATCAGTCAATCAATTGGACTTATCCTCATAGAACTCTTTTATCACATCAATGGACCATGCATCTTTAATTTACTGGATGTTTTTCTGGATACCAGACCTTCAAAAAAAAAAAAAAAAAAAAAACGTTTGAGTGGCGTTTGCCAGTGTGATGTGAGAATTCAGCATCAGCTCGCATGCCATATTTGAAAGGTTGGCTATAAGGTCTACCTTCAAAGACTCTGACTCCAGAACAAAGCCAAGTGAAATACTGACATGCCTGGAAAGCATACATTCCACATTTGCTGCCATTTATCTTGACCCCAGTTTGAGCTCAAACTGTGATACAGGTTTACATTCCATTTTAGTTGTATAGTGCTTGCAGTTAGACTCATGAGAATATATTTCTGTTTCATACATAATTGAATTGCAAAGATTGCATCACCTATTACATCCCATACAGGTTCGTCAGTCCAAACTACATGCAAACTCCACAGCAGATCCATAAGAAAGAAGAAGAAGAAAAATATTGCAAAATAGAGGAAAGCTTCATGTAAATTGTTTGACCTGATTAAAACACCATGCCAGGGTAAGAATTAATTATATTCTGAGAGAGGTGATTCCCTTAGATACTGTAAGACCCTGCCATTTCTATACCAGTCATTGGGGCATAATTTATCTTGTTGTCCCATTTATTCATATAAGTTAAGTTTTCTTAACTTTATTGTTTAGTTAGTGTGCTTCTAAAAAAAATACAAAAGAATTCAAGAGATTTTTTGAATTATTCATTTACATACGGTAGGTGTCTCATGATCATATCAGGTTCAAAGTATCAGTAGAAGGGACTATTAAGAACAATGGACAAGTAGTATTTTTTTATCCTACAGGTCTTTGGAAAAGCTCCTCTTCCAGAAGTAGTTGCTGTGACAGGTGACAGTTAACACAAGGTCTGTCTGTTTAAGGTGTTTCTACTCCCAGGTTCTATAATGCCTTAGGTCATTCCAAGCAGTATGTTTATGCAACATGCAGGCCATTTTAAAATGATTGCTGTGAATTTACATGCATTCTTCCATGTCAGCGTCTCCCCATGCAGAAATGGTTATGTACAGTACATTCTATCATCACATATAAATAATACTTTGGAAACTAATGTCGTTTGGCAATTAGATGAAAAATATGGAAAACTGCATTTGACAGTTCGGCCTTGGGCCATGATCTGACATTTTAACATTTTGTACGCAGTGTATAAACATAGTGCTTTGGAAGACCTAAGGCGTTATAGAACCTGTATGTGAAAACGCCTCAAAAAGACAGAACTGATCTTTTATTTATTCATATTGAGATGTGAAAAGAAACAAAGTGCAATTACTTAAACTAACTACTTATGTGTAATTTCTTATGTGATATGACATTTAAGCATCAGACAGCTAATTCTCTATAGTGCTTATCCTGTACAGGATCGCAGGAAGTCTGGAGCCTTTCCCGGAGGACTCAGGGCCCTTTACAGGTAATTTGGTCAAGCCAATTAGCCTCATCGGCATGTCTTTGGACCGTGGCAGGAAGGTGGAGTACCCAGAGGAAACCCAGCAAACGCAGGGAGAACATGCAAACTCCCCACAAACAGACCCATGGAGCGAGTATTGATATCATGTAGACCCATTAGCTCATTAGCTCACTCTTTATATATATTGCATTTGGATCTGGATTGCACAACATCCAATCTATCTGCATTTGAAAAAAAGAAACACTGGAAAGAAAACCCAAGACTCACAACGGCTCTAACAGAGGTATTCCTCCTAACTTAATTGCATATACTTTATATGAAAGTCAGCTTAAAGATTCCTTTCTATTTTATTTTACATATGATGCAACAGTGAAGAACTTTAAAGGCCCTGATGTATGAGTCCACTATAAGGCCATGTTCTTTTCATTAAGAACAGCTGCACTATTTTTGTTTCCTGAATGTCTTCTCAGTCTACCAGCATCAATCTGTCACTCAGGAATTATTTCCTGCCACTGTTTACTCAGAGGTAATACAGAAACCACTTGCTGGTAGAGGTTCCAAGCACTTTTGCTTACGGAATACTACTGGGATTTTTAGTGGAACCCCTGGGGGCACACTGATGGCTCCCTGGGATCATAGCTATAGATTTTAATTATGCATTACTCTAGTGCTATACTGAGTTTCCTTAAATGTTGAGGCCTTAACTTTTTTTAATTAATATTGGCCGACTTTGTAGTCTGATCACACAGAGGAGCTGTAGTGGCACAGATTGCTGAAGGTGCTGGTGGAGGTGTATCAGAGCACTTGGTGCATCATGGCTTGCTGTATGTAGGCTTGTCAGTTGGGGGGTTTGGGGTTGCTGGTCATCATTCCAGGATCCACAAGTTTCAGTCTGGTCGGGCATTTAATTCATGGGATATTGGACTGGACCGGCAGGTCCGATCCATGACCCCGCCAATTACAGTAGCAACTTGAAGCACTTGAAGATCTGATGAAGATGTCATGTACTGGTGCCGGATGGCATGGTGTGCTTTTCAAAGGCTTCGAGGGGTCAAATCTCTTTTGGTGGCATAGGGGCAATCTACATTATACAGGGTATAATATTTTGAGGTTTTAATGTTATGGCTGATCAGTGTACTGTATGTAACATTCCTTTAAGATGATTTCTTATACAGTAGTTCCACCATGAACATTGACTCCTGTTTTTACTGCTTTGTTAGTCATTTGGTTTCGTTGTGTGTTTCCCAATGTCATGGCACATTTTACTGCTTTGAGTTTTCTATCCTGATGCTTTAACATCTTTCTTGGTCTACTCATATGTTTTCCTTTTATAACCTTTCTGTTTTGTTTATACTTACACCAAAACTTAGAGACATCTGACTGGAAACAATTAACTTTTTTTTCTTTTTTTTTTTTTTGCCAAACTCTGTGTTGGATTTCCTTTTTGAAATAATTTTATAATCATTTCTAATTGCTTCAATCGATTTAATCCAATTGGGAGCCATTTTTCCTTTCAAATGGTTATAGGTCCAACAGCATTTTAAAGTTATTAAATAATCACTTTTAACTGTAAGCATATTATTATTTTTAGATTTGTTTTGGAATTGGTTTTACAGGGGGATTCTATATTTTCTCACAACAATGAGTGGTCCAATAAGTTTCTTGTTCTTGATCTGGAAAGCACTTTTAAAATAATTTAATGGAAATTGTTTGAGGTATGTTTTACAAAACCAGGGGGTCATTGAATCAAATATTTTTTTTTCATATCTGTGATTTGTTGCTTTGACAAAGTAAAAACAATTGGTACGTATATCGTTAAGTATGGAGATTCCATTAATTAATTTATTTATTTATTTATTGCCTTGTTATAATGGTATAATGTTATAACCTGTGTGTCTGTGTTAGATTACCAAATAAAGAATTATTATGAGGCTGATATGGTATAAAAGCCTTGACCGTGCAGTTGATTAATCGTCCAGCATTGAATAGCATTTGCAACAGAATTCTCCAGTGAGGACATGCTGACTCTGTTAGTCAGCATAATTCTCATAACTCAGTAGTTAAGAAGCAATTCCCTTGTTGCAGAAAGTGTCACGTTCCGGTGAAATGTCTAGATCGGATCAACAAGTCAGTTCCAGGAAAATTATGAATCATCTACTGCCTGAACACTGAAAAAAAAAAGGGGGGGGGGGGGGGGGGAGTAATAACGTTAACAAACTTATTGTTAATATTTTTCTGTATTTTCATTATCACTACTTAAAATCTTAATATTCCTCCCTCCTGCATATCTTAAGGGATTTTCTACAAATGAAATCTCATATAATTAGATTGCTTCAAATGAACTGTTTTATTTTTATTCTATTTTTCCAGGCAGCATTATAATTAAAGTGTTTCCCAGATTTTTTTTTTTTTTTTTTAGCATTTGACTAAATTAAATCCTAAAGACAAAAAGACTTCTACTCATTCACAGTGAACAGATTTTTACTGGGAAAACGTTGCCCTATTGGGTAAATACTTTTTTCTTAAAAACTAGAATCAACCTTCCAAACTGAAGTCTATGATCACTGTTGTTCCAGTTGGAAGGCACCTCCTCAAGTTGGCTGCATTTTTGGGCAGCATTCACAAATACCCACTGTGAAGGTTGTTCCATTTTGGATGGAAGTTGTTGTCGTCGTCCAAAATTGAGGTGTGAAGGCATCCCTTCATTTTTCTTTACCAGACCAGTGATAGCCTGCTAGGATTTCCTTCTTAACAATGTTGGCAGCTCTGCAGTGAGGAGATCCACAAGGCAGTTAGGATTACAAGAGCAGCCCTTACCAGTCTACTAGATACAGGACCAGCCTACTGTGTCCAGGTGAGATTAAACATACAGTAGAAGCAAGGGATTTTCCGGGTTTGTACAGTATCATAGAGCAGAAACTGCACTAAAAGGGAAGTCCAGGACCAGGGTTAGAAATCTGGGCTGTGCACCAAGGAAAATATCCCATTACAGAGAACATTAATGACGTTTATGACAGCATAAGATGGTTTTACAATAGGATACCTTATAGCATATAACAACTCACAAGGACATTGTTTTAAACCACTTACTTTTCAGACTTCATAAACCAATACATGCATGAAATCTCGATGGCCAAGATGAAGCAACACTATATCAATGATATCATTTGGCCTAAACACGGGTTATGAAGTTATGAAGCAGCAGTGACTCACTCTATTGATCATGAGTCATGATTTCGTCATAGAGTGTGTTTCCTGGTATCATGGCATGACTAATAAATACTACAGCTGTCTCTATGGATCATTGTTATGTCTACTTTTACATCTGGGTAACTTTTTTCACTCTAAGTGGGGCCAAATACAGGGCAGCTGCTACAGTTTACAGGTTTCTGACCTCTTCATTTCCATGGAAAGTTCATTCTCATTGTTTTATAGACCAAGGTGTTTAGGATGGCATTCTGGCTCAGTGCTTGAATTTAGTGCTTGAGTTTATGTGGAACAGCAGTCCTGCTGTTCGGAACCTGGTCCAGAGCCCTGCTCTGTCTTTCTACCTTCAACTTGGAGCGTAACAGCTATCATAAAATGTCTGTATGGCAACAATTTACAAGCATCTGTGAATAACACACATTCGGACAGGCAGATCACTGCATTTCTGAAAATGTTAAAATAATTCGGGACTCAAAAAAAATATTTAAACACGATTTTGGTTTGTGCTCAAAACCACATCTAGATACGTAACATTTAGACAGGCATATTAAAATGATTTAGCTTATATAAAAAAAAACACAGATAACATCTTGGTAACTTTCAGTCAACTATGCATGATAACCTTTTTTTTTTTTTGCTTGGTGTAGTATTTGAGTCTAAGAGTCGTTTGCGGTTCAGCCCATAAGATATGAACAAATAAATAATTTTCGAGATCATATTAAAAGTCAGGGGTTGCATAATCCCACAACCCAAGGTCTCTGATTTTCCCACTTTGCCAGACTGATGTTTATCCAATGTGTTGTGTAGCACTCCTGTCCCTGAGCTTATAATGAAGTCCTGGGTGGTAGAAGGTTATTTGGAAGAATGAGTAGTCTAAATAGTCTAAAATTCAGTTTTGTTATATTGCTGATAGAGCATTTTAGATAGAGACAGATTATATAGCTATAATATTATGACTGTGCTTAGGCAGCATGATGGTGCAGTGCTTCGTACCATGTACCATGGCCTTGCACATTCATGGTTGAAAAATCAGGACCAGTCTTGAGTCTGCGTTCATGAAGTTTGCATGCAAACTCCACAATAAGGCAATCAGGCAGTCAGAGATCCAGCAAGAAAAACAGCAGTGTGTGTATGATTTCCACTGCAATCCAGACATGTGCCGTGATGTAGAACGTGCGGGCATCATAAACCTATGTTGTAAAAATGGCATCAATATAAAATAATGCCTTAAAAAAAATGAGCTACGTGCACAAATACAGGAAGCAATTTAATAGGAATGGCGTAAACAATGGATTGTTTCCATAGAGATCGTGAGAGCTGTTATTGCCATGCAGAACTATTAGTTGTTGGTTACTACAATTAATAAAAGATGTTGGCTGAAAAAAAAACAGAGAACAGGCTCATAAAACCGTGTCTGTGTTTATGCCCCTGCTTCTTAAAATGAACCCCAAGATTAATTATAATGAACGTTTCAGATGAAACGATATGGATGTTTGTGTTCAGTAGTAATCATGTGGATGCTATATGCCAGCACCTGCTAATTTTCTTTATTTAATCTATTCGGGAAAAAAAAAAACATGGTTTTGATGAATATCAAAAACAAAAGTGCAATTAGGGCTTGAAATAGGCGAACTAAAACAGATATACTGTACATGTTATGCTCTTAGAACTTGAAACCATGGCAACAAAATCACAGCTACACACAATCATACATGAACTTCGCCTTTTACAACAGACTTAAGTGCAATCCTAGGTTATTATTTTTGCTTCTTTATTGTAAAGAGCACCAAAGAAAAGGCAAATAGACCAATTCAGATTTTTTTAAATCACATTTGTCACCTCCAACATGCACCAATTTGACAATAAGTGTGAAAACAGAATAGCTGGGAATTCAATTTCGGCACTTTGTTTTCCTCAAATCTTCATCATGTTTCTTTTTTTTCCTACTCAGAGGTAGTAATGAGCAGAGGTGGAAAATAAATGAATAGATTTATTTCATTACTGTACTTAAAAACATATACCAGTAGTTTTATTACAGGATGCATTTTTTCTTTAACTCCACTCCATTGTACAGCAAACATCTGTACTTTTACTTCACTAAATTACTCTATGGGGTTGCATTACCTAACCACAGTAGTGGTTTATTCATTGTGACACTCCTAATATCATAGCCAGTGAGAGAGAGAGAGCAAAAAATATATATATATTTTTTAATTAATGTGAGTTAATACTAGTCCTGTATACTGTTGATATAAAAAAAAAAAGTGTATTTTTTGGTACTTTTACTCAAGTGGACATGCAGTGTACCTCTACTTGTGTAAGATTTGCCCTAGTAAATCTCAACTTTTGCTCAAGTAATTTGTGTGATTTGTGTACTTTGCCCACCACTGGTTGTAACATAAAGCAATATACACAATGTGTGGGTGTGGGCTAATGTGCACACATAAGAAGGCGAAAAAACAAAGAAATTATAACATTTATCCACATATACAGTGAATATCCAGTGTTCAGTGCACATGAATAATCAAACCTTATCCAGCATATTCTACAGAGCTGCATGTCGTTTGGTGTGTGAGCTCACACACATTTTTTGCTCAGTTCCAATGAGCAAATTTTATTTTGTAGCAGTGGAAACAAGTGTCCTAAAGCCTTTTTCCATTCGGTCTTTATCACTCTTGTTTTCTGATTTAACAAGACTCTCCCTGGCTTACCGCGTAACATATCTGGAAAGATACTTCTTTCAAAAAAGATTTCGAAATGAATGTCTAGACATGTTTAATAGTATATTACAAAAGACAGACATGGGTGATTCAGAGCTGATCTATATATTTCTTTCTTTCTTTCTTTCTTTTTTTTTCCTACACTTTTTTTCCTGGCCAGGAGTCATGCTGTAGCTTATTTTAAGAGCACTGCGGCTCCCTCGTACCACATGCTCTGGCTTTTCATAGACACGAACGTAACTAATTTGCAGACAGTATATATATATATATATATATATATATATATATATATATATATATATATATATATTATGAATGGTAAGGAGCTACAGGGATTTAATTGGATTTATAAGAAAAAATCATGAGCTCTACCCCTGGCCTTCAAGCTAACCTGAACCAACACAATCATGCATGAACTGTACCTTAAACGACATGCTTAAGTACAATCCTAGATATTTTTGCTTCTTTATTGAACAGAGGACCAAATAAGGTGCAAATGGATTAATCCAGTAAAAAAAAAAAAAATAAATAAAACATTTTTCTTATCTCTAACATGGACCAATTCAACAAGAAATGTGAAAACAGAATAACTGGATAGAATTATTTTTTTCTTTTACTCCAATACATTGTACAACAAACATCTGTACTTTTACTTCACTAAATTACCGTATTGGGTTGCATTAAGTAACCACAGTGGTGGTACTGTAGCATTCAAAGCAAGAATATCATATGGCTAATAGCATAGCCATTTTCAGACAATTGGGAAAATGAGAGAGAGAAATAAAGAGATTTTCTTTTTTTTCTTTCTTTCTTTTTTTTTTTTACTAATGTGAGCTAATACTAGTCCTGTACATTTGATACTTAAGAAAATGTGTATCTTTGGTACTTTTACTTTAGTAGACATGTCAATGTAATTTTACCTGAGTAATATTTGCCCTAGCAAATCTCAACTTTTAGTGTATTATGGAATTAGTGTACTTCGCTTTGCCCTCCACTGGTTGTGAGTGGTCCAACATGTCATTTATGGATTTGCCTATTAAGGAACAAAGCACTATTTAGCACAGCTGGAACATTAGGATTGAAGTATGACAAAAATACAAACAACAACAAACAGTTTATAGGTCATATTTTACCTGCATAATAGTACACAGTATATACATTTTGTGGGTTTGTGCACAGATATACTGTAGTATAAGGAGGTGAAAAACAAAGAAATTATGAAAATGACATTTTCTGTTCTACACAAAGCATTGACCTCTCAACCCCGCTAAACACACTTGATATGATTTAGACTGTTTTAGAATTTACTTAGGTGCTTGAGGCAGAATGAACACAAATCTCCGTCCACTCCAAAATTTACAGGCAGTAAAAGTCTTCCAAGTATTGCATACAAGCGTTTCTTATAACAACAAAGGGGATCTAGATCTGCAATGTGAATTTCAAAAAGCACATCTGATAGTGTACAGTATATTGATATATACATGTCATAACACAATATTATGTAAAATAGAACTTACATAATCATACATAGATTTTCTACAGTATATCATAATATTGTGTTATGAATTAAGGCATAATTTCATAATTACATATTTAAGTAATTAAGTATTAAGCAAGATCACATATTACAGCATGTTGTTTTTAATTAACCCTCATGCTGTGTTCCGGTCAAATCTGACCGATTGACATGTTTCCTCCATAAAAAAGTGCAGTAAATTTTATTAATTTCTTATGAGGTTCAATGAATTTGTTCACACATGCCATTTGAACACATAAAATACATTATACATATTTGTATAAAAATTTGCGTGTTTAATGGAACATTTATACACTCATGGTGTTCCGGGTAAAAAATGACCAGCCATTGGAAATGAATGGGTAAAACTACAATTAGTGTATAAAACAGAGTTCAGGCACATTTCTACACTCACCTCCCACACCTAAACATGCAGGGTTTGCAGACAGTTTGCAGGGCTGACACTGATAAGGAAGAAGACCCAGCTGAAGGTGTGATCTCCTTTTGGTCCAAAGATACTGTAGAACCAAACCCTAACCCTATATGCCATATCCCAAGTGGATGACATCAAGGCGTCTTTCCATCTTTTCCTCACAGACTTCATTGTAACCATTATCATGAACATGACAAACCTGGAGGGGAGAGGGTTTATGGAAACACATGGAAAGAGGTACAGTAGACCCAGGGAATATTGAAGCCTATCCGGGTGTGAGGTTTTTGTGTGATGTCTATAGATCACGCAACAAATCTGTGCCCATCTTATGGGATGCGGACACCGATCAGGCAATTTTTCATGCCACAATGTCTTTGCAGACCGTCCATATCCTGTCACGCGTAATTTACTTTGATTTACAAGAACAGCCCGAAGTCAACGAGATGAGCTGGGAAGTTTGGCAGAAGTGGGTGTAGTACAAAACAAACCAGGACCTGAAATAATTGTTGATAAGACAGAGATGGGAATCAAGCCTGGCCGGGAATCAAACGCAGACCCTGGAGGTGCAAGGTGACAGTGATAACCACTACACCACCGTGCCGCCTAAGGCTACTTTAAAGTTGTAAATATTTTCATACAGTGTATGGGTCAAGCATTATACATTATATTTTTAATATAACAAGGTTTTCCCTGTGTTCTACATTTGGGTTTTTGTTTTCAATAAATAAATCATACCTGTCAGTTTTGACCGGGAACACAAAAGTGGTTATTTTGTGCCACAGTCTAAAAAATTTATCTTGTTTCAAAAAAGTGACTTTGATAAACTTTTTAGTGAACTACTCTAGAATAAATAGTACAATAAGTTTTAACTTACTATTTGTTAAAGTCAAAATAATATCTATATAATGTTAATTTTCCTTAAAAATGAGTGGTATGGGCCTCCGAGTGGCGCAGTGGTTAAAGCGCTCGCCCTATCATCCGGAGATCGCTAGTTCGAATCCCGGGTGGTGCTGTAACTGGAGCCGGAGGTCTAGAGAGAGCTGATTGGCCGAGCTCTCTCAGAGGGGAGGGATGAGAGGTACTTAGTGCTCCCACATTAATCACGGCTCTACAGCCAGTCAGGGGCGTCTGTGAGCTCGCGCAACGGAGGGAGCGGATAGCGCTGTCCTCCGAGTGTGTTACGCCGCCCCCAACGGTGCTCGAGCGAGCAGTTCGAAAAGATGCGGTCGGCTGGCGTCACGTGGTTCGGAGGAAACACGTGATAGTCTTCGGCCCTCCCGGCTGAGTGGTAGTAGTAGCCTTAATGTGGGAGCCCCCTAGTGACGGGGAGGAATTGGACACGACTAAATTAGGGAGAAAATCGGGGAAAAAAAAAAAAAATGAGTGGTACGAGCTTAAGTAAATAAGGCCTGCAGGACACACATGGAAAATCCAAGTTTAAAACTTGTAATGTTTACAAGAGCTGAAGTTGCTAAAAAGATGTAAAACAACATTAGGTGATACTGTCTTATTGTGGATTGATAATGAACTAAAATGATCCGGTCAAAAGTGACTGGTAACATTATGGGTGTGAGCCACAAACGAACACAACATGAGGGTTAATTGTACATGGACCTGTAAATGTTCCCAAAATATACACATTAGGTACATCTGTTCGAATCTTCTATAGTGCAATCATCCAACCAGCCAATCACATGGTGCATTAGAGCCTGTAGACTTGATTAAAATGATCTGCTGAAGTTCAAAATGAGCATCATTTGAATGGGGAAGCAATGTGATTTAGGTGATTTTGGTGAACTTGGCATGGTTTTTGGTGCGAGACAGGCTGGGGGAAGTCAGAGAAAAATGGACAGATTGCTTCAACCTCATAGAAAGCCGCAAATAACATCTTGGTACAGCCAAGGTATGCCAAAGAGCATCTCTGAATGTACAATGCACACAGGGTGCAAAAGTGAATGCATGGACAAATTAAAATTGGACAACAGAAGATTGGAAAAACACTGCCTGGTCTGATGAGACTTGATTTCTGCCCCAACATTTGGAAGATGAAGACACAATTTGCCGTAAACAACATGAAAGCATGGATCCATCTTGCCTTGTCTCAACAGTTCAGGCTGCTGGTTTTGGTGTACAGGAATTGTGTGGAGGATATTTTTCGGCACACTTTGTGTCAATTGAACATTGGTTAAATGCCACAGCCTACCTGAGAATTATTGTTGACCATGTCCATTCCTGTATAAGCACAGGATAAGAAAATCATCTCAAGCTAGTTTGTTAAACATGACAATGGGGTCACTGTACTTAAACAGCCTCCACAGTCATCAGATCTTAATCCAGTAGAGCACGTTTGGGGAATGGGAGATTTGCATCATGGATGTGCAGCCAAAAAAATTGAGCAACTCCGTGATGCTATCATGCCAATATGACAGAGAAAGATCTCTTAGGAATATGTTCAGCATATTTCTAGATATTGTTGAATCTCTGATTCCATGAAGAATTATGGCAGTTTTGAAGTCAAAAGGGGGTCCAACCCAATACTAGCAATGAGTACCTAATGAAGTGGCTGGTGAGTGTACTGTATATTGGCATTTTCTTATTAAAAGTTGCAATTTTGAAATGTATTGTACTCATGAGTACAATAACCTTTCAGTTACAGCATATTAGATATTGATGTCGACATACATATGTTTATGTTTTTAAAGTCTTTATTTTACCTTCTGTGCTTTATGTATCATTCTCATAAAAGCGTGACTTTTTTAAAATGCACTACTTTAAACAAAACAGAAAAAAAAAAAAAAAGTGAGCAGCACTTTTGCCCTGAACAGGAACCAAAATTGTTTTCAACATTGCAGTTGTGCATATCTAAATGAGGATGAGTGCTCTGTTATTTCCGAGTATATTTTGAGATCAGAGATACCGAGAACTCTCAGCAAAACAGCAAACATTCCCACTGACATCATGATTGTATGAAGTGGAAAAGCGAATTTTATAGCGATCCTGTTTAGGATATTTAACTGCTTAGTAACACTTACTGCCATAATTAAAAATAACAGCTGTTTGCGCTTGTCCCTTCTATCCAGGAGCCAAGATTTCAAGATTTGAATATTAATATGAATGAAATCCTTAATAAACGATCATTCAATTCCAATGATAGGTTCACTGTCGATCAAATCATTTGATTGAATGAACCTTTGACTTATGGGCACTTTCATCTAATATATGTTGGTATATGTTGTTGCTATATACAGTAATAGTGCTCTTGAGTTGATGGTTAATATTAGTACTTAGGAAGGATAAATTCGCAGGGATTCCCCACTTATGGAGCACTTTCATGGGTTGAGAGAGCAGGGTCACTGATTCCAAAAAAACTATTAAGATAAGTCTGTTATTCCCCAACTCCCTCGTCTACGGCTGGGTGTTTTACTTTCCAGAGACATGTCTCGGGTCTCTTCAGCTTTCTTAATGACAACAAGTCATGACAAAATTCGTCCAGTTGGAAGCACTTCAGTTCTCACTGCCTGCTCAGATGGCATTATTTATCATCTTTGTTTTAGCCTAAGCCTACTTTTAAAACCTCTCTTACTTTTTTCCAGCTGTGAAATTATGTTAGATGCTGAAAAGGAGCCTGTAAAACTCAATGTCGCAGTACAAATGGTACCTCATTATAGCTCGCAAACGTCTGCGAGCAAGCATTAATGCAGGAGACACTGGGTATCCTCAACTGCTTCTGGCAGGTGTTTACAGAGTACTGCCGGACCCTAACACTCACTGGCACTTCCTACACATTCCCTGCTTTTGTGAGCCAAGACCTGATCAGCTGTCTGAACTTGCCTAACAAGGATACACTAACATCTCCGCATGCCCACACTCTGACAGTGCCCACATTGTAAAGGGATGCACATAGAGTATTTGCAAAAAGCATGAAGAAAGGAGCATGGAGGGTTTTTTTTTATTGTCTCCATCTATTGTCCTAATATTTACATACACTGTGTGCATGGGGTCGGCCTACTTTCTAGCTTTCTTCTGTCATACACACACTTTCACAGCACTTTCAGAGCTTCTGATTTCAATCTGAAAGCATTTTGGTATTGATTGCTACCAAACAAACACATAGCTTCAATCACTGACCTACTGTATACAGTACACCGAAAACAAAGTCAGGATTTAGATTTAAATAAGCAAAAAGACAGGAAGCAGAGCTGGAGGTGACAGAGGAGTTTAAATATTTAGGGGCAACTGTCCAAAGCAATGGGGAATGTGGTAGAGAAGTGAAGAAGAGAGTGCAGACCGGGTGGAATGGATGGAGAAGAGTAGAAGGAGAAGAGTAGAAGGAGTTATGAAGACAAAAGGACGGGAAGTAGAACTGGACGTGGCACAGCTGAAGAGCTCAAGAATGGACAGGATTAGAAATGGGACAGTGCAGGTAGAACAGTTTGGGGACAATGTTAGAGAGTCCAGATTAAGATGGTGTGGACATGCGCGAGGGATGAGGGGTATATGGCGGGAAGATTGTTAGAGTTGGAGCTGGCAGGCAGGAGGAGAAGAGGAAGACCCAAGAGGAGGTTTATGGATGTGGTGAGGGAGGACATGCAGGAGATCGGAGTTACAAGGAAAGGTGTTGCAGACAAGGTTATATGGAGACAAATGTGGTGAGCCCTAATGGGAGCTGCCAAAAGAAGAAGAAGAAGAAGAAATGCTTAAAACCTTTTGTATTGGATTAATTACTTCAGTTTTTGTTTTGGCATCTAGGTGGCGGAATGATCCTCCTCTAGATGTCTGTACAGCCGAGTCACTGGAAATCTTCAAATGATGACTAAAGATCTCTCCGTTTCTTAAAAATAAATAAAAATAAAATAAATCCTTCCCAATAGTGTTTGCTGATGATACTTAGTTAGTAACCTAGTAACCAGTGTAAGGATGTATCCAATAATGGAAACTTCAAAGCACTTTTGTAAGTCGCTCTGGATAAGAGTGTCTGTCAGATGCCAGAGTATGTGCATGACGTTGCAAAAAATGTAGAACTCTCAAAAAGAGCATATTATTAGGATTTTTTTGGTCATAGAAATAACCAAAAACAACAATGAAATCACGTGATCATGTGTATCTGTGCTATTTCTTTGCCTATGTGACCTATTTTCAAATGTTCTGCTCGGGTAAAATGAATTTAATTCAGTTCATCCCATTGCCTATTTACCGTAGTGCTGGCAAAAGGATGTCAACCTATAATGCAAAATCCTGAGCCATATATACTGTACAATAAATAATGGCTAAAATGCTCTGAGCTTTAAAGGCAACCCCAATTTAAGTCTATGGGGGTGCTGAAGAAGACTTTACTCTCCTGTCATCGGTACAGAAATATAATAAAGACATTTTATAAGGTTGTTGAAACAATCTGAGATCTGCTTGACTACAGGAAACTGTGTCTTTAACTGTAACTGTAACAAAGTCCAGTTCTTTCCAGCATCTCCCAGGGCCAATGTTCACTCATTTAGTCCATGATTTAAAAAAAAAAGAATTTATTTATTTATTTATTTATTAAATTTGATAATCAGATCATATCGTTTTCCTCGTTGCTTTATTCATGTATTCACGGCATGTCATCAGTGGATACATGATGTATTATCGTTTTTGCCCCAACATTCCTTTGGGAGAGAAATGAAAAGTAGATAGATTAGATATGTACATATTGTCCAAATTTGACAGATGACAAGTGTTGCAGCTTCTCTGTTTATCATGTTTGGTAATTGGATGAAACACGAGGTTATGAAATAACCGAACCTCACATGAAGTACTGCCTAACCCTAATAGTTTCACAACAAGTTATTGATATAAAAAAAAGAAAAGGTTTTTAACCCCATCTAAGATCCAGCATTGCAGCCAGTAATCATGGACTTGTGAAATATGAAAACGACAAGCTCTGTGAAGAAAAAAAAATCCCCAATTAAATCACTAAATAATATGGGATCTGACATCTACAATACGTTATACAGAAACCTGCATCATCTCGGGGATTTAAAAAAGCCAGATGGTATATATCTAATTTAAATAGGAATAATGTTAACAATTTATGGAAAATTAACACTGATAACCTAAAGGGTTACCATCAATGCTCCTATTGGAAAGGACAGCTTAAGCCTAGAATTTATTTATGACCTCGGCAAAGTGATTTAATCCCAGCTCAAAAAGCATAGTCACTTTGCTTAAGATTAAAACTGACCAACAAACTCAAACCTGTTTAACTCCAGAATCCTGAGAATACGATCTTTATTAAATAATCAAATTTGTCAGGAACAATCATTCTTGAACAGGCATAGAACAGGCATTTTTCATGGAACAATAAGCAATGGTCAAGAGCCAGGAATCCAATCAGAGGTAATACTTTCGAACTGCATTTGAAAACAGAGTCAAAACCTCACCATGACTAAATAAAACAGGAAACCATGGTGCTAGAGGTTGGGCAGTTTATGAGAGATGTAAGGTCTCTTGGCGCTGGGGTGGATTGGAGAACAATGGCTCCTTAAGCTGGGAAGTGGGATGGGATGGAATTTTTTTTTCCTAATTAAATTACAGTACAAACTGATACATATGATACAGATACAAACTGTTACAGTTAAAATGTAAGATGAATAAATGAGTCGCTTGGTTTGTCCGCTGATCTCCGGTATGCTTACCTACATTGGAAGAGCCGCAGTTAAACATGCGCATATGATGGATGTCATGACGTTCTCTGTTTATTAACAGCAGAAGACAGAGTTTTCATGTTTGGCCAAAAAGATGGTGTCATGGATATTTGTTACATCAAAGAGTGAACATTGTATAGTTGTCTCCCAGGAGACAAACCAGGAAGTGTTAGCTCAATGGAGAGGGGGGGAGAAAAAGAGTCATAGAGGGAATGAGAATGAGAAAGAGAGCGTGGGAGAGTTAACACATTAATATCAGAACTATGGGGAAGAGATGAGCATGGGAGTGTTATGAGATTTCTATCATGAAATGTTAACACACTTTTTTAATATATGTTAACTCATGACTCAAGATGGAGTACACTGTAGGATGGATGGATGGATGGATGGATGGATGTCTTTGGACGTGCAATGACTGTGGACTGTGGCAAGCACGGAGAACACCACACACAGGATAAATTCGAATGTCAAGTCAACATTCTACCCTGTCATGCACACTCGCTCTCAGGAAGCATAAAAAGAAACAAGATGGCGCTTCACATCGCTCAGTCATTGAGTTCATTCATGCCTTCGCTATCGCTTCACCAACTATTTCGTGAGTACTCACTTATTCAGGTTGCTTCCTTGATTGAGTGTGTGTTGCCAGAACGCGGGTTTATTTGTGTAGATCCGACGAGTCAAAAGTTCCGCGTTCATCGACTCCGGGGCTGCTGGAAACTTTATTGACTCCTCCTATGCCAAGAGATTGGGGGTGGAGACTGAGGCGTTGTCCCAGCCAGTTCGAGTGTCATCCATCGACGGTCGGCCCCTTTCCTCCAGCCCTATCACCACCCAGACTCGGCCCATCACCCTCACCATTGACCAACACCAAGAAGAAATCCGCTTTCACCTCACCTCCATTTCCTCGCCACCCATCATCTTAGGATACGCCTGGTTATTGCAGCATGACCCTCTCATCTCCTGGTCTCAAAACCGGATCCTGCAATGGGGTCCGACCTGCCTCGAACTCTGCCTACAAACGCCGGCTGGGACGTGCTCTAGGGAGTCCGAGGCCCCCGATGTTGACACCAACACCATCCCTCCTGCATATCGAGACCTGGCTGAGGTCCTTTGTAAGAGACGTGCCGACCATCTTCCTCCGCTTCGCCCCTACGACCTGGCTATTGAGATCCAGCCAGGTTCCACTCCATCCCGCGGCCATCTATACTCTCTCTCTTCCACCGAGACGCGGGCGATGGAGGAGTATGTGTCCTCCGCTCTCCGTCAGGGTACAATCCGACCCTCTTCCTCGCCCGCCGCCGCATGATTTTTCTTCGTAAAGAAGAGTTCGGGCGAATTACGTCCTTGTGTTGACTATCGGGGGCTGAATAACATCACCATAAAAAACCGACATCCGCTGCCTCTTACCAACTCAGCCCTGGACGCCCTCTCTGGTGCCACCATTTTTACAAAGTTGGACCTCCGGAGCGCCTACAACTTGGTGCGTACCAGAGAGGGCGATGAGTGGAAGACAGCCTTCATCACCCCTAATGGACATTACGAAAGCCTTGTTATCCCCTTCGGACTCTGTAACGCCCCCGCAGCTTTCCAGCAGTTTATGAACGATGTTCTCCGGGACATGTTGGGAAAATGGGTATTTGTCTACCTAGACGATATACTCATCTACTCACGCAACGCCGAAGAACACATCCGACACGTCAGGGCTGTCCTTAAGAGATTGCTCGCCCACTGACTGTACTGTAAGTTGGAGAAGTTGGGTCACTCCTCGCCGCTGTCAAATACATCCAGCGTGCTTTCTGGTGGCCAAGGACGTCGAGGAGTTCGTTCGGGCGTGCCCAGTGTGCGCCAGGGCCAAGACCTCCAATCAACCAACACCAGGGGAACTCCAACCACTCCCAGTCCCCCGTCGACCCTGGACGCACATTGCCCTTGACTTCATCACGGGCCTGCCGTCATCCGAAGGGAAAAACGTCATCATGACCATATTGGATCAGTTCTCCAAAGCTGTGCACCTGGTGGCTCTCACCGGACTCCCGTCAGCTAAAAGGACAGCCGAGCTGATATTAGAGCACATAGTCCGTCTGCATGGGTTCCCTAAGGACATCGTCTCGGACAGGGGGCCCCAGTTCACTGCACGGTTCTGGAAGGCCTTCTGCCGTCTGATCAATTCTACCTGCAGTCTCTCCTCGGGCTATCACCCCTAAACAAATGGTCAGACGGAACGGGCCAACCAACAACTGGAGCGCTACCTGAGGTGCTTTGTGGCCGACCGTCAGCGCTCCTGGGCTCGCTATCTCATTTGGGCGGAGCTCTCCCACAACCTCCACGTCTCCTCCGCCACGAAGCTGAGTCCATTTGAGGTATGCCAGGGTTTCCAACCTCCGATGTTCGAACATCAAGAACCGGAGGTCGAAGTACCCTCAGCCCAACAGTTGGTCCGAAGGTGTCAGCGGTCCTGGACTCAAGCCAAGGAGGCCATTCAGCACGCCAATACTCTCTACACCTCACAACATCGCCGTCGACACCCTCTGAGACAATTGTACCACACAGGTGACAAGGTATGGCTCTCCACCAAAAATCTAAACCTCCATACAGAGTTAAAAAAACTCTTGCCTAGATTCATCGGTCCATATCACATCACCCTCCGTGTCAACCCTGTCACCTATCGGCTCTAGCTGCCTGCGGCGCTCCGGATTCACCCAGTATTCCACACCTCTCAGCTCAAACCCTTCATCACGTCACCAATGGTACCACCCGCCCACCCCACTCCTCCTCCCCGAATCATCGAGGGTAGTCCCGCTTACACTGTACGCCGGATCCTCGACTCGCGCCCTCGGGGCAGAGGTACACAGTACCTGGTTGACTGGGAGGGCTACGGCCCCGAGGAACGGTCTTGGATTCCACCCCAGTTCGTCCTGGACCCCGTCCTGGACCCCGAGCTCATACGGGACTACCATCGTCGGGTATCCGCCACCCCAGGACCGTCGAGAGTCGGTCCTGGACAGGGGGGTACTGTCATGCACACTCGCTCCGCGACCGGCACGAGGACCCGGAAGTAAGACGGTCGCGCTTTCAGAAAGCATAAAAAGAAACAAGATGGCGCTTCACATCGCTCAGTCATTGAGTTCATTCATGCCTTTGCTATCGCTTCACCAACTATTTCGTGAGTACTCACCTATTCAGGTTGCTTCCTTGTTTGAGTGTGTGTTGCCAGAACGCAGGTTTATTTGTGTAGATCCTTGCTCTTTGTGTAAGAGAGTTCTAAGAGTAAATGCGTGGTTATCCTGCCTGCTCGCACTGCTTCCGCGTTTGGGTTTACCGTCCACGCAACACGGGCTAACTGCTAAGGCTACTGTGTTCATCCCAAGGACCATCTTAAATGAAATGGTACATATAATAATGTAAAAAAATATATATATCATAATCTATCCATCCATAAGAACCTCTGTATTCTAACTAGGGACCGTGGAGACCATTGTATTTTTTTTCTATTTTTACAACCATGGTAGGACTTCCTGTCAACATTCACACACTCATTCATACACTACGGGAAATTTGGGAACATCTGTTAATCTAAACTGCATGTCTTTGGACTGTGGGAGGAAAACGTATTCTTTTGCTTGATACAGGCCAATAATTTTACTTCCAATTTTTTTTTCTCCAAAAAACACTTACTTCTTCTTCACTACCAAACATCCATGTGTATTCCAACATGGATGTTTAAGAAATGAGAAGCTACTCACTGCATCAGTTAGGTTTAAAAGAATTGTTGCTGGCTGAATCTGAAAATATTAATCCCTGCAGTAAAAAGCTCTCATGTATTTTCTTAGTTTAAATCGACACTAAATGACAAACTTTTTTTTGCCAGGTAGTGAAGATCATTTTAGGAAATACCAGTTGACAAGTTTAACGTTTGTTGACACTTAACCGTCAACCCGTAAGTACTCATCGCTTGATGAGGTCACTGTCAGGAGAACTCTTTAAAGCTCTGTCAAATTCACAAATTTATTTTTCATCTCTGGTTTCATGGCTTTGTAACAATCAGAATCTTCAGACCAGATGACTTAGCAACCTGACAAGCAGCAACTTTTTTTTTCTTTTCTTATTATTTCCTTTAAGAGATCAAACAAGTGTGGTGAGTTACTGACTGTTTGTAGTCAAAATAAATGATAACAGGATCTAACTTGTTGCATGGATGTTTCACAATTTTAATAACTAAAAACTGTTAGTGTTGGAAGACTGCTGGGATATTTTGATGAATAAAAAAATTAATAAGCTTGTTCATTAGTTCATTCATTCATTCATTCATTCATTCTCTATACCATTTATCCTGGGTTGATGGAGGTCTGGAGCCTATCCCAGTGGACATAAAGCAGGGTACGTCGTGGATGGGGTGCCAATCTTGAATCGAACCCTCGACCCTTGAGTGGCATAAATATTTTTCCTATAACAGAGAGCAAATAGGATGATCAAACAATGTATGGTAAATCCCTTTTGCCAAATTGGATTCTTCAATCCACAAGTTATTGACATAGGATTTAGGATGCCCTTCCTGCTGCAACCATCCCACCCACTTATCTCAGCTTGGGACTGACACTGAGGGTGCCCTGCATTTCAGTTGCTGGGTATCACATACTATATGGGTATAGGGTTAAGGTGCTTTCCCAACATTGGTGACCTGGTGGTGATGGTTGGGTTTGAACCCTCTAATCAGCAACCCAGAGCATCAAATGCCACAAATGTCACTTAAACTGCTGAATTGCAAATAAGAAAAGATTGAAAGTGTTCAAATTGACCACAACAATGTTCAAGCAAATAAAATTTCATGCCATGCCAGTGGTTAAATAAACTTCATACTGACTACCCCGAATGACACATTGTCCACACAGCCTGAATGCAAAAGTCACTCCCCTAATTAAAAGAGCACAACTAGCCTTGTTTAGGTACAACGTATCCACCCACTTCTCTGTAAAATGTATTACATTTGCCCAAAAGACGATATGCCGTCATTTTGAGTTAGGTGAGGAAGATTTATGATAATATATTCATTATGGTTTTGAGGTGGGTTAATTGCACATTTATTATGAGGTTCTTCAAGTAGACAATTACTCAATTTAAAGCCTCTTTAAAAAATTTTTAAAGAGACTTTTAAAAAAGCAGCCCTACTCTAAATCACCAGAAGGAACTGGGACATGTGAGCATTGCCCAGGCAAAAGATGTCTGCTTACTTTTAGCAAAGAAATTTAAAAACACATGTTCGTTTTATATATTTCATTTCATATAATTTTTTTATAAAGTTTTATAGTTAAGTTGGGACAGTTGTGCTGCACTTAAGTACACATGGTTGCTGCAGAACTACACACCGTTTGTGCTATTGTATTGTATCTTTCGTTACAAGCATGGATTTAATTTCATCAAAAGACTAAATAACTTCCATTGTTGAAAAATATGGTTTATTATCTAAGAGGGATGAAACACAGACAGAGTGCCTCAGTGCACAAATATGTTAGAATTGTCTGTGCGACTAAGTTCACACAGGTGCGTGCCATTAATCAGGAAAGAGGGGGAAACTAAATGGTGTCTTTAAATAAATTGTGTCACATGTTAGGCATCCCTTATTTACAAATGCTGAGAAGACAGCCACCCTGCTTAGGGTGAAGCATGTCAGAGCCAGAAAGAGGGAGCTCCACTGGAAGTTATGAGAGAGAGAGAGAGAGAGAGAGAGAGAGAAAAACAAACCTCCAACAGCTTTACTTTCTGCTTTTTGGTTTTCAAGTTTATGTTTTTCAAGTTTCTTTAAGGCTGCTGCTAAAGGTTTTATTAATAATAGAGCAAACAATAATGGAGAGGATGGCCATATTTGGTGTGAAACTAGATGTGAGATGTATTGGTCTGATTCACCGAAGGACTCATTTCCCAAAAACAACTAGTTTAGTTCTGCAAAGGAAAAAAAAGAGCCAGTTCACTTTGTCAAATATTTTTCGACATCCATTGATAAAAATTTCTGTTTGCATTTTAAGAAACAGTCTGGATGACTTAAGGAGGAGATACTGTAAGTGGTTCTATCAAAATACTTTTACTGGCCACTATTTTGGCCATTAGGTACTGTACATCTTGCTAGTACTGGGGGGGGTTTGACCCCCCCACACCCGACCCCCTTTTCTTTTTGATCTGCTTTAATTCTTCATCGCATAAACTCAACAAGGTACAGAAAACAATTCTAAAAGATTATGGTCCATATGATACCATCATGGAGTTCCTGCAGTTTTGTACTGCAGGTTTTTGTGTGGTTTCTGACCTTACCATCTAAATGTTGCAGCAGAAATCGTAGAATCTTCGAAATCTTCTATTGTCCGATTTTGGTGAGTCCATGCAAATTGTAGCCTCAGTTTCCTGTTATTTGCTAGCAGAACTTCTGCTCACTGGATAGTCGGACTATTCTGTGTAAAGCATAGAGATGATTGTGTGTAAAAATCCCAGTAGATCAGGAGGATAGCCCATCTGGCATAATAACCATGCCACGTTCAAAGTCACTTAAATCATTCTTCTGCAACTGCTACAACTTAGGGCACCAAGGCAAGTATCTAGCATGTCCTGCATTCTTACAGGAATGTTCTCATTCCTCATGTTCTTGCAAGTTGGTTTTTATAAGTCAACATGGCAAAAAATTCTTGCCCAAGGATGGATTTGCCCATGTTTTCCAGTTGCTCAATGAGTATTGTTTGAACAGGTAATTGTTCTTCACAAAGTCTTCCAAATATCAGGCTATAAATCAAAGACAAAGTTTCCTTTGTTTTCTCATGTCTCGCTATTATTAATTTTCTAAATGTTCTGCAGTTTTGTATTTATGACCATTTAAATGCCCTTTGATGCATATTGGGTACCCTTTGATGTGTAAAGGGTGGTGATCACGCCTGGTGATCAATGGTCTAGGATACAGAATGAGACACACACACACACACACACACACACAATATATATATATATATATATATATATATATATATATATATATATATATTTTTTTTTTTTTTTTTGGACAGTGTTCTCACCTAAACTGACATCTCAGTCTTAAACAAAACATCCAAATGCCAAAAAAATAAAAAATACACCGACCAGCCACAACATTAAAAGCGCGCAGAAGGTGAGCCAGCAGAACCATGCTCTGTGATGCTCTGTGCAATGTTCTGCTGGGATCCTGGCATTTATGTGGATGTGTGCATGTGGCACATGTCACCTCCCTAAACAATACCGCAGGCCAAGTACTGTATACCCCTTTCATGGCAAGAATCTTTCATAATGGAAGTGGCCTTGTTCACCCTGACATTTCGACATTTTGATTTCCCAAAATTTTTATCTGCCCAAGTATAGAAACCCCACCTCACATCTTACAGTGCTTAAAGGATCTGCTGCTGACGTCGTGGTGCCAGGTGCCACAACACACCTCCAGAGGTCTTGTAGAGTCCAGATCAGAGCAAAATGGACTTGGGCAGGTGATTTTAATGCTCTGACTGTAAACCTGAGATTTTTCGAAGACAGTTGGGACTTTACCATCAGTCATACAAGAACAACATTCCTACAGATCCAGTGTTCATGACATGATTAAATGAACCGTATATTAATAAATTTTAAAATGGTATTAATAAATCAAATAAAATGTATTAAGTATTAACACACTTTATGTTTACAGGTAACGAGGGAAAATATTTGTGCATTCAGGAGATTGGGATGGAGCACTATCCTCCAAAATCGTTCCTCCACCAAGAGCTCAGCGACATGCTTTGATGAATGTGTTGTTGATGAGAAAAGCAATAAGAAATATATGGACTATGAGTCACATTTGTAAATGTGGACTTTCAGTGTGCATGGAGCGTAGGGAAGCACTGGGCCTCATTTGCTGAGCATGGACCTTGGGTGGCCTTCTCAGTGGTAGGTCTCGGTGACCGGGTTAAAGACCATCACAGGGTGTGGTCTGAGACAAACACACACAATGTCACACTGAGTCAGCGCAGACCTATGTACACGTCTGCAGTTCAGAATGGAAAATGTGTGTACGTTGAAGTTTTGATTTCAATCAAATTTAATGGGTCCACGCAATCACTTTTTAGCAGAGAAAAATTCTCAAAAGGTCACTGTTTATTTTCTGTTTACTTATTTTATTCAGGGACAATCTTGAATAAAATAAACCCTTGTTGATAATGAAAACATCCTGCTAGAACGTTGCTGAAAATGTAGACATCGTACAGTTTATGCGCAGAAAAAGCATGGCATTCAGAAACCTGTCTCAACTTGGTCTTGCACCAGGCTACCCTCCAAGTATAGAAACATTGAACAGGCTCCCACAACACAGAGAATGAACTGCCGTCACGGAAAATATCCCATATTTCAATCTGAAGGCAGCTTCAGGGAACACGTACGATATCAGTTCTGACAGCTCAAGCTTGTGTACTCTTCAAAGCCGTATATAATAATTAATATAATATGATACTGACTCCTCGAGCATGTCGGAGGCACTGGTGTGTGGCAGTGTGATGTTCAAAAACACATCAAAATAATTGAACGGCCGTATTTGTCAGATTCCAACAACTGGATCACCACAAACAAACATACTGTTATGGTTAGGAGCATTATAGAAAGAAAGACTTAACATGCATGAATTAAAAGTTACAGTAGGTGGCATAGTGGTTAGCACTGTGTTAGCACCTCCAGGGTTGAGGGTTTGAATACCGCTTTCAGGTCCGTGTGCGTGGAGTTTGCATGCTCCTGTGCTTCATGGCTTCCTCCAGGTACTCCAGTTTAATCCTACATTCCAATCATATATAGATTAGTCAGATTGTTTTTTTTCCAAATTGCCCATTGTGTGTGAGTGAGTGTGCTTGTGCCCCCCCCCCCCCCTCCCCCCAGGGCCTCCTGTGACCCTGTACAGGATAAGCGGTATAAAGAACGGGTGAGTGAGTAAGAGAATTCTCTATGCCATGCCCTGTGGTCTTTTTTAACTGCTGCTTGTCAAATTATTATTATTATTATTATTATTATTATTATTATTATTATTACTATTATAATATGCTCATTTATAAATACAAATTTTTCTGTGGTTCTAAAATCCCAGTCCCTTTTTTGGTCCTTTCTACACAATTTCTTTTTTTAATCTGGAAATAAAAAATCTGGTTCTATGTACAGCAATCATTTCTGCCTCTGCATCCTTACTTTAGTCCTCCAAGGCACAAGGAAAAGACAAGGGATGGCACAGTAGACAAGGTGGTCAGGAGAGCTGGTTCGGTGCTTGATGTGCAGAGGTGAGTAGAGTAGCCAAATCATTTACTCAAGTAAGAGTAGACTTCAAAATAATATTATATAATAATAATATAAGTAGAAAAAGTAGTCATCCAAAATATTACTCAAGTAAGAGTAAATAAGTATTCAGTATATATATACAGTACAGACCAAAAGTATGTATTCAAAGAGGTTGAATTTGTATTATGGGTCTAGAGAGAGCTGATTGGCCGAGCTCTCTCAGAGGGGAGGGATGAGAGGTACTTAGTGCTCCCACATTAATCACGGCTCTACAGCCAGTCAGGGGCGTCTGTGAGCTCGCTGACAGAGGGAGCGGATAGCGCTGTGCTCCGAGTGTGTTACGCCGCCCCCAACGGTGCGCGAGCGAGCAGTTCGAAAAGATGCGGTCGGCTGGCGTCACGTGGTTCGGAGGAAACATGTGATAGTCTTCGGCCCTCCCGGCTGAGTGGTAGTAGTAGCCTTAATGTGGGAGCCCCCTAGTGACGGGGAGGAATTGGACACGACTAAATTAGGGAGAAAATCGGGGAAAAATCCAAAAAAAAAAAAAAAAAAAAAAAAGAATTTGTATTATGGCAAGAAAAAAGCAGCTAAGTGAAGAAAAAACGAGCGGCCATCATTACTTTAAGAAATGAAGGTCAGTCAGTCCGAGAAATTGGGAAAACTTTGAAAGTGTCCCCAAGTGCAGTCACAAAAACCATCAAGCGCTACAAAGAAACTGGCTGACATGCGGACCGGCCCAGGAAAGGAAGACCGAGAGTCGCCTCTGCTGCGGAGGATAAGTTCATCCGAGTCACCGGCCTCAGAAATCGCAGGTTAACAGCAGCTCAGATCAGAGAGCAGGTCAATGTCACACAGAGTTCTAGCAGCAGACACATCTCTAGAACAACTGTTAAGAGGAGACTGTGTGAATCAGGCCTTCATGGTAGAATATCTACTAGGAAACCACTGCTAAGGACAGACAACAAGCAGAAGAGACGCGTTTGGGCTAAAGAACACAAGAAAGAACACAATAAAGAAAACGCTTTGAATGAAAAGGGGTGTCCAAACTTTTGGTCTGTACTGTATGTATAAAACATGCTTTGTATATGATGCCAGGGTGGCATCATATTTTTTGGGATGCATAAAAATGTACATCACATGTGTTGGCGTATTCGGTGAAACAGTTCCTGAGTAACTAAGTAACTGTTTCATTCTGATTCTTTTTTTTCTTTTATAGAAATTCTAATAATTATATATTAGTGTATATATATATATATCACAGTATCATACACAGTATCATACAAACAAAAAACCATTCCATTCTCCCCCCCAGATTGGACACTAACCACAAGATCCCAGTAGTAGCAGCACGGATTCATGGCCGTAAGAAAGATTTTTGTATATGATTAGAGTAAGAGTAAGAGAGTAGCGTCTTCTTCACAAATCTACTCAAGTACACTGTAAACCTGATTAAGTTGGCAAAACTTAAAATATTTGAGGTAATCAGTTTTCAAGTAATGATGTTTCCAATTTTAAGTAAACAGAACTATCAGTTTTTGAGTTTGTTGAACTTGTTGCAAATCAAATAGATTGTTGCTGCAGTCACCACAGCAGACAATCCAGGCCGGGAATCAAAACCAGGCCTTGGCATGGCAGACGAAACACCTACCACTGAGCCACCAGTGCCCTATAGATTTTATGTTGGTTACTTAAGTACTTACGATGACGTAAAATATCAAATATGTTCAGATAACTTGAAAAGTGTCATTTCTACAAACTCATAAATACCAAAAAGTTCTCTATACTCAAAAAGGTCTATTAATTTGAACTAATTGCAATTATTTAAGTTAACAGTACTCAATGTGTTTAATTACTTTGAGCATTAGGGTTTACAGTGTAAAAGTAAAAAGTATGGTGCAGGAAAACTACTCATAGAAGTATATTTTTTTTCCAAAAAGTTACTCAAGTAAATGTAATAGAGTAAATGTAACTTGCTACTACGCACCTTTATTGATGTGGAACTGGACTCTCTCGAGGAAGTGGTGGAGAGGAGGAGACTAAACAAAAATTCTGTCCATTACGGCCAATTAGAACCAATTATTGCACATAGTTGTCCTCAAACAGAGGATTGTGTTCAATGGTAGGCTTTAGTCGCCAACCGCCCCCCCCCCCCCCCCCCCAAGGCCATTCGGCTCAACGCCTCTCTACAGGCTCTCTAAGGCTCATCTGGTATAAACATCACAGTGTTACATGTTACATGCATAAGTCTCTCATCTATTACATTTAGGGTCTGCTCAGTGACTTTCACTATTGCATATCTTGCCATTACACACAGACTCAATTTCATTGTCACTTTCATGCTGCTCTTCGCAAAATTATTTGAATTATTGTACAATTGATACCATTTGGACTGTCACTTTGTCAACATCTAAAATTGCACATCAATGGCTTATCCTAGCACATTGTGTTCGCACTCTTAAAAACTCAAAGTTGTTAGCCAGGTTTTTTTTTTTTTCTCTTCACATCACATACAAAATATATCGAGTCAGCTGTTGTCATTATTCTTCTTATCATGTGACTGTGTGTTGCAATAGCAGGAGAGTTTTATGACCATTTCGTCTGCATCTTATTTTGTTTGGTTTAGTCAGTGCTCCAACACCCCAGTGCGTTCCTCATTCTGAAAAGAAGGTCAGTTGTCATCCATGCAAGTTACTGTAATTAATTTGACTAATTACTGTAAGTTGGATGTCTATGGCGTGCAAGTGGTGGTGATTTAGACCAATTTGCAAATGTAAAATGTGAAACAAAGTATTTTTACCCAGTATTGTGTACTGTAGGTTCCCCTTGTGTTATTGGGGCAGTTCTTTGGGGTGTACTGTGGTGTCTGGCAGAAGATCCTTTTTTGAGTGCTGTGGGTGGTGGGTGGAGCCTCTTCTAGCGCTTTTCATGGGTGCTCTACTGGGAGTTTGAATTTGAAGGCCAAATCGGTGGCCTTGGGGTTTTTGCCTGCTGGATCCCGTGTGAGACAGGCTGGATGTGACTGTAGCCTTTCTAACTGGGTGTCCTATTGCCTTTCCTTTACGGCAAGCATCGACATTTTGGCGAGTTGTGCTACATTGGCTTTTCTATGGGATCGGACCAGACAGACTAGCATTTGCTCACCACAGGTATACAGTAAATGAGTCTTGAGTTCCAATCATACCGTAAAGTTGCACACCTGACCTCAGATGAACTGTGAATACAAACCTGTTTATTAAAAACCTGAAGATGATTTTTTAAAACAACATGAAGGCCATCATCAATAAGTGAGAAAGAGGAGATCCCTCAAACATATATTAAAGTGAGCCCTAACAATCAATCAATCAATCAATCAATCAATCAATCACTGCTTGTCTAAATGACCCCAAACCATGTAGCAAAATCTGATCTAGGTAGAACTTAATTTTAAAGTTTTTGCATAAAACAAGAAAGCTTATCAATCGAAGAACACTATACTGTTCCTCGATTGCTCGGGGCTACTTCTCATCAGCTGAAACCGGGGCCTAGTCATTAGAGAAGTCATCACACCAGTATATTTTGGCATAAAAATACTGGTCTAAATGTAGCTGAGGAAGCTGCGGATTGGGAAATGTTCACCTTCTAGAATAATAAGAAAGCTCAAATCCAATTTTAGAGGACTGACTTCAGAAGCAGATGATCAGTGTTTTGAAATGGCCCAGTCAGAGCCCAGAGCCTAAATGATATAAAATCCTAAGGGATAAATTCAAGAAGGCTGTGCACAGGAGATCCTCTCACAGTTTGATAAATATGAGGCATGTTTTGTAAGGAAGAATAGAATAAAATATCCAAGACAAGATGTGCTAAGTCAGACTCTAACCCAAATAGACTGAGTGCTATATGACAAGCAAAATGTGCTTTAACAAAGTGTTTTTAAGGGGTGTGCATAGTTGTGCAATCTCATATAATTATTATTTTCTTTTCTAAATGTCTGTGCAGTGATTTCTTATTCTTAGTTCACTATTATACAATTTTATTTATTTATTATACAATATATATATATATATAACACACTTTATAAAATGGTAAAGGCTTCACCATTGACAAGCTGCAACTGTTGAGCAAGGATCTTTACCCTATCTGTTCCAGCCATGCCGTATCCCCGCTGATCCTGAGCTCTGACCCCAGCTTACTAACTGGATTATGTGAAGAAAAAGAAAGTCTGTGTTGTAAGGTACATGGACAAAATAATAGAATTTTAATAAATGTACAGCCCTGATATACTGTACTTCTTTATACACATGCCCACACACACACACACACACACACACACACACACACACACACACACACACACACACAGACAGACACACTCTTTAGCCAGTTTTGAGAAAAACATTCTTTTCTCAAAAAGAAGTATTAGGTGGAACCAAAAAGTTTTGAAACTAGTTTTGTAACTAATCTGACCTTCATAAGTCAGTGTGCCAAAAGACATTATTCTGTGTAGATCAGAAGCTGTGCAAATGGTGCTATTCTGACCATGTGAGGATCCGCATCTGCTATTTCATCATGGACAGCAAGAATAAAGAGCAAATATGAAAATCTGCATTTGACATCTGACATTTGACATGATTCGGTAAGTTTACAACGATGCTGCAATGAGTCAGACGTTTCAAGCGCAGAAAAACATCGCTGGAAAACGACAAGAGATCAGGAAGACCTTCGACGATCTCAACTCCCAAAAATGTTGAAGCCGTTCTGCAACTTATGGATGATGATTATCAAAGAATAATCCACAACCTTACTGCCATTGTCGGTGTGTCATACATTATGGAACAGTCCAGGTAATCCTCATGTGTGATTTGAACATGCACAAAGTTTGTCCCCGGGCTGCTGACCCAGGAGGAGAAGGAACATCGCGTTGAAGTCTGCCAAGAACTCCGTCAGCGTGGCGTGAATGCGAAGCAACAGTCTTCACAGAGAGCCGATCGTCTTGACATGACATTCGCGGCATTGTGCATTGAGAATTAGACCCCAGGGCCCAGACCGTCAATAACAGATTCTACTGCCAGGTTTGAAGGCGTCATATGATGAAAGCGAATGGATCTGTGGTGCTTGAATTTCGAGACCTTTTGATACCCCTTTCATATTACAAACTGATTAAAAATATTTTTTGCATGGTTTCTTTGAGTTACACGCACACATGGCAACATTTTATGTCTAGATTGTTGGTCATTTCAGTGTGATTTTTGCCAAATGTTAATGTGATTAAAGTAAATACGCCAATTAACATTAAACAAGGATGAAAGTGTTAAGGTTCGGTACTCACAAAGCCTTAGTTACATATAGCGTTAAGGAACAAAATAAATCCCATGCTACACTAATGTCTTTATCCCATCAATGAAGAACGTTTTCTCAGTACACTGTAGCCATAACCTGGTTGCTTACTTCACACCTGAAATCCCGGCCTCCGAGGAACACCTTTAACACTTTTTAAAAAGGTCATGCAAAATGTAAAAATGAATCCAGATTCACATTGTTCAAGAGTGATGGGTACATTTGGGTAAGAAGAGAAGCAGATGAACTGAGGCATCCATCTATAGCTAGTGCCTACAATACAAGCCTTTGGAAGCAGTGTTATGATCTGGGCATGCTGCAGTTGGTCAGATATACAGTAGGTTCATCAACATTAAGTGCCAAAAATCGTTGAGATGAAGTCTTTATGCACCAGTCTGAACCTCCAACCATCAATATGAAGGTGAGTCAAAAATGATCTGTGCTCCAGTTGCATTAAAGCTTCTGTTGGCTGCACTGTCTTATCAGACTTCCATTCGAGGCTGCTGTCTCCCCAGTCACTGTGCAGGTGTGAATGCTTTTTCAGTTCATTTGTATTCGTTTTCTGTGGTCCTAGTGTGCAGCGCAATATAGAGAAAGTGTTTGTACATCCTGTTTGTGTTTGTACAATTTGACCCGATACACCAAGGAAGGTGAAGGTTTCTTAAAGAGAATGATTACTGGTGATTGCAGAGTATGAAATAAAACCATCGGAATAAAAGTATGGAATAAAATCAACTGGAAGAGTACAGAATAAAATGATCCTCAATCGCAAACCAAGAAAAATGTCAGGAGAGTTAAGTCTGAACAGATTCTCTGCACACACCCACAGACTGTAGTGACACGCTTAGAGCATCTTATCAAGTCAGGCATTTTCCCTATTAAGGGAAACTTTCCTAATGTGAACATTCCAGAAACTGAACCCAGAAAAAGAAGTATTTTATCCTTTCATTCGCTTTTTATGTCACATTAAGAAAAATCCCATTCACTACCCCGATTCCGTATTAAATCCTAAGGATCTTGTATATGGATACTGTAAATATAAGTGAGACACACAGTATAAGGACTTTAACAATAAATCATGTTCAATTGTATTGTTGCCTTGGCTTCGTTTCTGTATAGTTTGTATTGATGATATTCGTGTGAGCTACTTTATCTGCAAAGTAGATTGTGAAATAACTTCACAAAGCTAATTATACACATTTATCTGTATATACACACTGTAAATTGAGCATAAATCAAAGCAAGAAATGCTTTAGCATCTTGAAATGTATTTGTCTATTTCCATTTATTTATAGGTTGCTGTAACATATATGTTTTTTTTTTTTTTTAAGTCATACAAAGACAAAAACCTACATGTTGTCAGGGGGAAAAAAAGAATTAAGGCAGGAATTAAATGTTTAAATGTTTACCAGTAGTGACACAAGGTGAAACACCGAGCTGCCACAAATTAGTCCAAACAATAGGTCAAAAATCATCAAAAATTTCCTTGTATTCAGTGCCAGGTTACATTATGTAAGCTGATTATCAGAGTTCTCTGTTTATTATACTGTATTATGGAAATGCCTTGCAAACATTACGGTGACTCTGAGGTTCCCAGGCATTTCCTAATAAACGGCGTCAGATAAGGTTTTTTTTTTTTTTTTTTTAAACACATACACCGCTGAGTTTACCGACAATCATTTTATTTCAAACTTGGAAAACAACAAAGAGAAAAAAATGCAGATATGCCGAAAATACATAAAATACATGACCCGGTTACTGCGTTCACCAGATATCAACACAATTTCGATCCGCTCATCACGTGTTAACCTCTTCGACATGTCAATGGCTGTGAACAAAGAGAAACTTGTAAATAACTCATGAAAGAATAAAGTTACGTTAAAACCAAGCACACCATTGTTTTTCTTGTGAAATTCCCAATAAGTTTGATGTGTCACATGACCCTCATCCTATTGAAAAAACAAAAGTTGGATCCAAGATGGCCGACTTCAAAATGGCCACCATGGTCAGCACCCATCTTGAAAAGTTTGCCCCCTCACATATACTAATGTGCCACAAACAGGATGTTAATATCACCAACCATTCCCATTTTATTAAGGTGTATCCATATAAATGGCCCACCCTGTAGACACTATGGCTAAAGACTGAACCATTTTATCACAAAAGATTTGGTTAAATTTGACAACATGGCTACCACTCTCACTATTAGTCAGCTTATAAAATCGCATTTGATCCAGTGCACGCTATTATTTAGCTTGTCTTTAATCATGTGCTGACAGTTTTTAAAGTGCTGCCCAACATACTTAAAAAACACTTAATTAAAGTTGTGCAATTTTATCATGTGCAGTTTTATAACATATTAGTTATTTTGACTTGTTGATTAATAAAAATAATGGTAATAATGCTTGACCTGAGACATTTTTGCTCTGTTTTTGGCAATTACATTCTGCAAGCCGTTCTTTAGCATAACTTCTGAATAATGCTTCAATCTTTAGCTGCATCTGAAGTCGGGTGTGCAATGTTTGCATTAAATCTTAATCTCAATTTTTCAACCACTGTTCAGCCATAACATTAACACATTAACATTGATTATCAATATATATCAACGATATATGAATTGATGACAGGATCATGGGTCATGGGCGCTCAAGGCTCATCTACACCTATGGGAATCAAATCCTAAAGAAAAGCTAATGTAGCACAACTATGTGGATGCCATGATAGAAAGGCATCAGAACACCTACGCCATAGCCCATCAAGGACAGGGCAAATCAGGCAAAGGATTGCCCAAACTGAAGAGATTCCCCCAAATTCCCCAGATTTTGATCTACTCATGGGATGTCCCAAGCAGACAAGTCCAATCCACAGACACCCCACCCCATAACCCCCAGCCCGCAAAGGATCCACTGCCAACAGGGGCCAAAACTGCCCTGGTGGCACAACTTAATGTTTTGCATTGTAATGTTGTGAATGATAGGTGTATATATATATATATATATATATATATATATATATATATATATATATATATATATATATATATATATATATATATACAATTGGTGCAAAGCTCTTGGGCAAAATTCCATCTGGATTGCTTGGTTTTCTAAGTATCTTCTCAAGAGCAGAAAGCTTCTTTGGCATCTTCAGACTCTTTTTATGCTTTCCTAGTGGCAATGGCCACAGACTTTAACGGCTTCTTCAAAGGCTGTTCAGAACAGTGGTTATGCAGCTTTTCCCAATTTAAACAATGAAATGCAAGCATTTTTTCCACAACGCATAGTGAGACATTCTCCAACATTATAATGTGGTTCATTGGTTAGGCTCACCGCATATGCGAGAAGCTAGCTGTCAGGTTGAATTTTTATTATTTTATCTCAGTGCTTCAATACCTTTGTAGGCTGCTTGGAACCAACTCAAACTTTCAAGATGCTCTTGGTTTCTTTCTTGCAGATCTAGTGTGTTTTCCATGTGTTTGGCCCTTGCTGAAATCTCGGCATGTCATTTTTTTTATTCCTATGCTTGAAAAAAAAAAAAGTGTTTGGGAATAATTGTTGAAAGTCATTGGAGGCATCTGCCAACAGTGAACACCCTTTAAATTCAAAACTGTGACAATGTTAACATCCGGCTTGTAACTCGCTCTGAAGCTGGTTTTTGAGGAAAGGCTGGAGCATCATCTCCGATTCTTCAAACCAACAGTTATACTCAGTCAGATAGAATATGTGAGAACAGGTATTTCTGATATTAACCTTTAAATTCAGACAGGTCATCTGTAGCCTTGTTTGCATGACCCTGTTTAAATGGCTCTACAATACAAAAAAACAAAACAAAAAAAAACATTAATTAAAACATGCCAGAAATTAATCCTTAATTGTAGTTGCTTTAATAACATTCTTACTTTCATGAAGCTCAACAACATCTATTTTCCACAACACATCACAGTTGTTTTCACTCAATCACTCACTCATGGTCTATACCGCATTGTCATGTGTCCAGGGTCACGGGGGTCCTGGACAAGGGTGCCAATCTATCACACACACACACACACACACACACACACACACACACACACACACACACACACACACACACACACACACACACAGCAGTTACCTCACATTCAAATCAATCACGAAAAGCACTTTAAGTAAAAAAAAAAACAACTGATAATATTATGTCATCTTAAACATTTTGTCTCCTTAGTAACTGCCTCTAAGTCGTTCTGAATTGCCTCTGAACTGTCTGTGTTGTTCATGCCTAATGCAAGCTACAAAGCTAACTAGCCTCCAACACCAGGCTGAATCCGATCTAACCTCTGATCAGGGGACGTTACTTGGTGTTTGGATGAGATTGTACACCCTATGCTGATCTTCATATATATTGATACTGATATTGCTTAAATATAATAGGTTTTCTCTGTTTGTATAAGGTTACGAGAGAGATGATAGTTAAAGAAAAATGAGAGATTAAGATTAAGTTATAAATAAAGCTACAGCTGCTAAATATTTCCATTCAAGCCGGCCTGGAAAAATTCGCAAGTTCTCAAGACTTATTAAAAGTTATAAGAGACAACAGCCCAAATTCCTGGGTAATTATATCATCAATTTGTGTCAGTCACCTGGCAAGACTTGTGAATCAGTCTAACATGTCCTCTAAACTGAATTGTGAAGCCAGAATTGAACGCTCTTCGTAGCGAGTTAAAAATTAGACTTAATTTGCTGGGGTAATTGCTTGTTTGCCCTGCAGGGGTTCAGTGCAAAAAATTTGAACTCACAATCTTCCGCTCCGCAGCTTACTCACTTAAGCTACCACTGTATTTCTTTCAAATTCATACCCTGACCTTAAATTGCTTTTATCTCATGGGCTGACTTGTACTTTGACACCTGTTTCTAAATTATGTATTTATTTATTTATTTATTTATTTATCTTTTTCCATCATGCCAAAAGCTTATTTCATTTCACTTAAACATGACTTCACAGGGAATGCATCTGGAACCCATGTCTCTACACTCATGCAACACAGCAGAATGACAATTTTCCCCAAACAGGAACATGCGGCTCGCATCAGCATAAGTAAATGCATAAAGATGCTGCAGTTGCGCAAAAGTCGTCTCGTAGCCACAGAGGTGCTGCATCACAGAAATGCTCCGTCACTGCACATTGCTTCTTTCCGAATTTTTTTAAAAAGATAATATTTTTCCAGATGTGGTCACCCAAGATAAATAGTTGTAGTGGAAAAAAAACATTCTTCTCATTAACTAGTGTGTCAGAATGTTCTGCTATGTGGACCAATGGTAAGATGTCTGGGAAATGGGGATATACGGGACAAGAGAGATAAAGAGACAGACTGAGTTAATAGAAGTCATATGTGAATGCAATATGAAGCAGCACTATCAGACCTACAGAATGGCAGACATTCATCTCTGTTGGGACACACTGACATCCAGTGGTGAAACGACATTAGCATTGGCCAACGAAACTTTAATAGTGTGCTCTCTTTCTAGTTCTGTCTATTTTCTATTTTCTGCATTAGGATGTTTAGTTGCTCTGGCCAGGCACATGCAGACACGGCACTCACAGGACTTTTCCCACATTGCCCACCATAAGATGTCACTTTATATATATATATATATTATTTTATTACATGCCACTTACTTGTTGCCTACTTCAACTAATCATAGACATAATGTTCGGTTTGTATAATGGAAAATCCTGAGCATCAAAATGAGGAATGCAATGGGTTTTGTAATAGCGCAGATTAGTTTAAGCCCTGTATCAGCACACACTTACTACTATAATCTGGCACAGGTAATGCTTTGAAATGAAGCCAGTGAACGTATCCAAATCTAATTTCCAAAGCCCAACTATGTCTCAACTTAACTTAAAACAGAATTTAGAAGTGGGTCACTTTTGGTCTAAATCTAAAGTCACACCAAAGCATTAGATATGTTTGTCAGAAATCCTGCCATTTTGGCCCATTATCTAGATGCCATTTATTATCCACAAACAACTTTATTCCACTGAGGGTCATCCTGCATCCTGTGAACTTTGGATCTATTGAGGGGACCTTGCAAAAACATTCATGCACTCATTTCACCTACTGGTTTTTGGCAGGTGATGAGTACTTCACTGGGGAAATGTCACATGGTAATGATAAATGATATGCGTAACAATGTAATTACAGTACCGAATGCACTGATCAAGTCTTAAACAGGATATACATTGATGTTTCTTCAGAAGGCTGTCTTGAAAGAAAAGCAATGGGGTGGCCTTAGATTCTTTAGCCTTAGCTGTTAAAGTTATGCAAACTACTTTAAACAGGTTTAACAATAGATACTTTCCATCCTATCATTCTATACTGAAGTCGATTCCCCTAAACAAGTGTTTAAGTGTTAGGTCTTTTGGTCTGTACTGTATATATATATATACAGTACAGACCAAAAGTTTGGACACACCTTCTCATTCAAAGAGTTTGAATTTGTATTATGGCAAGAAAAAAGCAGCTAAGTAAAGAAAAACGAGCGGCCATCGTTACTTTAAGAAATGAAGGTCAGTCAGTCGGGAAAATTGGGAAAACTTTGAAAGTGTCCCCAAGTGCAGTCACAAAAACCATCAAGCGCTACAAAGAAACTGGCTGACATGCGGGCCGCCCCAGGAAAGGAAGACCGAGAGTCTCCTCTGCTGCGGAGGATAAGTTCATCCGAGTCACCAGCCTCAGAAATCGCAGGTTAACAGCAGCTCAGATCAGAGAGCAGGTCAATGTCACACAGAGTTCTAGCAGCAGACACATCTCTAGAACAACTGTTAAGAGGAGACTGTGTGAATCAGGCCTTCATGGTAGAATATCTGCTAGGAAACCACTGCTAAGGACAGGCAACAAGCAGAAGAGACTTGTTTGGGCTAAAGAACACAATAAAGAACACAAGAAAGAAAACTCGCTGAATGAGAAGGTGTGTCCAAACCTTTGGTCTGTACTGTGCAGTATATACTCAACCGGATGGAGACCATGCAGTACTTTCTTTTCAGCCTTCCGAGCTACTAAATAGCATTGCTATCAAGGAATGCCAGGATCTTTACAGCAAGATCCCTACTTTTTTGGGGGGGAAAAAACTTTCTGTTTTGAATCCTCTGTCACAGTTTCAATCATGTCACTATTTTAATAAAATATCTAGAACGTATTACTCTGTGAGGGTCTATGAAGTGCCTGCCATATAAATCAGTAGCTAAATGATTTATTAAGGGCCTTTGACTGAAATCTGTGAATTGGACTACATGTAAAAGTACTATTTGCCATTGCATGCCTGCCATTTGTTTGATGATGTTTTATATGATAATGTTTGATTTGCGCCATATTTCTCTGCCTTGGCGATGTGCAGCCATGAGTTTGGGGGTGAAGATACTGAAGGAGAACTGAGGAAAGGCATGTGTTTGTTTGGCTTTTAATTTATAATATCATCATTCCTTCACAAGAAACCATTAACGCCGGACACGCCGTGGCAACAGTGGTACACTGAGGCTCCCCATTCAACCTTTCAGAGCTTCAGAGTGTCTGTAGAGAGCAGGGAGAAGATACCCAAATCTGTGTGTGCCAACCCTCTGTGCCAATCCTGTGCGTCAAACCCGAGAAACGTATGGTTGAAATTGTTTCAGGGGTCTTTTAACAATATACTAAGGAAAAGCATTCCAGATACTTGTCTCACAAATTCACTTTGTGAAAGTGTTTATATAAGATTGAACGCATTGATCCAATGTACAGGACAGAAATGTGTGTGGTGCGGGCTCTGGGTTTAAGAGCTACAAATACAGGACTTAATCTATTACTCTAACATCTTATCAAATGCAGCAGTAACTATAATGCTAATTTAATCCATGCATTGAACATAAAATATTGGCTTGTCTAGGTAGTTATACGTATTATTATAAAAAGGTAAAATGCTTGATTACTTGGAACGTTGACTCGATTACTTCTCCGAAAGAAAGCTGAATAGATTATAGGGAAGACAATCCATTGAAACCCAACCCTGATTTCGTGAAGTGTCAGAAATATTCAAAAGATATGTATTTTCCAGAACTGCCATTAATATTTAATATTATCCTTGTTATAATTGCCAGAATGTGATGATTCATATGGTAACACAGAGAAGCACATTGGACTTCTGTGAACTACCCCCAAAATGTCAGGTATAATGATTACCTAACCTGTTTCGTAATGGTTCTGACTGAAGCGAGCATGTGTTCGCCATTCTTCTATCGTGCTGAGCGCTCCACATTCCTCCAGCTCCCCTTCACCACATAGAAGCCATGGGAGATAAGTTTAAAAACAGCTCATCAACCTCCTGCTGATCTGCAACAGCTTTAATCTTCTAATTGCAACTGACAAATAAGGAGCGTCCTGAAAAGACAGACCATACAGACTGATGTAGCGTCATCACCATTTTGACATATCTGTGCATTTCATTTTGCATTTGACTTTCACCGTAAGATGAACATGTGCATGCCATGTTTCTGAGAAGCACTACTGTATACAATTCTCCACTTCACAGTCGCTACCTTCTCTTTTTGAACTCAAGCTTAGAAAAGTTTACCTTCCTGACCAAAATGCAAAAAAAATAAAATAAAAATGTGCATGGTGAAACACATTTGCTAAATACAATTTCATGCCCTGTTATGTAGTGTCTGTAACTTTTTTTCATAAAATTTTTTCAATGATCTTGATTGTCATTCATATGAAACTTGGCCAATATAGATTTCACAAGAAAAGACATAAACTTGAAAAAGTGTATCATTCCAAAATGCTAAATTGTTAAAACACTGCAACATAAATTTGCCAGGGTTTACGGACACTACAGATGTTTTGCATTTTAGGTTTTTACCAAAAAACAATCATTTTACACGTCATATGCTTCTAGAAGGTAATTTTAGTATCAAAAAGAAACATGAATAATTAGCTTTTTTTTTTTTAATAGTGTTTGAAGCGAGACATTATGACACTGAAAAATTGCCATTGTTGGGGTACATATAAAATCATCTCTCTAAAACGGCTGAAGTTAGCAACTTGAAATTTTTAGGGAAGCAAGATTGGTCACTTCCATGCTGCATAAACTTCAAAATTGGCTTCTTCCACTTTTTTTTCTGTATTATATGTATAACATTAAAAAAAAAAAAATCATAAATCAGCACCAATACTGTATTGTGGCCGTCTATATTTACTACATTTATAGATTAAAAAATATTTTTTCTCACAACAACACTCAACATTTCAACATGAGCAAGCGCGTAACCGTCCTCCTGTCAATGCCCTAACACACACTTTTTTTTTTTTCTTTCTTCCAAATTACAGAGCTCCCTGCAGCAACTCAGGTTGACATAAGTTGTAGGACTACAGGGCAAAAATTCCTCAGGTCCAAACCTGAGCTGGAGTTGGAGCCTGGCAGCCCATGTCTTCCATACACACAACAAAGCTTTGCATTCACACTAATATCAGGTGAAGGAGGAAATATGTGCCATATTTCCTTTGACACGTTTCAACTCAGAAATTTCCACAGTCCAAAATGAACTTACAGGAAAAAGCATTTGAGTCACTGTTTCCCACCATATCAAGTCAACAAAACCCCAAAGTTTACTGCAACTTCTGCACTTGCCTGGAAAATCCATACAACCAAACATTTGAAATTCTTCCCTAGAAGTCAGGCAGTAGCGGTGAGGAGGAGAGAGATCTTTTTTTTTTTTATCACTATCTGCCGCCAGATATCAGTTTGTCCTTCCCTTCTACTGGGATTATTTTGGTTGGCCCGATGTGTGTCGTCTTGGGTGAAATGATGAAAAATATAACTTTTTCTAAAGAACTTTCAAGCGCTTGAAAGTGCAGAGGGTGATTGGTTACAACTTACTGTGAGATATTGGACAGACATAGATAATGAGATATCCAAGGTCTCGTATTTTACTGCAGTCACCACAAGCTCTTACGTCATCCTTTGGCACGCATCCTTGTTTTGAGTGTTTCACTGTGGACGGAAAGATCTGCACAGAGATTTCTGACATTGGTAAAACCAGACAGCCTCCAGACGTTGTCTCAACAGCACATCACCAAAGTGTTCTTTGCATAAATTGTGTCTGGAACAGAAGAGACCGGACATTCCTTTTATACCTCACTCAAACAGGACTCACACAGAACGATAATGCAGCATTTTTAAATAAATAAATAGATACCAGTGGAAGTGTTTTATTCTTCCTATACGGCGATAATTTTCTTAACAATTAATTTTTTTTAATTCACTGACAAATGGCATGTTGTATATTTATAGTTACATTTAAAGTTGTGCAATGTCCTTGAGACCAATAATAACTTATACTGTAATGGTGTTAAGCATGACGTCCATCACCAGTCTCTTTTTTGCTCTCTTGAAGTTAAAGAGACAACATAAACATCTCGTCATGTTACAGAGAAACTGGAAAGTCATGGAGGAGTGAAGAGTTTCATAAGGAAGAAAAGTGTTGACCCAGGAGACTTCTTTGCTGGACCAGAAGAAATAGAGTTTATTAAATGACACAATTTTATTATTAATTTCCTAATAAGCTTAATTTATACAGAGTTTCATACATGTGCCTGAAATGAAAGAGGAGAATGCATTAATATAGTATATTGCCCAATATATTCATTTGAATCTCTGCTAAAGATAAAAGTCTTAGGATTTCTTAAAATATCTACAATTTTAGCACTGGTTATTGTCATAGAATAATTATGCTTGTTGTATTTAGTCTCTGCCAGTGTTGTATTAATATGCTCCAATACTCACTCTCACTCTCTCACTTATTCTCTATATTGCTTATGCTGTACAGAGCTGAGGGGCACTATGATGGATATACAATGGATGGGGTGCCAATACATACCAGAGCACACAGACTCAGGCACACACTACAGGAAATTTCCATCCATCCATCTACTGTACGAACATCAGAAGCCCAATTAGGGACTGTGGAAGCCAATGGTGACCATTGTTATTTATACCAATTTTGACGACCTTGGTAGGACCTTCAATCAACACTCACACACATTCACACACTACGGGTAATATAGGGACACCAATTAGCCTAATCTCCATGTCTTTGGACTGTGGAGTAAACCCACCAAGCATGGGGAGAACAAACTTTTTTTAATCATACAACTGGATTTTTTCCCCCCTATTTGTTAGGATGCAAGAATCTGTTCATTAACAGTGTGTTCTTGGAACAAATTTAAATTCAAGTGTGTATAAACATTCTAATCCCACTGGAAATTTATGGCTTATGAGAAATGATCTAAAATATGGAAATACTTATTTCTGGAATTTTAATCATCAGTAGCAAAGAGCCTTCAGCATCACAAGAACATGTCCAATACAAGCCCAGTCACAGCACTTATCCCATAGGACCATGTGTAGGCTCCGATATTTAATGAGTGGAAAGTAGGACCTCAGCGCTTGTACGGTATGCATACAGTACTGTAACTTTGTCGAAAAAGGTTAGAGAACCACCTCAGGTACTGGAACAGCTAAACACTAATGCCTACGAAATAATGTGGCAATATCGTGAATGCAGCTGTTAGAAGTTATTAAGTAAATCAATCACAATGGATCTAAAATGTTTTAAAAAGTTGGAGGATTGAGCCATTAAATAATACCAGGCATTGGAATCAATGCTTACATTACATTTATATTTATTCATTTTAGCAGGAGATTTCATTGTTAAGTTGCTTACACTGGAGAGTGCAGTCAAAGCAACCCTATCCAACAAATAAAACGGTTGAGTGTTTAAGAGTCTTGCCAAAGAATTTTCTTCAGAACCATAACCGATGAGCGACCACGGTTCAAACAAAAGGTAAAATGAAGGGCAAAATAACGCCTAATCCCTGCTTACATTTCATGGAGGATTTTCCTGCTCTTAACAGAAATACATTAAGATAACATGCATTAAACCAGCGATCCTTATACTGTATAACAGTCATCAGGAATACAAATCAAACTGTTCTTTTCTGAAGAAAGGGATTTTATCACTTTTGCCTGCGCTGATAAATTGCAGTTATGCCTTAAAAGCGGACACTGTTAACTATGGCTTTAAAAATCTGGGATCACTGAAGGGTAAAGAGCAACTTAAGTGCAGTGGTCATTGTAAACCCAGGTTGTTATTATGACAATAGTAATTTCAATATATTCAAATGCAATTGGATATCACCATGGACTTGCACCAAATAATCAATGTCCAACAGCTTCGCAGGACACAAAGTCCGAAAGGAAAAACTCGGAAAACGTGGAAAGAGTGAACCGTAAATATTTAACGGTTCAACACTAAAGTAAAACTGAGACAGGTGCTAACAATGACCAATGTGCTGGGCAAGCACATTTTCCATACGCCATATTATCACAATGTCTTTTTACTTAAAATGACTACAATAAATCAGTGTTCCGATTACAAAGAGGGTACATTACGTCAGCCTACGGACTGGCTTTCATCGAAAGCATTAAGAACGGAACAGAGGCACACAGTAAGATGATGTTGTATTGGGTTACCATTGTACTGCAAAACGTCTGTGCAAATGAGCATGAAAGCTCTTAATGATGTTATCTTATAGCTATTCCACAGGCATGAGCTCAGTTTGGGTCTCTATCTCCAGCTCCATCTTACTTTACTCTTTGTCCAAAAAAAAAAAAAAAAAAAAAAAAACTCTTAGTCTTATAGTTAAACTGTAATTTTCCTAACAGGTGAGTGATGCAATACACAATAATAAATGATTAATCGAATGAGTCACAAGCCAGGACCAGCAGTGAAATGAAAATTACACCAAGGTCTAAACAGTGTTTGGTGCATGTTTTGTTTTTTTCCTGTATATGCAAATAAGTCAAATTTCACTGAATAGATGTGGGGGGGATTAACTACAGGTGCAGGGAATGATCAGGGTGCGGGAGAATGAATCTAAGGCAGGATCTGCACTAAGGGAGCAGAGAATAGGGTGCAGATAAACAAACAACTGATGGTGAACATTAAAAAAACAATGATAAATAAGCAAGTTGTGTGCACGTCCTAAATTGGTACACGCTCCTGTGTCAAGAAAGACACACGACCGCAATGAGTCACCTCTGTTTGGTCTGCTCTATCTGAAGGGTTCAAGCTGTAATCGAGAAAATCACGGCCCTGCTTCGGAAACCTCCAGATCCCAGGCATGACATTAGGCAAGTTCGAGCAGTATCTTACTAAACCATTTACATCACTCACTTGTGCTCTTCTCCCTGCAGATATAAACCAATTAAACACAATAAAGCCACGGCACGACATGCTGCCACAGACTGGAGACATGAAAATCGAGCTTGACATAAGGTCCAGAAGTTCACTCACAGTATTATCATGCAGAGAGATTCTACTTCTAATTTCTTTCTCCTCTTGACCCAGAGTTGAGCTGAGTTCATCTCCAATCATTGTCTCCATCATCATCTCCACTGATCTAGAACTGTTTGTGCTGCCAGCAATAGTTCTAACTAAGTATTTAAAAGATGAGTATAGTCTGTCTACACACAGCTGGCCAGCAATGTAATGAAGAAAAAAAAAAAAAAAAAAAGAGGAGGAGTATAAATCTTATCCGTCACCTCTACTCACTGAAATTACTGACAGAATGCCTGGACCTCCTGGTTAGAGGCTGACAAAGCACCGGTGTTTACATTCTTGCTTGGAGTGTTTTATAGTGTCTGACCCAAGAAAACACTTTGGGGTTCCATGCATACGTCAATAAATCTATACAACATGATGCGATATGTAAACAGTGACAAAGCCAACTTTGAAGCTTATTTAGAGCGTGCATTTATCTATCGCTTCTCAGCACATCTGCAATCACATCTGATAGCTCTGATTCACTTTAGAAACCCTCATATGGAGCTCAGATGTTCACCATAGGGGCTGTCAAAAGGAAATCCCCCAGAACACATATTATAATGCTGCTGAATCTGGCGACCTCCCCTTTGAGGAATTTCACTGAAGGGAAGTAGGCAAAATGCTGATCGGAGCGTGGGGGAGTAGGATGGGCGTGTTCTGCCTGAAACGTTTCTGAAAGAGGCAGCTAGATATCAATTTCATGGGCAGTATATGCTCTTCATGTTTATTATGTCTGGTGAATAACACCCCGATAGGAAAAATGCATTTCTATGATAACCCAAGTCAAACAATCCTCATAATCCAGTCTCATTTACCCTTTGGGCAAAGTTAATGTATTAGGACCAAAATCACTGATTCGGCGACCAAATAAGTCTCTTACAAGTCAAGTCAAGTCAAATTTGTTTATAGCACATTTAAAAACAACTGAAGTTGACCAAAGTGCTGTACAATGGTACAGAATTTAACAGCATAAAATGAAAGCAAATAAAATCAAATATAACTATATAAAAAGTAAATGAAATTCAGTTAGTGACCGTTACTAAAAACAATAATCAAATAAAATCATGCATAAATAATTTCATTGAAAAAATAATAAATTAAACTTAGCTAAAAAAAAAAAAAGGAAAACAAATAATTAAAAAGAATAAAAAGAATAAAAGGGGATCAAATGTCTCAGCCAGGTGTAAAAGCCATTGAAAAGAAGTGAGCTTTTTACGTCTGGATTTAAAAGTTTCTAATGTAGGTGCTGCTCTAATATTAAATGGTAAACCAGTCCATAATTTAGACGGAGCGACAGCAAACGCTCGGTCACTTCTGAGCTTTAATCTAGACCTACAGTCTAATAACTAGTCAACCTACTTGTTTCCCAACTACCTATGGATTTGTGGATATAAGAAGTGTACAAACCAATGTTGAACTTGCAGGTAAAATAAATACATAAATAAACAAATAAATAAACAAATAAATAAATAAAAATTAGATTGCATGTGAGCATTCTAACAATAAATCAATCATGTTGAAACTAATGTGCATATGTAATTGTCATACACCTCTCATCAACAATTATCCCCAAAAGATATGGTGATTGTGTAGGATTGTGTGTAAAGATATTGGTGTTTTAAATAGGATTAAATCGTGCCCTGAAATGCATGAACCTGCCCAATGAACATGCAAACTGAATTCATTATGAAGCAGTGCCAATATACTGTTCAATATACTCCATTGATATAAAACCCTATGATCAATGGAGGTTTCTGCTCACATGTCTGGTGTGTGTTTTGATGAATGTTATCTATCACAGAGTCTATTTTGTCGAATAGAAAGAAGCAAGTCTGATAAAGTTTGAAACCGTACCAGTTAAAATTTTGGACATTCAGACACACATCTTCTAATTGTATATGGTCTTTACTGATTTTTTTTCTTTCTACTTCCTAAAACAGACCTGAAGGTGTCCAAAATATGTGATAATCTCATTTGAACAGTTGATATTGAGATGTATCTGCTACTTATGATCTGTCAAACCTTCATAATGGCTCTAACCTGATGTGCTGTTTTTGAGCCTGGTAATTCTAAATGAACTTTGGTCTTGCTTCCCTGAGATGGTTTTCATAAGAACTGGTTTCATCATGGTGCTTGATTAGTTGTGCAAATGCACTTGTCAATACCGTTCTTTTAAGAACGATTGTGTTCTTGTGAGAAAAAAAAAATCTTATCATCTGAGATCATCTGAGCAAATACCACCATAGACCGTGCAATGCTCAGAGAAACACAAAAACCCAGTATGCTACATCCTATTCATGTTACAGAGCATTTGAAAAGTTAAAGTCCAGAATAGAACAATAAGAAGAAGATTAAGCAAGCACAGTTTGCTTGAATGGAGTAAAAAAGGCAAGCACGACTGAGGTTTGCAAAACTGCATCTGAACAAACCACCAAGCTTCTAAAACAATGTCCTATGGACAGATGAAACAAAATTGTTTTTGTTGTTGTTTGTCCAGCAACATATTTGGCGAAAACCAAACACCTCATACCCACTGTCAAGCACAGGGGTGGAGGGATGTTGATTTGGTCTTGTTATGCAGCCACAGGACCTGAGCACCTTGCAGTCATTGAGTCATCAATAAACTCCTCTAAAACCAGAGTAGACCAGAGGCTAATGTGAGGCCATCTGTCTGAAAAATACAATTTTGTCAAAATTGGGTCATGCAGCAGGTCAATGATCTGAAGCACATTAGTAAATCTACATCAGATTTGTGGCTGAAAAAAATTTTTTTTGGAAGGATGTCCAGACCTCAGTTGAAATATTGTGGCTGGACTTTAACAGAGCTGTGAAAATGTGAATCAAAGCCCAAAACCCTTAATAAACTGAAGCAGTGCATAAAGAAGAATGGACCAAAATGATGTGAGAGATTGATAAAGTTATACAGGAAATAATTTCTTCAAGTGATTGCTGATAAAAATGCATGCAGTTTGTTGCAGTTTGCTGTTCATCCAAGGTTAATCAGATGATTTTTATTATGTATATATAATAAAACAGAAAAAAAAAACAAGAAACAAAAATTCTTTGTAGATCATTGGGGATTTCCAGAGAATAAAAAAAGGAAGGCCTCACCGCCCCCTAAGCAAGCTCACGTGTCATACTTCCAAACATTCAAGAAGACCGCTGAGCAGGAAGGAGGGCAACATACTAAGTCCTTGCCCTTGAGGAAGTGAACCTGCTGTTGAACGAGATCTTAGCCTGCTGTGGCCTCTCCAGTGCCCACACAGCCACCAAGTTCCACTGATGGGGTTTATGCCCCTCAGGTCCCTCCTTGAACCCAACTGTACCGAATCTTTTGCTGGTGCCGCAGTTCTCTCAGGAGTCGCAGAGAGGTCTTGCTCAACTGGTTCTTGCGCTCCCTTCCTCGCAAAGAAGGAACGTTGTGGGCATGAAAGCCCCATCCTCTCTGTGAGAAATTTTGGACACACTTGAGTGCTGGCCAAACAAGCTCACACTTGACCATGAAAAGAAAAGGTTGCTGGAAAGAAGCCGACCCTGCTTTATCCAACATCCACAAAAAGAACCAGTACTGCACTCACTTCCGCTAGAGTCTCTGAGGGAGAAGCCCATGCCAACTGTACCTGAATTGACCACATTCACCACCGTTTAAAAGCCCTGGGCCAACAACCATAGCGATGATGTCGCTAACCCAGCTTCACTGCACTTTGGGAGTCCACATTGGGAGAGCTCCACTTCCGGCCCTCATTGACATGGGAAATGCTGTCGCATTAGCTCACCCCAAGTGTGGGTATATCTTTATTAAGAAAGATATTTACTACTTTAACAAATGTTGTAGCAAAATACTCTGCTATGGATTGTCACTAGCATTAGCACTTAGCAGAAATTGTACCTAGAACTAAATGGAGACATATCATTAACCGTAACAACCCGAACCTGTTGACCATTTTCAACACAAGACATTGAGAACTAAGAAGCATGGTCCTTATATTATGACTGTGATAATGCAGTAGATGAGAAACACCAGAAAACAATCTAAACACAAAACAGGAAATGTAAAACCCAGAAACACATGGAGAACACTGTAAACTGATACCCTAACCTTTCATTAGACCTATAAAGTTCCTGAAGTTTAGTGTTTGCTGCATAAGTGGATGTTCCGTGCTGACAGGGACTTTGGACTCCTTAACCTTGCAGCCTATATATCATACACAAGCTACGATATAATTTGGAGTTATAAAAGTACAAAACAATGGTCTTTCCAGAACAAATAGAAGTTCAAGTCAGCAAATTCCTTCCGTGTAACATATCTACTAGTTGCAAACGTTAAATACAATTATTACAATTTTTAAAAAATATATTTTTTTTCTGACTGATTATGTACACTGCTGAGTAGCATAGTTTACAATTTCTTTATTTTGACCAATAATCCCAGGGGTAAGAACTGCCTGGCCTGCCTGACCACTTTTAATTTTCATGAACAGTTTTATATCATATTTTAACAAATAATGTAATAAAATCATGAAGAATGTGTACATAACAGCATATATAACATTGTAGATAGTCGATTAATATGCTCAGTGACAATGAGCTATTATAGATTACTTATTTATATTTTTTATTTACTTTTATTTTATTTGCGCAAAAGTTAGTCCATGCATTTCTCTCCTCCAGGCTGGACTGCTCATTGTGATTTTTTTGTAAAAAAAAAGAAAGAAAGGCAAGTTCTCTCTGGTCATATTTCCGCAAAAGAATTGCTGAAATTTGAAGCTGGTTTGGAGCATACCAAGAATACCAGCTACTTTGCTATTATCGGTGTTAAATTATTGTAGTTGTTTAGGTGGTATGTAAATTAGTTGTGTTTTGTATCTACTTATATTTATGTATTCTTTAAATTTATTTATTTATTTATATATTTAACAATATATATTCTATATATTGCTCTTTAATGTTATCCAGCCATTTCTGTGCCCCTTTTTGTATATACGGTATATATTTATGTTCAGCCACTGCTAAGACACTATTAATTTGTATTTAATTTGGCACCTTTATAATAAAAAACACAAACGATACCCAACCCTACTAACTATTGTTTAATTTTACAGAGACTTAAAAAGGACATGATTGATGTGAAAAATACTTTATTATTATTAAAAATATTTTTCTTTTATTCATTTCCACCATTACCACACGTCCTTCTTTGGAGATAAGTGAAGTAAATACCATGCAGAAGCGCTAATTTAAAAAAAAATAAATTATGTATAATATCGACATATTTTAAAATGTTTATATAGTTGCCAGTGATTATTTGCCAGTTCAAAAGTACTGTACCTGTCAATCTTATCAAATCTAAAGCTAAAACTAAGTTTCTAAAACAATTATTCAAAATCATTATAAAGTAAAAATATCCAGCATTTTCCTTCATCTCTTAATTCTGTCACAGAAAACTCCTTTTTAAATGGTACTTTTCCTTGACTAGTCAACTAAGCATTTTTGTATGAAGGAGGACGTTGATGATTTCTGCATATACTATATAGTGACTGTTGCTATATAGTAGATCTATTGATTCCTAGAAATACAAAATTACAAACAATTTACACAAAAAAAAATAATTTGATTATTTATTTATTATTTTATTAACATCATTGTACTAGAACTGAAGGTAAATGTATTAAAACCCCATGCAAACAACCTTAACTATGATCAACTGTTTAAGTATATTTATTTGGATTCAAGACATCATGGATTTTAAAAGCACATAAATCTCCTTTGGTCCCATTCGAACTCCCAAGCATTTTGTTCTAGACACAATATATAAGATTGAGGCAAATAGCCTGGACATTAAGCATATTAGCCTGCCAGCAAATTAACAGCAGTACAGCAGTTCATTACCTCCCCAGAGAAAAATGTAAAGCCAAGGCAATTTCAGCATTTCTGAAATAATGATGCAAAGTAAAAGTAATTTTATTTATTGATAATAAAATTATAGACTGACATCAGGTTGCAACTGCTGCAAAAAAGGAGGCAATTATATTTATTTTACAAGGAACAACACACTACGATCATGTATTTTACAAGGAACAATACACTATTTTAGTGTTAGTTTATTAAGTTGCAGCTTCAGTGACAATTTACTTTTTGGTCAATTTGATTTTATAGACAATAAGCCACTTAAAACATGGAATTCTTGGAGAGTTAACAGGTCTAGCTTTCTAGAGAGGGTTCTGTAAAAGGAACACCCCAGGAATGGCTCCATCAGAGAGACACACCCAAAGTGCTCTTTTTGAGCGCTGTGCTCTTAAAAAGAAAAAAAAAAGGAGTAAAAAATGGTGAAATCAGGACTTTTTTTTTTTTTTTTTTAGATTGCCTTCAGGGAAAAGATTCTTCCTTGAAACTACACATGTTTTCCTGACCAAACCAAAACACGTAACTCAGGTAATCATTAAAAAAAAAAAAAAAAAAAAAAGTAATGTAGAAGGTGCCTTGCAGCTATATTTTGCATGCAATCATAAACCTACTAATTCTTTCAATAAATTATTTAGGTTTATAGAATTTTCTGGTTTACTTATAACAGGACCTGTTTTGCCTGTAATTATACAGTCCATTTATTAAGATAATTCCTGGAAAACTAGTGATTGTTACAGGACCACCCAAGCTAGTATAGGTTTTCAGTCTGGTATCTAGGAAAGAGAAATGATTAGCATATTTAAAAAAAAAAAAAAAAAACAAGGCCTACCTTAAAGGGACCATATAATGTAAAAATATTTCTTTCATTATGTCAAGGTCAACTTCACAGTTGTATGAGCTAGGATTATATGCTGTTATAATTAAGCACCGATCTGTAAGCATTTAGATGAGCAGCTTTGATCTTTAAGTGCAAGGAGAAAGAAAAAAAGGAAACATCCATAAACCTTCGGTGGATGGCAATAATTAAAGCAGAGCCAGATTATAGTCATCTCAAGTTACTCTATGCTTTTAATGCATGTTTACAGATTTACCTTCTACCTTATGTCTCAAAAAAAAAAAAAAAGCCAGGGCGAATTTTAATGCCGCGTTGTGCTTAAAACAACAAGTACGGCTTGATGCCTTATCCCAGTGACTACTCTCACTCTTGCTATTTTGGATTAAAACGTGAAGTGATATCTGTTTTTGAAAGCCAAAGTATGAGCTTTCTGTACTGGGTCCAGTGGTGGGCAGCTGTTAATAGCTATGCATTTAGTATGTTTAGGAAAAATCGAATCTGCCAGTCTTCTGTCTAGTAATCACCTAAGAGCTAGGGTGGAGGTCAACATTTCACTCAAAGTGTTTTTGATCTCTGAAGTGGAGACAGCGCCCAGACCTGTTGAAGAAAGATCACATTTGCTTTGATTTCACCTTTGAGGCAAAACTCATTATCTTCATGATGTAATGGTTAAAAGTGACATTTAATCTGTATGTAAGGTCTTACAAAGCAGGAACAGTTAAAGCATTTTTTTCCCGCTCTTACTGGTACACAAAAGCATATTGTTGAGTTGTGTGCTGGTTGGGTGAATCTAATGCAAACTATTAATAGAGCAGTTGTGTCACCTAACCTTGATAATTGATTTGGATTCATTTGAAAGTCTACTGTATGTAGCAAGGGAATGATTTTTATTGCTACATTTTAGCAGAATAACCCGATATATTCTGTTTATCCCCTCAGCCATTGAACACACTAACGACTGGGCTTACTTTAACAAAATCCCCATGTGGGATGATCGCCCCAGACAATGTTTTTATTACTTTCCCTGATGACTGGGGTTAATCATACTAGAAACACAAACAACATTACAGGCAGGGCTAAGGCCATGTCTGGTTCCTGGTCTCTGTTTACTTATTCTACAGGCTATGAAGACGAATAATATTTAAATTAATTTGCTGCCAAATAAGGTGAATCTGAACGGTGATATTAAAGTTAAGTGCTCATTAAAGATCATTCAAATTAATCTCCAAGTGGAAGCACTCTTAATCTCACAATCCACGAAAAAATTTGGTCAAGAGTTATGGCTGTTAAATAGTCGAGTGTTCAGCCAAAATCTTATTAAAATGGAGATTCCCAAACAAGCATTATGAATCATGAGACACTGAGAGCATTTGTTCTGCTCCATTTGCACGGATAATAATTCTCATCAATGATTATATGTTTGCTTTCCTAATGCAGTGAAATCGCTATTTTTTCGAACTGCACAGCAACGTAAATATCCTGCAATGAAGTCATTAGCCGCATCAAGAAGGACAGCCGCACATGTCGATCTGTATCTAATTATCTTTAATAAACTTTCATTTTTTACTTTGCAGTATGGTCAGAACAATCCAAATTTATATCAAATCCTTCAGACCTGAAAAGAAGGAATGGAATTTTTGTTTCTGGAAATAAATGACCTCAAGATATAGCACTGTTTTTCTTAGATTGTTTGCCTCCAGTCCTCACAAAACCTACTAATCTTTTCTTCTTTTTTTTTTAATGAATTACTTCTTCATTATGGCAATACAACAATAGTTAACCTATTGTTGCTTTTAATGTGTTATAAAATCACGTCAGAAATCCTCAATTATTTAGAAAAAAAATCCTTTAACGTTCACCAAAGTGTGGGTTTTCTCCCTTGAGATGCTTTGTCAGGTCTTTACTGCAACTGTCTTCAGCTGCTGCTTGTTAGTAAATGTGGTGACTCATACCCAACAGTGATGTGTCAGAGGCCCTAGAAATAATGCTGTTTAGGCATTTTCTATAGTAAGGAATACTGCAAAGTATGCATAATCTTCCATCTGCTAAAAAGAAATTTGCAACTGCTCTCACTAAATTGAGCCTCTTAACAGTTCCTTAACAGTGATCCTTGACCATCCTGGATTATCCTGGAATTTATTTTGACTTTGTTGTCATTGATTTATCTTTTTACAGATGATACAGCAATTGTTAGTCTGATCACTGAAGATGAAGTGAAGTACTTCATGAGAGCCTTAGTTTGTTGACTGGTTCCATTTTCTTAATGGAAAATTAAATCATTGGTTATTAAACACCAGAAAACCAAAGAAGTCTTTTTTGAAGCCAAAACAAGAATAAATTGACACAAATAACTGTCAGTGGCGGCTGTATCAAAGCTGTAGGACAATATAAAGGTTTAATGACCTTCATAGCACTGTCACCTTGCAACTCCGGGATCCGAGTTAAATTTCCACCTCAGGGTCTGTGTGCATGGAGTTTGCATGTTCTCCCCATGCTTGGTAGGTTACCTCTGGGTACTCCGGTTTCCCGTTCCCAAAATGCCCGTAATGTGTGAATGCGCATGTAAATGTCAACTCGAGGTCCTACCATGGTTGTTAAATAGGAATAAATACAATGGAAATCACCATTGGCCTTAAATGGTAGCAATTGGCCTTCACGGTCCCTAGTTGGACTACAGACATTCCTAGATGGATGGTTGGCGTGACCTTCATGGACCTAAAATTGCCATGGGACTGAAACACATGAGTCATTTACAGGAAAACGTAGGGAAAAGAGCATTTTTTTTTTTTTTTTTTGCCAGTTGGTCTCTGCACACCACCACATTGAATTTGAAATTCAAGACCTTTTGCTTTAATTCAAGGGATTAAACACAAGTATGGCATTAACGGACATTTTCATAACCACAAATCCTGTCTGGGGATCATAAATAATGGAACAAACTAACATAATTACAGACATAAGGCTTGACTTTAATACTTGGATGAAAATCCATTGCAGTCAATGACTGCCTGAAGTCTGGAAACTGTGGACATGACCAAATGCTGAGTTTCCTCCCCTGAGATGCTTTGTCAGCCTTTACTGCAGCTGCATTTAGCTTCTGCTTGTTAGTGGGTCTCTTTATCTTTAGTCTTGTCTTCAGTAGGTGAAATAAAAGCATGCTCTACAGGTTGGAGAGCAGGTGACTGACTTGGCCAGTGAGGAAAAACCTATTTCTTTGCTCTGGTAGCTTACACTGTCTGTTTTGGGTAATTATATAACTACAATATGTCATGTTATCAATAGACACAAGTAATCCGGATCCACTGGCAGCCATATATGCTTATGCCATAACATTGCCTCTAACATGTTTGACAGATAATGTGGTAAGCTTTGGATTATGAGCTGTTCTTTTCTTCTCTATCCTTTTCTCTTTCCATCATTCTGGTACAAGTTAATTTTTGTTTTCATCAGTTCAAAGTTTTCTGCCAAAGCCTAATCTGGCCTTTCTGTTCTAGAACATTACCAGTGGTTTGCAACTCGTTGTCAAGAGTCTGCTTGTATGCCGTCTCCTGACAGTAGACTTTGACAATGACATGCCTACCTCATCATGAGTGTTCTTGGCTAGGGTAGATGTTGTGAACGGGCCATCTTCTTCACCATGGACAGAATTCTGCAGCCATGTCTTCTGTGGTCTTCCAGGTCTTTTGCTGTTGCTCTGGCTTGTCAGTCAATTCTTTCTTTTTAAGAATACATGGAAAGCTATGAAAGAAACACAATAATAAACTGGACTCCATTTTAACCTAAAGACATCAACTGTTATATTGAACTTTCAGCTGCCTAACACACAGTATAATGGCAGTTCAATCCTTGCTATCCTTTATGACCCAAAAGTAGATAGATCAAGATAATTCTGATTCTGTATTCTGCTTTGCGACAACAACAATTGTTAAAAGCCTTATGCAAATATAATTGAATTGAATTGAAACACATGAAAGCTCTGAAAAATCCAGGCTAACAACTGGCACCTGCATTTATTAACAATACACTTACATGTATAATAAACCTGAAGTGAATTAATTACTTGATCATTTATTAGATAAATGAAAACCAGTTTGACCTTCATTCAAGGCAAAACTTAATTAGTGGGTTTATTTAATTAGTGGGTTCGTAACTAAAGGGAGGTGGCAGGTGGTGTAGTGGTTAGCACTGTCCTGCACCGCCAGGGTCTGGGTTCGATCCCCGGCCAGGCTCGATTCTCGTCTCTGTGTGCATGTTCTCCCCGTGCTCCGGGTACTCCGGTTCCCTCCCACAGTCCAAAGACATGTAGGTTAGGCTAACTGGTGTTCCCAAATTGCCCGTAGTGTGTATGTGTGTGTCTGCGCCCTGTGATGGATTGGCACCCTGTCCAGGGTGTACCCTGCCATGTACCCTAAGTCTCCTGTGATAGGCTCCAGGCCCCCCGTGACCCTGAGTACAGGATTAAGTGGTATAGATGAGTGAGTGAGTACCTAAAGGGCTACAACCTTTCCGTTTAGCATGTCTGGTAGATGGTGATAACATAACATAAACCCAGTACTTATTCAAAGACTTGAAGCACTCACATTATGGATGCAGTTTCCTATCTGCTTTTGTATGAGTATGTGTGGTTGTAAGAGTTTGCCTCATATCAAGGCACATAGTGATATAACGCATTGCTTAATACTAATAGATTCAATGTCTACTGATAGCCCTCCCGTCTGATATCATAACCAGCTGTCATTGCACATAATATCGTGGATTATATAAGCTGTAAAACAGATGCCTTTTGATTTAGTTTTAAGAAAGACATAATGTTCTCTATGGCTTCTGTAACACTAATCATTGTTAAAGACATTATGATGTGTAAAACATTCCAGCAGACTTGACCTTGTTAAGTCACCTCTCTTTCTGAAATGAGGATGTAACAAACTTTATGTGTTTATGTGGCAGCGCTACAAGGAAATGCTGCAGCATCTTTTGCATGATGGCAAGAAGCAAATCATTGGATTGTGTGTGTGTGTGTGTGTGTGTGTGTGTGTGTGTGTGTGTGTGTGTGTGTGTGTGTGTGTGTGTGTGTGTGTGTGTGTGTGTGTGTGTGTGTAAAAAAAATGCAAGAAATCAGGTTCCATTATCAAACTATTTTTGTGACAACTTTATTGATATAACTGTGCGAGATTGTAATAATGCTACTGCATTGTTTTTTTTTTTTTATCTCAGCTGGTAAATGACTGCCAATGATTTTCATGAGTGGGATAAGTGTGTTAGTTGTGATATAAACAGAAAACACCATAACGGACCAAGGACAAGGTCATCTTTGGCTTTGTGCCTGAGTCAAATGAGAACTTTCCTACTGGCTGGGCCAATAAATGACATTGTCTTGACTTGTTTCCAAAGGAAGCAGAGCTGACTACTTACTGTTTTAGCCAATATTAAGGATCATTGTGTCTAATAAAGAATCATTTATAATACAAAAAAAATTATAATTGCAGTCAATCAAAAGCTGAGATGTGGCGAGCTACAGTATATGGTCAAAAGTATTTGGCTAAGCCTGGAATGATATCGTATCCAAGTACATACACTTCAATATGGAGTCCCATATTTGAAAGTGTCCCCAAGTGGAGTCACAAAAACCATCAAGCGCTACAAAGAAACCGGCTCACATGCGGACCGCCCCAGGAAAGGAAGACCGAGAGTCAACTCTGCTGCGGAGGAGAAGTTCATCCGAGTCACCAGCCTCAGAAATCGCAGGTTAACAGCAGCTCAGATCAGAGAGCAGGTCAATGCCACACAGAGTTCTAGCAGCAGACACATCTCTAGAACAACTGTTAAGAGGAGACTGTGTGAATCAGGCCTTCATGCTAGAATATCTGCTAGGAAACCACTGCTAAGGACAGGCAACAAGCAGAAGAGACGCGTTTGGGCTAAAGAACACAATAAAGAACACAATAAAGAAAACTCTTTGAATGAGAAGGGATGCCCAAACTTTTGGTCTGTACTGTATATACACACACATGGCAACAGTGTGGAAGGTGGAAGAGGATCTTTTCAATTCCCAGTGCACATACTGTATGTACATATAAGATCCTTTTCCACACTGTATATACACTATGTATACACTTCCATATATATACAGTAACTGTGATGGAAATTACAGGCGTCTCTCATCTTTTTCAGTGGGAGAACTTGCACAATTGGTGGCTGACTAAATACTTCTTTCCCCACTGTATATATTATATAATACATATAAATATATCTTATATATAGGTAATAGGATACTAACACAATGGGCTCACTCCACTCCCTCAATTTTCACTTTTGTCTCCATCGTTATTGCTTAGCACTTGTTAGCAGTACCAGCATCATCGCTGCTTGCGCCTGAACATACTGGGCATGTACTGTACTTGTAGAGGATTCATGCTGCATGTGTGATCAAACATCCGAAATTGAACATGTGCAAATGTATGTTTGTATTGTAAGATCTTTGACTCTGGCAGTACTACAAACACACAGACATGAGATGAGGTGTCTTTAAATTGGTTTTATTAGGACAAATGGGGAAATAAAGGGATTTAGGGAGGGAAGGAGGAAGGAAAGAAGGGGAGGAAAGAAGTGAGGGTGTGCACATGCGAGTCCAGAGGCAGTGCCCTGGCTCGACAACGTGGCTTTCACAGTTGCAGTCAACCATCCCCAGTCAACCATCCCCACCCACCCCTCCATTGGCACGGCTTCGGGCATGAGTCCTCGTGACATCTGACACCAGGGCGGCTTTCCCGACTTGGAACAGGGGCCTTAATGACAAATGCAGCAGCCTTTTCCTGGATGACGAAACCTGACTGTGAAAGTGAAAGTAGAGGTAAGCTCATGCAGACCTTTTTGCTGCTTTCCCCTGTGTGTCTATTAAACCATGGTGCTCAGTCCACCCACTTTTTGAAGTCCCTGTAGCACAGGGCATCTCCCCGCTTACCTGCTATTCTCGCATTCTGACCGGTGAGGGATGTCACAGTTTAACTGCTGTTTCCCATAGGGTGGTTAACTGGCCGTCTCAGTCCACTTGCCTTTAAAATCCCTGGACACAGGGCATTGTCCCGCTCAAATGCCACTCTCATGTTTAGACTAGTGAATGTTGGCAGCGTTAGAATGGCAGAGTGGCCGTGCATGGGCATGGCTCCTGAAGACGTTTCAATGCGGCTCTCACAGTCTCGCAGTCGCGGCCAGCCGGCACAGCACAGCCGTCTATTGCCACGGCCTCAGGCATGAATCCTGGTGCTGTCCAATGTCTGGACGGCTTTCCCCCAACTGGAAACAAGGACCTTAACAGCGAATGCAGCGACCTTTTTCCTCCACCACAGCTGTATCGCAAAGGCTGGCTCCTGGGCGAAAGTGTAGTGCTGAAACACCTTGCGCAGTCCTTTGGCCACTGATTTGGTAGGTCCTGACCACTGCAGACCAGGAGCAACCCATGTTGTTCTGGCACAGTTGTCCGGTCATCACAATCTGGCCCTTGTCAAAGACACTCAAATACTTATGCTTGCCCATTTTTTCTGCTTCCAACACATCAAATTCAGGAAAAAAGTTGCCTAATATATCCTACCCAGTTCCAGCCACAGTAGTAATGAGATATTGAAAATATAGCTACTGTGAGAAGGGCCTAATTGTGATGGCTAAACGACTGGGTCAGAGCAACTTCAAAACTGCAACTGTGGGATGTTCCCAGACCGCAGTGATCAGGACCTACCAAAAGTGATCCAAGAAAGAAAAACCAATGCACAAGGGTCATGAGTGGCCAAGGCTCAAAGAGGAGGAAATTGAAATTGAAAGGTTAATGCTGGTTCCAGTAGAAAGGTGTCAAAAGAAACAAGTTATGACTGTTTTGGTGGCAAAGTGGGGACCTACTTAAAATTAGGTGGCTGGCCATAATGTTATGGCTGATCAGTGTATATTGTGATATAATATATGCTTTGATTTGTTCATTCGTTCATAAATTCAGTCAGAAGTTGAACCAATAAGACAAGCTTGAAAATCTTCTAAAGTATATATTGAAAGTCGGATTTATATATCTGCTTATACAGGTAATATAAAATTTATCTTTTAATGTGACACTCGTCTTTCAGTCAATTATGTGCAGATGAAAATGATGCTACTGAATACATTATTTTATTATTAGAGTTGGTAGAACTTTGGCAGAACTTCAAAGCAAACTTATACTGAGAACTTATTGTGGAAGGTGAAGTTCTCCATTTGAGTCTAGTCAGCAGGAAACCCCATGAAGAAAATGTAAACATTGTATGACTCAGTAAGACATCGTATGGCTCTTTAAAACTGAGAAACAGTCACACTTGAACGGGTTTTAGGGAAAACACGTTCATTATATCTTCTGTTTCACTGATGAGCATTAAAGACTTTGTAATGTGAAAAGCATTTATGTACACCTGGCTTCTAGCTTTGATAAATCACGGATCTTGCTTCCAACCAAATGTAATGTGAGTGCTCTGATGTTTCTTGTGCTCCAACAATTACAGTGTCAGTAGATGAGGAAATAAGACAGATGGAATGACAGAGAAAACGAGCAAGAGAAGTTTCCATCATCACAGCACTTCTGTGGCAATTTAAAGCTCTAGTATTACAAATGTGGGAGAAAGTGGTAATGCTACTGCAATGGCCTGTCTCAGCCGTTTCTTCTCAACCTTCAGCCGCACATGTTCATTACATCATACAGTATACATCATATCAATATTACAGCAAGGGTGGTGAGGGCTGAGACAAGAACTAGAACACTAACCAGGCTAAACCTTGAGGGTACTGAATGGTGTTGGAAAGCTAGTCATATGTATTTATTATCAACAACTTTGCTGTTGACTGCTTGTTAAGCTCACAATGCCACAGTGATTTGGGTCAGCCAAAACATCCCTCCCAGTTCTGGGGAAACTCCACATGTCTGTGCACGTTGTATCCATGATTTTCTTGGCTATGTCTCATCCTGGTACTTTGAGGAATGCTGTTTTATGTGGTGAAGCGAGCTGCACCCACTTCAGCAGCATCTGCTTATTTTGCATGAGGTCATGAAAACCCAAGTTCTTGCACTCTGACATTTGCACAGATGACATTTTTGAAGGCAAATATACTGTAGATAAAGGCTAAACTAAAATGGTATTGAACACATTTAAAGCTCCCATGTTTTGACTAATCCCTTTATGTTAATCTACATAGGTCTCACCTTTCCCCAAAAGGTGTGTTAATGCTCCAGTTATGTATATACCGTAAGAGGCGTTATTTCATGTGAGGTCGCATTGTGGGAAAATCTAATTGGACCAGCCAATACAAACATGGAACAGGACAAAAAGCAGGGAATACTGTTCTCTCGCACTTGTTTTTTTGTACTGTACATGTATACTGGAGTCATCTGAATGTCTAAAAATGGGCAAAAAATGAATTTTGCTGGTCCTCTTTAATGCCTTAGTCATGATTGCGCTTCAACGAAAGTGCTTTTTTAGAGGTTAGGTTAATGCCAAAAATCTGTTAGTAAACCTTCATAAAAGCTATTAAAATTTCATTTGTATATATTCAAATCATTAAAGAAATAAAGGGCTTAATATGGCCAGGATTAGTTCTTTAGAATCTAGTATAGATAAGTATATTTTTCAAATACCAGTTTTATTTTGCACTGAGTAACCTTTGGTTAGTAGGCATTCCTGAAAAATGAAATCCTCGACTCCCATACTGTCTATAAAATGGTTTTAAGCAGAGACACAACCAGAGGTCGTATTGTCTGCTTGGCAATCTTCAACATCACGCAAAAATTGCCTTGATCAAGTCTACCACCTAGTGGAGGATGAGGTTCGTCAGCCAGTGGTTCATAATGTCTGAATTAAAGACAAATGCTGTTGATGCTGTGACTCATTTCCTCATTGCCTCTGGGGAGGAATAAAAGGTGTGCTCTTTCAAGAGTTTCCTTCTGCTCCATAAGTTACCAGGAGTAAAGCCGGAATCTGTAATTCCGAAACATTGAAATGTCTGGGTGCAGTTTTGCGCCAGCCCTGTTCAGTTACGAGCTGTTAGTAATACTCAGTTTCTTAATTCTTCTTGAATGGTTCCAACGTTGCCCGAAGTCAGATGATGACAAGCATGATCCTATTGCATACATTTGGTCCATTTGAATCAGATCCAAGGTCTGTCAGAAGATTGTGTTTGGCAGTTGGGGGATAGATAGGAGTAGGTTTTTTTTTTTTTTTGTCCTTTTTGTCCACTGGAGCTTAGATACTGTGCTTTGTGTACAGTAACGTTAAACTTGCTCTAAATGCTCAGCACACATTCACATTAGAAAATAGTCAGAGGAGAAGTGTTTGACTTAAGAGAAAGCCTTATGCTATAAGCAGCGTGTTTTCCACAGAACTCTCTGTTTACGTTCCCATGACTTCGAACTCACTACAAAGGTTAGCTCAGTGTCGTGTTTATGCAAGCTGCTGTGTTTTGATGCAAACACGTTTCCAGGGTGATTTATTAAAAGATCAAATCCACAAACTCACTTAATAGGAATGTGGCATCTGGGGATCAATAGGTTTAAGTTGTTTATTAAAAAGCTCTTAGCAAAGCCAGCTGGTGATGCAGTAACCTATTGCTTTCAGACAAGCAATTATTGAATGTTAATCATCAGTGGTAAAAGACAATGACAACACTTTTTGCAGCTGCTTTAGTCATTTTCGACTTAAGTATTACAGTGAATTTATGGCTGCTTTCTCTGAATCACAGGACTCTGGTCTTTCTATCATGTAGTCCAATACATTTCCAAGAATGGAGATGAATTCTGTGAATGGAGATCAATTGAACGCTTGGTGAAGTTGCATTGTAAAAATCAATGAATGAATGAATGAAGGAAGGAAGGAAGGAAGGAAGGAAGGATAGTTAAAATCACAGGTAAGTTTAAGAGTTAAATTAAGCACAATTAACTATGCACAATAGAATGACGACTATCTGGATTCAAACTAAATGTTAAAACTATGGGTGTGGCCATAGTTAGTGAGAATAATTGAAAAAAAAAAAAGCCCTTCAGTTTGGTAGGAAGAAAAAAAGCTTGGACTATGCAATGTTCAGAGAAATACAGAAAAAAAAAAAAACAAGAGCTACGTCTTAGACTCTACTGAATCTTAAAATGTTAAACTCCATGACAGCACAATTAGAAAAAGACTGCGGTTTGTTTGGAAGGGTTGCCAGGAGAAAGCTTCTTTTTTCTAAAAAAAAAAAAAAGAAAAAAAAAAAAGAAAATTGGAGCACGGCTGAGGTTTGTAAAAATGCATCTGAACAAACCACAAGAGTTCACCAACAATGTCTTAAGGACATGTGAGACCAAAGTTGCGATGTTTGGCTTTAATGCCAGTGCCATGTTTGGCAAAAGCTAAACAGAATTTCAGCAGAAACTCTTCAGACACACTGTCAATCATAGTGGTGAAGGGGTGATGATTTGGGCTTATTCTGCAGCCACAGGACCTGAGCACCTTACAGTCATCGATTGACCATGAACATCATTGAATACCAGAATATTCTAGAGGCTAATGAGAAAACATCTGTATGCACATCTGTTGTAGCACGTACTACAATGATCCAAAGCACACCAGTAAATCTAATCGGAATGACTGAAAAATTAAAGAATCAAGGTTTGGGAATGGCCTAGTCGAATTCCACACCTCAACCCAACGGAAATGCGGTGCCAAGACCTTAAGAGAGCTGTGCATTAGTGAATGCCCAAAAATATCAATGAAAAAAAAATGTCCTAAGAAGAAGGGGCCAAGATTCCTCCACAATTACACAAAGGTGGATCTACAAGCTAGTGCGCACTAAAAATGTGTTATATGTCTGACACACACTCACATATCAAGCAAAGACTTTCACACCAAGAAATGACTGTTTATTTTATTACTCTTTAGAAAAATGTATTGAATTTTTAAAAAAGTTTCACAGGTATCGTTATTGTACATGGCAAAGTATTTGTACAAGACTTTAAAAGTAAAACGCTTAGCTTTTACTGAGTGTGCTGGAGAATATGAGTTTTTCTGCTTCTAAGTTGTTCTGAATTGTCCATGTTATTCTGTTCATGACTAACACAAGCTATAAGACTAAATCCCTCTCTAACCCCTGATCCTGGGCACTAATTGTACTCCTTACATACTGTAGTGCGCTAGCATTCCATTTCTGATTCAACCCCAGAAGCCTGGAAATTAGTTAATATTCTAAAGTGGAGTGAATGGAAATATGAAGTAAATCTTGTAGGACTGTCATGGTTGATTTTTGGCCACATAGTACGAGTAAGAATATAAAACTATTTTGACTCCTGTTAATTACGCTAACTGCCACGCTATCCCCAGCTCCCTCAGTCAGGTAAAGATATTATGTTGGTGTAGCAAAATAGCAGTGCTGATTTTCAGCATTACAGCACTCCATCTTGTGTGAGATTGTCTGCCTCACCCTTAGAGTAGAATAAAAACGGTCATTGTCTTCCTACTTTATGCATCTCTTGCATGAAGTTAAAAAGCAAAATTTTCTAAAAACAAACAAGATTTGATTTAGACTTTATATGAGCTGCTTTATTCACAGAATTAAATTTAGAAACACTAGTTAAATTTATGTACAGTTCTTATATGAGGTAATAATTCTTGCCGTGTAAACCTTACTTCGAACATGCTTTGTTAAACACATTAAGACATCATGTGTGGAAATTGCTGCCATGCAACAATTTCGTAGAGCAAATCCACATGTAATCTAAATGTAAAAAAAATACAAATAAAATAAAAAAATCTTTAATGTAGCTACTCCCATCCATCAGCCGAGATCATATATCATTCGTGTCTTTTTAGACTTTACAACATTGATATAAATGCTTTAGCGTTCCCATAATTGTGTAGCAAGAAGACTTGTGTGTATATGTCCCTTTGTCATCTGTCTTGATGCCACATTAAGGCAACAGAGACAGACAAAGAGAGTTCTGTTAAGACAGAATTTGCTGGATGAACCTCGATTTTAAAGCACTACAGGCTCCAACTCCTACACAGTAGTGTCTCTTACAAGCTTCTGCTCTGTTCCGCTCAATAGGTTTCATGTATTCATGTATTTCATGTGGTCTCAAAGAGTTGTGGTTATGAGCACACGATTGCAACCACACTGATGATTTAATGGAACAGAGCAATGTACTATGGGTTTTTGATGGAATCTTGGATCCATTCCGTGTATTGTTTTCTCTCTAAACCACAAAATGTGATGCTAATGAAGTAGAATAGCATTGGCTACGTGTTAGCTAATTTCTCTGCCTTTGTTCTAGAAATTAAACTTAAAAAGAAAACAAAAAAGATGTTCCTTTGTTAATGACTCGAGGCACATCTTGTGTGTATTATGACACCATGGCATTGCATGTCTGTAACTTCACTGCGAGAACATGTGGATTTAAGCAAGAACACAGGTCTGACTATAAGAGAGTCTTAAGAGTCGTTGAAAAATCTTTCTAAGCCTTAAATGTCTCGCTGTAAAGTCTAAGTGGCTACTGAGTTTGCTTGTGGACATGAGTGTTTATTTAAAAGCATGTATGAGGAACATGTTTCCCTTTAAAGCGGGCTTACACCATCATTCACAAGAGGCTAGTGATCCTTTAGCTAATGGCCTCTTTTGAAGCACTTCAAGCACAGCTATAAAGTGACATTGCAGACTGTTTCTCTCACACATACACTACCGGTCAAAAGTTTATACACGCCCTCTAATTCCATGGTCTTTCCTGATCTTTATTTCTTACTATATTCTAAAACGGCGGCGGCGTGGTGGTGTAGTGGTTAGCACTGTCGCCTTGCACCGCCAGGGTCCGGGTTCGATCCCCGGCCAGGCTCGATTCCCGTCTCTGTGTGCATGGAGTTTGCATGTTCTGCTCGTGCTTGGTGGGTTTCATCCGGGAACTCCGGTTTCCTCCCACAGTCCAGAATGAGCGAGTGTGTGTGTGTGTGTGTGTGTGTGTGTCTGTGCCCTGCGATGGATTGGCACCCTGTCCAGTGTGTACCCTGCCATGTGCCCTAAGTCTCCTGGGATAGGCTCCAGGCCCCCCGTGACCCTGAATACATGATTAAGCGGTATAGATGATGATGAGTGAGTGAGAGTGAGTACTATATTGTAAAACAATGCCGAAAACATCCTAAATATGCAATAATTCCCTTTGAACAGTTGCTATTTATGCTCTGTAACGTCTCTTATCTGAGGTGCTGTTAAAGATCACACAGAACATGGTTTTGAGAACATGGTTCTCAAAATTGATATTACATGAGTAAGAATGTATGAGGCAGCAATGTGTTGTATAAACATTGAAATAATTAAACACGAGCAAGTCTGATACTGTTTACATGCCCATCTTTGGCAGGTGGTAATGAATATTAAAGAGTATGCAAATGTATCAAGTCACGTGACAAAGTGTCAAAACAAGATGTTGGAAACCTCAAACAAGTGAAGTTTTTTCGGGCCAGATTCCGTAAAAAAAAAAAAAAAAAAAAAAAAATTTAATTCTTTTTTTAAATTACGGAATCTGCCTCACCCTTAGAGGAGAATAAAAACACTCATTGTCTTGCTACTTTATGCATCTCTTGCATGAAAGCAAAATTTTCCATAAAAAGATTTGAAACTCATATGTATATATACAGTACAGACCAAAAGTTTGGACACACCTTCTCATTCAAAGAGTTTTCTTTATTGTGTTCTTTATCGTGTTCTTTAGCCCAAACGCGTCTCTTCTGCTTGTTGCCTGTCCTTAGCAGTGGTTTCCTAGCAGATATTCTACCATGAAGGCCTGATTCACACAGTCTCCTCTTAACAGTTGTTCTAGAGATGTGTTTGCTGCTAGAACTCTGTGTGGCATTGACCTGCTCTCTGATCTGAGCTGCTGTTAACCTGCGATTTCTGAGGCTGGTGACTCGGATGAACTTATCCTCCGCAGCAGAGGCGACTCTCGGTCTTCCTTTCCTGGGGCGGTCCGCATGTGAGCCAGTTTCTTTGTAGCACTTGATGGTTTTTCGGACTGACTGACCTTCATTTCTTAAAGTAATTTTTTTCCTTCACTTAGCTGCTTTTTTCTTGCCATGATACAAATTCAACCTCTTTGAATGAGAAGGTGTGTCCAAACTTTTGGTCTATATATATATATATATATATATATATATATATATATATATATGTTTTTTTTTTTTTTTTGAACAGGTGAAAAAACTTGGCGTGTTGTCCGCTATGATCAAATATCCTTATTTCGAAGAAAATCATAATGAGGTCTCAGGTCCCATGATCATGGGCCTAATTAGCCTACTAAATGTATGCTTTGCTTTTGAAAACAATTTTCAAAAATCACTTGCTTTAGATAGATGTGCACGGCAAAGAAGGTCTCATAATTTTTTTTTTTTTAATTTATGAATATTCTTCTTATTTATTGTGTATCAATTTTTAATTGGTGATTTCTGATTCTGGTAACTTCTCTGCAGCAGAGGTAAGTTTTGGTCTTACTTTCCTGGGATGGTTTTCATCATGGTCCTTGATGGGTTTTGCAAATGCACTTGACAATACTGTTCTCGCAAGAACTATTCCACAAAATCTGATCTTGATGTCTTAAAATAACAGACAATAAAATACATCAAATAACACCTCGCTGTTGTTGTTGTTGTTGTTGTTTAATTACCTAATGTCATATGTGTTATTTCATAGTTTTGAAAAAATCCAGTATTGTTCTAGAATGTAGAAAATAAATCCCAACTTGTGTCCAAACCTTTGACTAATACGGTATGTCTCAAGAATTTTGCACAAGACATCAGCTTGGCGAACACAATCATGCATATAGTGAATATATACCGATATATGAACCAAACTAAAGTGTCTTTCTAGTCTTGGCCCTTGGCGTTTCCTTTAATTCTAGATTCTTCTCATTCTCAGTGTCTGGCTATAAAAATGTCTTAGAAAGCCCAGACGTTAAAGTGATTCATTTCAAGTCAGGAAGTCACCATGTGGAGAGAGTCTTTTTTCTGTTTGTGTTCACAGAATCTTTCATGACTTCAAAGAAGAACCATACAACCTATTTTGGCCAATTTAGGAGGACAAATCGTAAATTTATACCTGAGCCCACCAGGCAAGTAAAGTCATAAGTTTAAAAAAGATTTAGCTAACACAATTGAATAAAGTGCATTAATACAGAGGGTAGGAAGCAACATTTGTCATTATCTTCTTCTAACTCTGTGGCTCATGTAGCACATTAGGTTTTTTCCCTTAGTGGTTAGCACTCCGGCCTCACACCTCCAGGGTCGAGGGTTAAAGTTTGCACGTTTTCCCCATGCTTCGTGTTTTTTTTTTTTTTCCCCTGTTACTTCGGTTTCCTCCCACAGTTCAAAAACATGCAGATTAGGCAAATTGGTGTTTCCAAATTCCCAGTTGTGAGTGTGTGATTGAGTGTGTGCAGCTCATACCCCAAGTCCCCTTAGATACTGTAGGCTACAGGCTTCCTGTAAACCCAGTACAGGATAAGTGGAATAGAGAATGGTAGAGTGTGAGTGAGTATTGTACCTGGGTAATATTTAATCACCTGGGGGATTGTCTTTTAATTTTCTTATTTTTATTCTGCTAATAATAGAAGAATGAGAACTGTTTCACTGCACTGTATTTTTGCTGTACTTTAATCCCACATACCTGCATGTTCCTGATGTAGAAATGATCGCCCGTCACTTGTGCACACAAATTTATTCGCATACTGTCAGCCAGATGTGTCTAGTGCATCAGGTATATTCAGGTATATTCGGCTCATAGGATGTCAATGTCTCTGGGCTACTAGTTGTGCCAACTTTTATGTACTTACATGGATGTTAGTATAGAATGAAAAAAGAATAATGCATACTCGGACAATATTCCTTTGTTACGACATGTATTATAGGAAATATTTATTCCGTAAGTAACCAAATGCAAAAATTTTACACTATACTTCTCAATCATTGCTGCTCATATTTAGGAAGGTAAATATTCATAAAAGGAGTATAAACATCTGTATTGGCTATGTGAGTATTCTTAAGATGCAGCAATACCCCTAACTATTAAAGTAGCAATTAAACTTTCAATAGCATTTATACATAAACGAATGATTAGTTACAATGTTTAATTATCTAATCAATTGCAATCAGAAAATGGTTGTAATAACGCATAGTCTTCTATTATAATGCTTCCTTTTGCCTGGTCATGAACAAAATATGATTCATATCTAGAAAAAGAGTGAGAAGGTGATGAGAAGCAGCAAAGCTAGGCTCTGAACCGAACCCTGGTGATGGTGTGAGGAAATAATACCATCAAATACAGTACTCCCAAAATCTTCACACTGAGAGCAGTCCTTCCCACAGAAAACACAAAATGACATGTCCTCTCTGATCTTGGATGTGTATGTCCCCATTGTCCTTCTCGCTGTGAAGTGAAACAAATGTGAGAATGCAAAGAGCCGCCACAGATACTCAAATCTAAGTATGTAAATCTAACGGTAAGTATGCTAGACTGAGCACTTTTCCGAATGGAAAAAGGTGGAAGAGCGTACTTGGTTCATAATAATCATAAATCGTGACCACTGCTTCCTGAATACCAGTCACTTTAAACTCCATTGTAGTTGGAACCTCAACACAGGTTTCAGCTTTGGTTACCTGTGGAGAAGAGCAAAGGAAGTTTCTTTAGTATACAGTGAACATAAAAATTTATTTTTTTTATTTTATTTTTTTTATATTCATGGAGATGTTGAGATGTTGCAGCTTATAATTTTCATAACTATTGACTGTTGATTTTCTGTAACCTGTAATTCAAATCAGATTTTTATCTACACTATAGGGGCAAACGTATATAAGCATACAGTACGTTTTGAGCATAAAATTGCATAGAGTAGCTTTGTATGCTGTAACATTACGAGCAAGCTCCATGAAGATATGGTTTACAAGGTTGAAGAGGAAGAATTCGACTGGCCTGAACAGAGCCCTGACCTGAACCCCACTAGAATTTAAATGCAGGCTGCATTTCTACACTAGCCTCCTCACCCAGCCTCAATGAGCTCAATGAGCAAATCTCAGCCAAGCACCTTATTGGCCAAGTATGGCATCATGCTTATTTAGATGGATGAATGGATAAATGGATAGATGGATAGATGGATACTTTATTGATCCCAAAGGAAATTCCAATGACTTCTATTGTAAAAGCTTTGTTATTGGCACGTATTACTTTATTGGCACGTATTACTCAATCATCTTCTATAACGCGTTATCCTGTATTCAGCGTCATGGGCGGCCTGGAGAGATGCCAAGAAACTTAGGGCACAAGACGGGGTACACCCTGGACAGGGTGCCAATCCATCGCAGGGCATACACACACACACACACTCATTCACACACTATGGGCAATTTGGGAATGCCAATTAGCCTAATCTACATGTCTTTGGACTGTGGGAGGAAACCAGAGTACCTGGAGGAAACCCACCAAGCACAGGGAAAACATGCAAACTCCTTGTCCAAACTTTCCAGGGATGGTTTTCACCATGGTCCTTGATGGGTTTTGCAGATTCACTTGACTAGAATCGAATCTGGCTGGGAATCGAACCTTGACCCTAGAGGTGCAAGGCAACAGCGCTAACCACTACACCAACCCACTGGAATCTACAGTATATGGTATATAATAAACAGAATTTCAAATGTGTTATTTATCAAAGAATAACCTCTCACTACTGATTTGGTGAGCTTTTCTGTTGGATTTCTTACGTGGACCATATTGCTAACTGCTGCTAACCGTGCCGCCTGAATCAAATATTCTTCAGAAATCAATAATAAATTAATAAATTGTAATTGAGAGGAATAATACACCATTTTGTTGTTGTTGGTCTTTCGGCTAGATTTTACACCAGATGCCATTTCTGACACAACCCTTTCATTTTATCTGACACTGCATCGTGTACAACTTTAATATTGTAAAAGTAATTCTACTACACATCAGGCTGCATCACACCAACTTATCTGTGATTATTTGCCAATAACATGTGCTGCCCTGATTTATTGCCTACCTAGAGCGACCTAGGAATAATACTCTGATGAACATCACATGAGGGACTCTATAGAACAGAAACCAACCACAACTAAAAATCTTCAAAGAACCTCAGGTCAATCCTATAGACGTGAAGCTGAAAAATGAGCCATTAATTATAAATAATAATAAATAACTCTATTTCAATCTACAGTAGCAGTAAACTACACAATCTTCTAATAAAGATTATGTAAGTAATGAGTTTCATATGAGGCAGTTTGGGAAAGGAAAACAGAATGCCATTACTTACCGAGTCTAAATAAAGGATGACTTTTCCTGGATACATCTCCACTTTTCTAACTAGATCGTTTATTGGGACGCTACTTTGAGCCAAACTGAAGCCAGTGAGTAGACCAACATCCAAAATAGCCATTCCTGTCTGATTTATCACCTGGTCCTCACACAGCCTGAAAATGATGAAGGAATTAAAATTTTAAAAAGTATTTTAACAACGTAAAATGCATTATTAGTTTTTATATGGAAAATAATCTCACAAATCCATGAAAGACCAGTGCATTCTTTCCCTACTTCCTTTTTTTTTTTTTTTTTCAAGAAAAAGTTCTTTATTTTTTTATTCATTGTATTTCTTACATGACCAAAGCTGTTTCATAGAGATCACACACTGGATTGTTGGATTTGTTGGACAAAGTGGGGAATTTTAAAAATGTAGAAAAGGAGAAAACAGTTGTTTAAAAACTAGTTTTTATAATATATTTTTTTATTTTGCCAAGTTGAAACATTAACCCCAAATTGCTTTACTGTAATTATTCAACTGACCAGTATATTGGCCGCCCTTGAAAGCACTGAAAAGTATGCCTCTCATCCTAAAATACCTTTTAGATTCTAAAAGGAAATGTTCATTTCTGATTATTTTTTTGAAATACTAAAAGAACTCTAGTGGTGGTTTGTTCTGGGTACACAAAGTAAGCAGGATGTAATCTTACTTATTGTATCTGGCCTATTGGTTATTGGTTCTTTAACATTTAGGTTATAAGAATTTGTACAATATTCAGGTATTTGTTAAGGTCTCTTACCGGAAACATATACCAAGGTTGACATTGTACATGCCATAGTCCATAACATATGTGTACAAGTCAAAGGCTTCACAAGTGTGAGAACGTCTGCGTAAAAGCTCTTGAGTCTCTACGTTGTAGAAGGCTGTAAGCTGTAAAGTCAGTGATGGAAAGAAGAAACAAATTAACCAGGAATAATTGCCAGGCAATCTAGAAATCTCTGAAGATCATCTTGCAGCAAGCTGAGTATGTGAAAGAAATCACTTTTTTTCCCTTTAGCTTGGAATTTTAACCTACTGGTCAATGCTTCCATATGTTTGGACTTTTCCCTATAACGCTTGTAAAGTGCCTCAAGATGTTGCCATTATGTCACTGAAGAAATTTAACTGGAGTCCTGGGTATCAATAATTGCTCATGGGTCTGAGTGTGATTCTGCACACCAAGAACATTCAACATTTTTCCAGTTCCACACTTTTTTTTTTTTACTGTCACAGTTTCAGGGAAACAGCTTACAGTGTGTCACTTGGTCCTGTTACTTTCACCTTGTAAATTTGACTCCCCCAGGGATTGTCACAATCACAGGATGAGACCTCCAATGGCATGAAGTCAATCTGGCCTTAAAGGCACAGCAGAAATTTTAGTGCAAAGGACTCCACAGTTAAATTCTCCAGAGAGGATACCACTTATGTACAGTATTGTGCAAAAGCCTCGAGTCTTCACATCCCCATTTATTTATAATTCGTTTCCAAAGAGGTAGACAAATAGTAATATTATAAAGTATGTTTACATAGAATTTAGATTTATCGCGCCTTGGGTCAAGGTTGATTACCAAAAACTCCTACAAAAAATCAAGTCTAAGTGTGTGACAAGTGTCCAAAGGGAAATTATTTTGGTCTTGAAATTAATGCCACACTTCTTACCCAGTATTCACAATTCCAGTCAAATTATACGACTGAAAGCAGCAGTGAACAGTCCCTATCATCTGCACTGGATTACTTATCAGATCATCTTGACAAAGCGGAAGTGCCACTACAAGGTACCTGTGTTACGTGGCGCGGTATGGAGAGCCGTACCACGAGATGTTTTTAATGATTAGAGTCCTGACGCAGGGCTTTAGAGGGGGTCCACGAAATAGGAGTATGTGAGAGTGCTTGTGATACGCAGGAGAAGACCTTTCCGTTTGGAGACAGCGTGAGATCATTAATTATGTACTTCAAAGGAAACCAATTAAAACTGAAAACACAACAATAAACAGAGCGCTGCCATCTACGCGAGAATGGACGGGGCTCTGGAAAATAAAACAAAAACTTTTATCCTCTCAGGGCTTATGCCCTTACCTAGGATTCATGGGAGAGAGAGGGGTTTGTGTCTTTTTTGCACTTTAATGCTGAACTGATGCGTGCCGCTCTCTCTCTCTCTCTCTTGCTTTCGCCAGCATCCTACGGAGACAGAGGCTGGGGCTTTGCCTTGTCTTTTATTTTATTTTCTTTCTTTCTTTCCTTCTTTTCTTTTCTTTGTCTATGTCTTCGCCCTGATATATACCGGTGCTATCTAAATGATTGCACGAAGTGCAGAGGTACAGTATCAGGACCCTTAACTAAACACGCCACCAGGTGAGACGCGTCCACGCTGATTGTGGCGTTGCCTGGCAACCGCGTGTGTATAAATGGCCCGCGTCTTTGCCTGTTCAGAACAGTACAAAGCATTTTCACACGGTTCTGCCCCTCGTGGGACCCGCGTCGTTACAACCTGCAGGTACTTATTTCTTGTTGAGAGGGGACTGTTACTGAACCGTGGTTTCATTTTCTATAGCTGTAACTTGGACAATATTTCTGGCTGATATACTGCTGTGGCCTATTTGGCTGATATACTCTTTTTCCTAAAACAGCACACCCAAAGATCACAATTATTTATACAATGAAATGACAAATATAACTATCTCATTTATTATACCGTGCTACCTCAGCATAGGTTAAGCGAAGCATTTTCGGCATACGGGCGACTGAGCTTGTCGCATGTACTTCCGGTTGCGCTGTCTGGTAATACTTTTGAGTGGCTAGAACAAATCATCTGCATTCCCATTATTTCCTAGGGGAAAATGCATTTTGAACTACAAATTTCCGCTTTAAGAACTCGCCTCGTATGCCGAGGTACCACTGTATATAATGAAATTGCAATATTTATGCCAAGCACATCAGACTTCACTGTTTTAAAATATACACTGAACCTGGAATAGCGCAAATCCTTTTCCCACAGCGGACATTTGGAGCTTGAGATGCTTTTCAGGTTCAATCTGTTCAAATAAAATCACGATAATTTGACACATCAATACAATTTCTATAGCGTGTAGGGTTTTGAGTGGTGTGCACAGATGATAACCTCTTGGTGTTGGTGGAGAAGGTAGTTAGTTCGGTCTATGATGAACGTAGCCACTGTAGTCATCTGCATAGTTACTGTGATGTTAAGGCTGATCTGCTCTGTGCTGCTCAGCGAGACAAAGGCTGATAGAGCCTGCAGTGCAATCACTGTGTCCTAAACATGCAGAAAAGCATACAGACCAATAGTCAGTAGCCAATAGCAACCTGATCTGTAATTATTTAGATTATAATAGGAATGTACAGTGTCTTGAAAGTCATGGAGGTGGTGGAGAAGTTTAAAGCAGGGTTAGGTCTTCTTAGTTTTTACCACCGACAACACTAATATTAAGGCGAAATGTTTAGTTGAACACAAAGTTAAGCTTTAGAATCTGTCTAGAGTGTGTGTCGTTGCCTGTGTGGAGCCATATCCTCCCAGGTGGTTCCTCTGTCGACTGAGCCACTTCATAAGGCTGAGCGCTTGTTCCACATTACCCAACATGTACAGGGAGAGCAGAGTGTAGGATGCCATCTCGATGTCAGCAGAGCGTGGCTGCCACAACTCAGACATGCCGCTCACACCAGTGCTCCACATGGGTATGCCATCTGAACAAATAGATAATAAACATATCCCATTTTGTAGAATATTTCATCTGAAACACCTGCACCACATCTGCAACTTTTATAGCAAAGCATATTAAGAGAACTGAGTAAACCATGTTAACCAGCATGTTTTTAATTTCAAAAACCACTCCAAAAACTTTGATGTTCGATCTGGAACATGCAATCCATCACGTTACAAAGCTATATGCAGTCAGCATCAAATTAAAATTTTATTTGTCACATACACAGTACGATATGCAGTGAAATCCTCAGACGACTGGCCGTGAACTTAAAATAAAATACTATTAATAGGAAATAAATATGAAAAGAAAACAGAAAGTAAATTTAACGAAGAAAGAATAAAATATCTGTACAGTACAAAATATACAATATAAGGAAAATATAAGAAAATATAAGAAAAATATAGCTGTACAGTCGTGGCCAAAAGTTTTGAGAAATATTAGTTTTCACAAAGTTTGCTGCTAAACTGCTTTTAGATCTTTGTTTCAGTTGTTTCTGTGATGTACTGAAATATAATTACAAGCACTTCCTACGTTTCAAAGACTTTTATCGACAATTGCATGACATTTATGCAAAGAGTCAGTATTTGCAGTGTTGGCCCTTCTTTTTCAGGACCTCTGCAATTCGACTGGGCTGCTCTCAATCAACTTCTGGGCCAAATCCTGACTGATAGCAACCCATTCTTTCATAATCACTTCATGGAGTTTGTCAGAATTAGTGGGTTGTTGTTTGTCCACCCGCCTCTTGAGGATTGACCACAAGTTCTCAATCTGGGGAGTTTCCAGGCCATGGACCCAAAATTTCAACGTTTTGGTCCCCGAGCCACTTAGTTATCACTTTTGCCTTATGGCACGGTGCTCCATCGTGCAGGAAAATGCATTGTTCTTCACCAAACTGTTGTTGGATTGTTGGAAAAAGTTGCTGTTGCAGGGTGTTTTGGTACCATTCTTTATTCATGGCTGTGTTTTTGGGCAAAATTGTGAGTGAGCCATTCCCTTGGATGAGAAGCAACCTCACACATGAATGGTCTCAGGATGCTTTACTGTTGGCATGACACAGGACTGATGGTAGCGCTCACCTTTTCTTCTCCGGACAAGCCTTTTTCCAGATGCCCCAAACGATCGGAAAGAGGCTTCATCCGAGAATATGACTTTGCCCCAGTCCTCAGCAGTCCATTCGCCATACTTTTTGCAGAAGATCAATCTGTCCCTGATGTTTTTTTGGAGAGAAGTGGCTTCTTTGCTGCCCTTCTTGACACCAGGCCATCTTCCATAAGTCTTGGCCTCTCTGTGCGTGCAGATGCGCTCACACCTGCCTGCTGCCATTCCTGAGCAAGCTCTGCACTGGTGGTACTCCGATCCCGCAGCTGAATCCTCTTTAGGAGACGATCCTGGCGCTTGCTGGACTTTCTTGGACGCCCTGAAGCCTTCTTAACAAGAATTGAACCTCTTTCCTTGAAGTTCTTGATGATCCTATAAATTGTTGATTTAGGTGCAATCTTAGTAGCCACAATATCCTTGCCTGTGAAGCCATTTTTATGCAAAGCAATGATGGCAGCAAGCGTTTCTTTGCAGGTCACCATGGTTAACAATGAAAGAACAATGATTTCAAGCATCACCCTCCTTTTAACATGTTAAGTCTGCCATTCTAACCCAATCAGTCTGACATAATGATCTCCAGGCTTGTGCTCGTCAACATTCTCACCTGAGTTAACAAGACGATTACTGAAATGATCTCAGCAGGTCCTTTAATGACAGCAATGAAATGCAGTGGAAAGTTTTTTTTTCGGGATTAAATTAAATTTCATGGCAAAGAATTTCAGAGCGTTGCGGATGGTTTTATCCACCCACGGCTTCTGATTGGGAAACGTGTTTGTTCATTTTTTGTTCATTTTTTGTTCATTTTTTGTACGGTCTCATCCGCTAGTTTCCCAATGAATCCCACAACCGCTTCTGTAAACACGTTGATGTCATCAGAGCTGTTTTGAAAAATGTCCTAGTCTGAGACATTGAGTGCGTCCTGTAGAGCGGCCACCATTTGATCCCTCCAGCACGCAACCTTCCTCTGAAACAAAACTACCTATTTGAGCCTTTGTTTGTATTTTGGTATGGGGAAGATGGGGGCATGGTCAGATTTCCCAAATGGGGGACAAGATCGTGCCTTGTAGCCATCCTTGACAGTTGTACAGCAATGATCCAGTGTCCTTTCGCCCCTGGTGGGGCAGGTAATGTGATAAAAGTTTTTTTAACATGTCCCGGTGTTGTGTCTGGTGCTGTGTGAGTGCCTCATGCAGCCCGCATAAGGCAGTGTCCATGTGATTATGATTATATCCCGAGGAAGGTAAAAAGGATGACATTTGATGGTCAGTAGTTCCAGGTTGGGTGTGCAGGAGCATGTAAGAGGAACAGCGCTCACACTGTTGCACCAGCTGTTGTTTACCATTAAGCACACGCCGCCTCCCCTTGCCTTCCCTGAGTCCCGTATCCTGACCATGTGGTGAACCAAGAAGAACTCTGCTGACTCTATGGCATGGTCCGGCACCATAGAGGAGATTGCAGTCCCGAATGTCTCTCTGGAACTTTACCCTGGCCCTGAGGTCATTGAGGTTGTTCTCCAGTGACTGGACGTTGGTGAGCAGGATGCTAGGCAGAGGTGTGCGATGCAACCAAGCTAAAAATTAATATATATAATTTGTTATTTTAATTTGTAAAAATATTATACGTCCCAACTTGCATGTATATTTTAATATTGAGGAAGGATTCCAAGAGCTCTTGTTCACAAATCCTCCTTCTTTAAATCTAGAGGATGATTGACATTTGTACAGTACCTTCTCTGATATTAACTGACACCACTGGAAGCCAGCTCCTCCTCCTGTTTCATATTAGAAATGGTTTCTCTTATGTTTTGTTTATATTTACTTTTATTGTTTTCAAAAAAGGGCAGGGAGTTGTGGCTCAGGCAGCTGAGACTCTAGGTTGTTGATTTGGGGATCTACGATTCCGGAATCGATCTCCGCTGTTGATTGTTCCCAAGCCTGGCAGAAAGGGCATCTGGCATAAAAACCTGTGCCAAATTGTGTGCAGATTGCATGGTTCACTGTGGCAACCTGCTGACAGGATGATCCAAAAGAAAGTTTATTGTTTGAAAAAAAAAAAAAAAAAAAGGCAGTATAGTGATTAGCAACATGGTCTTGCACCTTCTGGGTCGAGGGTTCAATTCTCACCTTGGAATTGTGTGTGGAGTTTGCATGTTCTCCCGTCTTTGGTGGGTTTCCTCTGGGTATGATGGTTAGATTAATTGGTGCTACCAAATTGCAATGTGTGACCTGCAATGGACTGGCACTCTGTATAGGGTATATCCCACCTTCAACAGGCTTATAACATGGAGGAAGGGGTTTATAATGAAAAGGAGGAGACTCATGTGGGAAGAAGTTTTATAAATTAAAGGAGGAGTCTGGTTCTATGGTGTGAGGTTGAGGGGGCTCATAAGATGGAAGAGGAGAAAGCTAATATGGTAAAGGAATGGACAAGTAATTTGAAGGCATGTTGTGAACTGCAAGAAAAAGGCCCACAATGGTGTGGAGGCACAAATGATGGTGGAGGAGAAGGATAATAATAAGTTAGAGGAGAAGGCTTGGAAGGCAATGGAGAAGGAAGCTCAAAAGGCGGTCAAGGTGGAGGTTGAAAAGACGTTGGAGGAGGAGTAGGAGGAGGCTCAGAAGCTGGTGGAAGAGGAGGACATTCAGAAGGTGATGGAGGAAGAGGAAGAGACTCAGAAGGAGGTGGAGGGGGAGGAAATTCAGAAGGCAGTGGAAGAGGAGTAAGAGGCTCAAAAGGTGGTGGAGGAGGACGAGGCTCAGGAGGCAATGGAGGAGGAGGCTTGTGAACTGGATGAAACGGAGGGCCATGAATTGTTGGAATATGAAGCTTTAAGTTTGAGGATGAGGCTTATAAGATGAAGAATGAGATACATAAAGTAGGGGAAGGTGCTTGTTTGTTTGGTGGAAGAGGCTCATATAATGTCTGTTTGAACTTCTACACTGGCTGTTTGATAATGCAGTGCTGTTGATGTAATGCTGTTATCTGGAATTAAACTGTAATGTAGTTCTATAAAAAAAGAAGTAAAAATAATCTTTCCCAGCACAGTCCTACACAATGTGCAGTTGACTGTAGAATTGGTTTTATCTAGTCACGCACATTAGGTTGCTTTCCTTTACTATTTTTTGACTACCTCAATTAGTCGTTATCTCCACAGCAGCGATTCAACTGTATAAACTATGGAAATTGGCACTTTTATTTTATCCAGAATTAAGCAAATAAAAAACAAACTGTGATTTTAATTTTTTTTTGTGGTGAATTCCAATTGACCTCAAAAGCACATATGTTTTAGTTTTTTCAGTTTCTTTGTTACCCACCATGGATCTGGGCTCTGTTCATCAGTTCATCAAGAGCGATGACAGCTGATGGACTTTTGGCCAGAGACAATGCATAAGTCACGAGACACAAGCTGTAGTTACTGGAGATGCCTTGGCTTAGTCTGGAGGTCAGATAGTTCATGGCAGAAGATATCTGACTGTCATATGTACTCTAAAAAATAAAAAAAAAGACCATGATGAGTTATGAAAAACTGTCTTTTGCAATATATTGCAGTAGATCTTATTAAATAACTTTTTAACCACATTTGTCTCCTGACTCATGATTTGCATCCTATCGTCTTTTCTGACAGTTCTTCAGTTATTGAGGTTTGGATTATGCCCATTTACTTCAAATTCATGTCAATACCTTATAACCAAAATCTGTTAAATATGAGCATTGATGTTATTGTTATAGTTACACTTATTTTGGGTCCAACCTGTCCCAGTGTACTTACCCTGTACTCAACGTCCTCGAGAAGAGCCACAAGAACGTAAGCAGTTAGAGACGCTTCACCATCCAATCCTCCCTGGAGCTCAGTGTGTATTACCCGTCCTGGCTCTGCGAAGGAACCATCAGCCTTCTGTTGGGCCCACAGCCAGTTTCTTGTGCTGAGGAGGATCGCTGTGTCAATGAGGATAAACTGTTGAGCCTGGAGGAAACACCTCAGCACAAATGCTGATAACCTAACAGTAGAAGAAAGAAAATGATTGCGTGTAGTTTATTTGATTCTTTTTGTGAGAACTGCATATTATCCGAAACTTGTCTGAACTTAGAACACCTATTTAAACATGAACCTGTGCACCACCAGTTTTTGTTCCTCCCTCTTTTCCGACGTATTATTTTAAACTTTACAAAACTATAGTCTTCCAATGGATGGCAGGGACAGACATGCACTACCACACAAAAGGCAATCTGGAAATGCCAGTTACCATAATCTACATGTCTTTGGACTGTGGGAGGAAACCAGAGGACTCGGAGCAAACCACAGAGCATGGGGAGATCATGCAAACTCTACACACAGCCATTTAGGCATTTGGCAGACGTCCTCATCCAGAGAGACTTACATTTTTATCTCATCTGAGCAGTTCAGGATTCAAGGCCTTGCTCAAGGGCCCAACAGTGGGAACTTGGTGGTGGTGGGGTTTGAACCTGGGATATTCCAATGGCTTAACCACTGAGACAAGGCCACAGAGTCCATGTGTAACCAGAAAAATCGAATTAATGGCTTCTCACCATGTACTGCCAGAAGGATCGCTGTCTCCAAAAGCGCTGAAGGAGCCGTCCACCCTCTGATACGACAACTCGCGCTCATAGCCTATTTATAGACAGATGGAAACACTCATAATCCATTCATTTTCAGAAAACTCATACTCATAATCCAACAAACTCCTAATATGCAAAATCACCATGTAAAATACGAGCTAGCGTGTGCCGTATGTCCGGCCACTCCAGGCTAAATCACTGCTTAGGATCATTCACTGATCATTTATCCACTGACATATCCAAGTATAAGCATCTTTTTAAGGAAAGATACACCTTTTGAAAACTTTACTTAATTTTAAACTAAATTTTAGAGCACATATAAAAATACATTGAAACAAATTAGACCATATATAACATATATATTATACTGGTATTTTATAATGACAATACTAACCTGAAAACTACAGACAATGACTATACCTTGTTTTAGGTAGCTCAGAGCTTTAACTCGTGTTTTCTCATCTGTGTGGCCCAGCTTCCTCAGATACTGCAGCACGTAAACATTTGGTGCAAAGTTGATCATGTTCTGCTCACCACAGCCATACGGCATCTGAATCAGAGAGTCCAGACCACTGATGGATGGCCCCATAATATCACCTTTAACACACACACACACACACACACACACACACACACACACACACACACACACTTTACACCTGACCACCATTTATTATTATTATTATTATTATTATTATTATTATTATTATTATTATAATACATCCCATCACCTAGTGTGCACATACACTGGACAACGGTTTTCTATGCAGATTAGGATACCAAAATATAAAGCTTTCTATACTCAAACCAGATTTAACTCTTTAGTGACTTAAACAGATGTAGCAAGTACATATTATCTGACTAAGAACAGATCTCAGCATGTAAAATTTTGAAAAACAAGACACCACAGCCAAAAGACGCGGTAAG